>CAJGYO010000013.1:58325335-58810803 GCA_904845875.1 Miscanthus lutarioriparius
AAGAGGCACCTTGAGGCCGCGATCAAAGAGCGTGGCGATTGGAAAGCATAATGCCTTAAGGCCACCGAGGAGCGGGACATGTGGAGCAAAGCGGTGCCAAGAAATGGCAATCGGCATTGTGCCCAATCCTCGACCTTATCGACCGGCGGCCACAGAGGTAGAGCTAAGGACGCGTCGGCTCGGACTGGGTCGAGAGATGCAAGCAAGCATGGGGATGGTTCCAAGACTTCGTGAAGGAGGCGGGTGAGTACACGGGTGCCCATGTGCTAAGCATGGTGCGCGCTCACTACCCTCCGATCAACCTCGAACGCTTGGGTTGGGTACCGAAGGAGATAGACCCAAACCAGGCCGAAGAGCTTGGACCGCCAATTTGGAATTGTCGTCAAAGATAATTGGCGATATTAGCTGTGCGGAGGTGGGACATCACTGTGCGGTGGTATGCCATCGACAAGCCCATTTGGAAATGCCATCAGCTGCAAGCCAACCAACGAAGCCTGCGGTCTCGACCAGCCAGAATCAAGGGCCATCCCATCCTTGACTTCACCAGCCCTAGAGTCCCCGAGACTCGAGTAGGGTATCAGAGGCGGCGGGCGATGAACGCCTGCTTGGCCTGACCAACCAAATGTAATAGGCTTAGAGTGTAGAAGGAGGACATAGTTGTGTTATTGTAAACTTGAGCCTTTTCAGGCAAGCTTGTAATAACGTAACTGTATATCATTATAAGCTTGTTTGTTTTATACAAAACACACTTTAAGCTTGAAATTTTTTTGTTGGTGTAACTAAGTGGGAGCGTGTTAACGTTCATTTAGTTGTACCTGTTTTGCTCGACACGTCACCACGAAAAGTTTATGCATTTGATGCGGCATGTGGTCGGAGTATGAGGTACTATGACCTGTGCACACGTGGGGACGAGACAAGTCAAACTGGGGGGACTCGCCGATCACCCATAACGTGAGAGAGCAGATCCGTGCACGTGTTGGGAGGAATCGGAGACAGGGGCTGCTTCGAAAACCATAGAAGGAGTGGTGGTCGACTTGTACTCTTGGCGTAAGTTAGAATAATTATAAAATTGGAGTGACACATGAGTGGTCGGAGAAATCATAGTTGCTTTAGTAAAGTAAATCGAAAATACAAGTGGAGTACATATCTCGGTGGTTAAGCATAGAAGCGTCTAAGCTTGTCGATGTGCCATGAGTTGATGCGTCCCGTGCTGTCTAGATGAGCTAACTTTGTAAGGCGTTGGGCGTGTGACTTCCTTTGATCATGAAGGGTCCCTCCCATGGGGTTGCGAGTTTGTGGACACCGGCCTGGTTCGTCTTCCACTTCAGGACTAAGTCTCCGACCACAAAGAAACGCTCTTTAACGTTCTTGTTGTAGTACTGCGCAAAAAAAAGAAGGTATTTGGCCGTTAAAGACGCAAGAATCAAGCCTTTTTCTCTTCTGCGCTATTGACTTCTAGCTCCGTGATTTCGCCGGCCTTGCCTTCGTCGAAGTTCTCTACCCGTCTTGATCGAAAGCTATCTACGGTGGGAGGATCGCCTTCAAAGACCGTAAACCATAAAGTATGGTGAGACGCCGTGATTATTACGACTGAAATTTGAGTTCGGAGGCCCCGGACAACGGTAGTAACTCCTTGAGCCATCTTCCAGAGCTTTATCGTTTTCTCTATACATCCTCTTCTTCAATGCGTCCAAGATCATGCCATTTGCCCTTTCGACCTGTCCATTAGCTCTAGGGTGCGCCACCGAGGCGTATTTTACAACTATGCTCCTTTCATCGCAGAAGTCCCAAAAAGCGTCCCGGTGAACCGAGTACCCAGATCGGTAATGATCTTTGTTGGAGCACGCCAAAGCGGTGGATGACTGGTCGAGGAATGTGACAGCTTTCTCTCGAGGATGCATACCGAGGCATGTATTCTATCCACTTAGAAAACTTATCAATTAGTAATGAAGACGCATGTAAATTTCCCAGAGCTGGTTTGAAAGGCCCGATCATGTCCGGATCCCAAAGATGCGAAGGGCCAAGAAAATGGAATCGTCTGGATCTCATGTCTTTGGTACATGGATTCTCTTGAGAAGAACCGACAACCTTCACGGTGGCGGACTAGCTTTTTCTCGTCGGCTTAACTGGCGACGATTAATAAAACCCGCCCGGAAAGCCTTACCGACCGGTGTTCTTGAGGCCGCGTGGTTGCGCAGGAGGAGCGAGTGGATTTGGTCTAGGAGATGCTTGCCTTCCTCCCTGGGTTATACACTTCATCAAGATTTCCTCCTTAGCGCTTTTTTGCGCCACAACTTGCCGTCGACGGCGGAATCGCTTACTACGACGCATCAGCGTTCATTTTACGTTCGATCGATATAACCGCTACCGTCTGTTAAGTACTTGATAAAAGGTGTTCTCGGTCCGGCTCATGAGTGGTCGGAAGCGGCTTTCGGTTGCGCTGTGGCGCCGAACCGTAGCCACTAATTGCTTGGTCCGAAACTTTGTCGGTTGTTGAATCTTTGTCTTCAATGGAAGGCGTGAGCAAGTCTTGGATGAATACGCCATGTGGGATTTTGGCTCGGGATGATCCTAACTTTGACAACGCATCCATTTGCTCGGTTCTTGTCCCGGACCACGTGTATGTACTCGATGCCATAGAATCGCCTTCCAGCTTTCTTATCGATTTGCAATATCGTCCATCTTTTCACCGGTCGTGTCCAGTCCTTGTTGAGTTGGTTGATGACCGAGCCGAATCTCCGTGAGACATAGAGAGCGTTTAACTCCAAGCTCAACCGCAATGCGTAGGCCATGCGAGGCATGCTTCATACTCGGGCGGCATTATTAGATTTGGGAAATAAATCTCGAGGACGCATCGGAGCTGCTCCTTGGATGGTGACAAAAGAACCCTGCTCCCCAAGACCGTCAATGTTGAGAGAACCGTCAAGTACATCGTCCAATATTCGTCGGATCTCGGAGAGGCAGCGTGCTTAAGTCATCCCACTCGACGATGAAATCGACGAGTGCTGAGATTTTATTGTAGTACGACTTGCAAATTCAAGGAAAAGGGCATAGCTCCATTGCCCATTTGACGATCGCCCGTTCGCATCCTTATTGCGTAATGATGTCCCCAAAGGATACTCGGTCATGACCACCACGCGATATCCGTCGAAGTAATGTCTCAACTTTCGGGATGTTATCGCGATGGCGTAGAGCGGTTTACGAATCTGTGGGTACTGGTCTTGGATTCGTTGAGTACCTCACCGATGAAATAAATTGGCATTGTACCTTGTAGGCGTGGCCCGACTGTCGCGCTCGACCACCATCGTAGTGGAAACCACCCGATCGGTTGCCGCAATGTAAAGTAGGAGAGTTTCGCCTTCTCTGGGAGCAGTAAGTACCGGAGGTGACGTGAGGTATTGTTTTAGCTGCGTAAAGGCAGCATCTGCTTCTCCGACCACTCAAACTTCTCGGACGATTTGAGCGGTTTGAAGAACGGTAGTCCTTTTCTCCTAATCTTGATATGAAACGACTTAGAGCAGCCATGCGCACCGGTGAGCTTCGGACATCCTTCACCTTTTTTGGGGGCTTCATGTCTAAGACAGCTTTGACTTTCTCCGGGTTAGGGCGTATGCCGTCGTAACTGACGACGTTGCCGAGCAATATGCCAGAAGGGACACCAAAGATGCACTTCTTTGGGTTTAATTTCCATTGGAGCGTATTAAGGGCTGCAAAGGTGCGTTCAGATTGTCAACAAGGGTATGTGCTTCCTTGGTTTTGACAACTACATCGTCGACGTAAGCCTCGACGAGGCCGTCTTTATCTATCTCGCTGCTGAGGCTGTATATAGCGTTGGTAGGTAGCACCGGCGTTTTGAGCCCGAACGACATGGTCGTGTAGCGATGAGGCGCCCGAAAGGCGTGATGAAAGACGTCTTGATCTGGTCGTCCTTTTTGAGAGCGATACGGTGATAACCGAGTAGCAATCGAGAAAGGAAAGCGACTCACAACCGGCGGTTGAATCTACGACTTCGTCTATGCGCGAGGTAAGCCAAAGGGTCCTTAGGCGGTGTTTGTTGAGATCGGTGTAATCAACGCACATTCTCCATTCATTATTCTTTTTTGCGTACAAGAACCGGGTTGGCTAACCATTCCGGATGATACACTTCTTTGATAAATCCGGCCGCCAAAAAGCCGTGTAACTTCTACCCTAATCGCCTCCTTTTTTGTCGCGAGCGAACCGTCGTAGCCACGCTTGATTGGTTTGGCTTTCTTTGTTGACATTTAAGGAGTGCTCAATCAAGTCCCGAGGTACACCGGGCATGTCGGAAGGTTTCCATGCGAACACGCCCACGTTGCCCCTCAAGAACCTCGGCACGAGCGTCTTCCTATTTGGGATCCAGGTTGGCCCGATGAGGGGGCCGTTGTCTTTGGGATCGCCCTCGACCAGTGGATCGTCTTGTGCTCCTTGGATCGATGTTCTGCGCTGGAGCCTCGAGCTCTGGGATCTCCAAGTGGTCGGCCGTGGTCTTCTTAGCGTCGAGCATGGTCTCGCCATGCGAATAGAGAGGTCATGGGCCTCTGCTATTTTGAAGTCGTCGTCCTCGCAGGTATAAGCTGCGTATACATTGCCTTACGAGGGTTAAAACTCCTTTCTCAAGTAGGCATTTTGAGCACCGGATACTGTAATGAGGTATGGCCATGAACTTGGTGAGCGACGGTCGACCAAGAATAGCATGGTAGGTGCCGTCGAAATCAATCCGACCACGAAGTTGGCGAGTCGGTGCGGAAGTGGTCCGAGTCCCAAACCGCATGTAGCGTGATCTCGCGCGAGAGGTGTGGAGCTCGTCCGGGAGAACGCCCCGTAATCGTGCCTCGTCGGCTTCAGTCCGTCCGCTCGGGCTATTTTCAGAGCGGGCGGTTGTTTTGAACAAGATATCAATGGAGCTGCCCGCCGTCAATCAAGACCTGTCGAATCGAACCTTGTTGATACAAGGATCGAGGACCAGGGAAAATGCCTGGCTCGGGTATGGCGGCCCATTGGTCCTTCCTGCTGAAGTAGATTTCACGGTGAGACCACGGAGGAAGCCGCGGATCGGTGAGAAGGTTGTCGTTCTTTGCCACGTTCAAGCGGTAGCGGCGCAGCAGCTTTGCGTTCTCGTTTGGTCTCGATGGACACCTTGCCGCTGGATGATGGTGTGCACGCGATCGGTCGGCTTGAGCGATTATGACGAGGATCGCATCATCGCCGCCGTTGTCCTCGCGGCGCTGTTCCCTTACGTCATTAGGCTTGTCGGAAATATCCGGAGCTCGTTGGCGTGTAGATAGTCTTGAGGACGCGACAATTCTCCATGGTATGGTTCGACTTGGGATGGAGCTGGCGGGGCCCTTCAATGCTTTGGCGTAGTCGTCCTCGTGAGTTACGACGTCCGCCGCCCTTTTTCACCGTATTGACCTCGCCGTCGTCTTCCCGAGCACGCTTGCTCCTGTAATCGTCACGGCGGTTGCGCCGCTGATTACGTTGATCACGGTGGTCGCTGGAGTCGTTGCGCTGGTTGCGGCGGTCAAAATTGTCGCTCCGACTACGGTTGCCGCGGTAATCGTCGCGGCGTGGAGGGTGGTCGGAGCGTGGGATCCTTGCTTCTTCTTCGACGATTATCTTTTTAGCGTCGTCAGCGTCCGCGTATTTCTTAGCGGTGGCCAAGAGCGCTGTGACTGACTCAGGTCTTTTCCGGAGGAGCTTGTCCCTTAGGGCGTCGTGGAAACGGAGGCCGGTGACGAAAGCCTCGATTGCTTCGTTGTCGGAGATTGATGGGACCTTGATGCGCATCTCCGAGAAACGCCGAACGTATTCGCGCAGTGGTTCGTCTTTCCGATCTCGGATCCGTTGCAGATCGTACTTGTTGCCGGGTTGTTCACAAGTAGCGATGAAATTGTCGATGAAGGCTCGCTTGAGCTCCCGCCAAGAGTCAAAACAGTTTCTTAAGCAGGTGACTAGCCATTGGTGACCTGCGTGACCAACGGCAAGCTGGAAAGTAGTTAGACATAACGTGCTCGTCGACCATGGCTGATCAAGACGCAGTTTCAGAAACATGACCCATAATTCGGGGTTTTCCTTGCCATCGTATACGAAGTTTCTCGAGCTTGAAATTCTTGGGCCATATGACTTGGCGAAGGTGTGGAGTGAACTGCTTCAGACCCGGAGGGCCGTGGGCGGTGTCATACTCCATACGGCGATAGCTTTCATGGGATGCACGATCGTTGGCTCTCTGGTTGATGCGAGCACGCAGATCACGTCCGCCGAGGTAATGGCGAAGATCGTTATTGCCGTCGCGGCGATCCCGATAGCCATCACGACCACCGCGGTTATCACGGCGATTGTCGCGGTTATCCCAGCGGTTGTCACCTCGAACGTCGTGGACGGTTATCCTCTCGGCGACGGTTTTCGTCCCGACCACCATCATGACCACCGCTTCCGCTTTGACGATTGTCCGACGGGTCGTTGTTGCGCGAGCCACGCGGTTGTTGAGCGGCCGTGAGCGACTTGAGTATTGGCGGTTGTGACTTGATTCCACCAAAAGCGGATGGGGCCGGGCTTGATTCATCTCGGTGATGCAGGCCATAGCGGCC
This sequence comes from Miscanthus lutarioriparius, assembly GCA_904845875.1. NCBI lineage: Eukaryota > Viridiplantae > Streptophyta > Magnoliopsida > Poales > Poaceae > Miscanthus > Miscanthus lutarioriparius. Next base: position 58,331,944 of record CAJGYO010000013.1, read on the forward strand.
GTCCGATATGCTTGTATTTCATCACGGATCGCTTGGGTTTTTCGGAGTGTTGGGCGCCACGCATTGTCGCCATGGCAACGGCTACGTTGGCGCTTGGGGTCTTGAAGACTTGTTTGTCCCCCACCGTCGAAAGCATTGTTGAGGTCGCGCGGTTGGATCCTTGCGCGCCGTGCCTCCTGGTCCGCTTCACCGATTTGCGGCGATTAAACCGGTCAATGTTGCGTGCTTCGCGTGCGATCTTTTCTTGTTCTGCTTTCGCCAATCGCTGGCGGCGGCTCGTCGTTGTCGGCGACATGGATCAAATCCCTCGTCTTGGCGGGAAAGATGGAAATTGGGGAAACCCGGGCGTGGTCCGGTAGATCCAGATCGTATTTGACGCCTTCATCTTCGTGACGCCTGAAACTTCGGTGTGGACAGATGCGTTGGATGCGGCGCGGATGAGGAGCTGAGTCACCCTCTCGGGACTGTGTGGATGGACCCTTCTTGATAATCTTCAATTCGGACCATGTTGACGATGTTGCATGGCTTCGGACGAGATCGGTGCGTGGGACATAGATCCAAACGGCGTCGTAGGTTGCACGCGCGAGTTGAAAGCGGCGTTTCGCAGGCCGTAGGGCTGGACCTGGTGGTTCTCCGTCGGGACTTCGTACTCGCAGAGTCGGAGGCCCGTCGCGAAGGCTGGCTGGCGACGAGCGGAGCGCCCCTCAGGAGTAGATACGACCACAAGATCTGTTCAAGCCGCAGACGCATCGCCCGAGCTGGTCGGATAGATCTGCTGTGGGGGGAGCCGCACCGATCGATGGAGTCGAAAGCAGGTCGGTGTCGTCGATCTGCTTCCCTCCGTGAAGCGGGAAGCGGATGACGGGTTGTCGGCGTGGTGTAGGCGTGGTCGGAGCCCGATGTACCGTGGTCGGAGCGGATCCATCGTGGTCGAGGCCGTGTTCGCCGTGGTCGAGCCGTGTTCACCGTGGTCGGAGCCGTATTCACCGTGGTCGAGCCGTATTCACCGTGGTCGGAACCGTAGCCGGCGCAGTGTGAAGTAGTCGTCGGCGCTGGGTTGAATACACGCCTCGGTCATGGTGATGGAGACGTCGGGGCCGGTGGTCCAAGTGATCCGCCGATGGTGAACGTGAGGCCGTCGGGCGTAGCCATGGAGCCGAGATGACGACCATCTTGTTCGCTTGAGAGCAAGACGCACTCCCCTACTACTCGGCGCGCCGCCATCACGAAATTTAAATATGGTCGGCGGTCTACCTAGGGGTATGCCCAAGGTAGTAGATTATCGGCGTGAACAGTGCGCAAGTCCCAAACAAGACGGTGACGCAAGATGACACGAGGTTTTATCCGTGTTCGGCCGCCAAGAAGGCGTAATACCTACGTCCTGCGTCTCGATTTGTATTTTGTATGTCAATGAGAGATAATTTTTAGAGGGGTCCCCTGCCCGCCTTATATAGTCCGGGGGGCAGGGTTACAGATCTCGAAACTAATCCTAGTCGGTTACAATTGCCATATGTGGCGGATAAGGATTCCTATTCTAATCGACCAGGATCCTGCTTGGTCGCCAAATCCGTCTTGATTCCTTGTGCGGGACTCCGATCAGGTTAACTGGGCCGCACGTCATCTTTCAGGTGGTCTGAACCTATCGATCCAGGCCAACCCAAGCTTAGCCGTAAGGGTATAGGGGTTAATACCCCCACAAACTATTTTATAGATGACGTCAGCAGACGGCGTCAATGGGCTATGCTTGAATAGCGCCAGGAAGATGTGTCTGACTCTACAAATAAGGAAAATTGGGGTCCAAGTTATTATTAAGTTAGGAAGTTTTCTTTTATTTCAAGAATTGTAATGAGTCGTATTTGAGTAGGATTCATATTTAGGTTCCAGATATAAATATTAGACCTTGGTTATTGTACAAGGGGATGAACACTCAATCAATACCATCTTTTCGGCTTTCGCCATCATATTAGGAGTAGGAGTACTGTAGATCTCAGCGTGTTCTTCAACAAACAGGAATGCATCAACTGATCGACCTCCAGCTTGCTTGTGAGTACCGTCACGACTTGTATTATGCTTGTAAAGCTACATCAGCTGATTGATCTTTTATGAGCCATAATATAAGTTAGTTATCGATCTGTATTGTAGTTTGTAAGGCTACATCAGCTGATTGATCTCTTACGAATCATAATATAGATCAAAGTTAGCGATCTTGTGTTAAATAACTTGTTGTTTAATACAATATCACCAGTTATCGAATCTGCTAAGATTAGTAAGATTTTCCTTGTTGTTTTTTGGTTGATTCACCAGTTACCGATCTTGTTATAATTAATGTTTTATTAATTATAACAAAATCACCCGATTGAGACAGAGAGATCGGCATCATATCATCTTAATTGGTCGTCCTTTGATCTAGTCATGCTTTAAATCTTATAATTGATGGCTTAATTCCACTAGATCGGTTGTTTATCTCTATTCTAATCAAACATAGTATGCATCCAAAGACATGTTTCAATCTTGAATAAACTCACTAGTCAATAAGATCTAATCTAATGACACTACCATAGCTGCATTGATCTGGTCGAACCTCACTGATAAGACTTTAGATTAGAAATTATCGATTAGTGGTCTTGTTCATGATCAAGATATGTACTATGTTTGCTTGCTATGACTGCATCAGCTATTTTAACCGATTTGCCTATACTCTCACGCATATAGCATGTTTTCATGAATCTGTCAACATATAGATGGTTTTATAGATTCTTTGGTTTTAGTTTGTTATCATTATCATAGGTGCATCGATCCGATCGAAACTCACTATTGATGATAATACATTAGATTTAAACTATTTATAGATTCATTTATATTAGACGGTCGATTTGTTCGCATGTTATATTTTTTTCATCAAACTTATCGGCTCGAAGCTTTATATTGATCATGTTCCATTTAGCCGATGATGCTTTCTTATATCGCTTCTTTGCTGATTATCAATTCTCTAATCGATCAATGACATCAATCGACCATTTGGTCATATATGTTGGAATTTTAAGGAAAGATCTTCTGATTTTGTATTTGGGTGTATTGTACTTGTTTTTATCTAGATTAATCAGTCATCATAAATCTGCTATGATCCATGAGCATCGGTTATTTTAATTCATATCATTATCATTTAATATTAGCCGATAATCCTTGATTTAAAGATCTTCATTTCATGGATACGCCGGATATCGACTATCCGATCACCTGCACACACAATGTGCACGCACGACTTGGCATCTCCGCCCCGTGGATCTCCTGTGGCACTGCGCAGCCCACTGCGGCCATGACCTGCACCAGTATAGCACAAGCCGAGCCCTTTTGGGGTGATTCGTCGAGCAGCCATTGTGACATCTGGGCCTCCATTCTCTCCTGGTGTTTTTCTTCCTCGCTGGCCTCTACTTAGCCATCGCCGGACCGACACATGAAGATCACACGTGGATAGCACGACCTCTCACCGCCGGCCTCGCCACATGCCTCCGACACCGTGCGCCATGGCCGTAAACCACGCACGCGGGGCATTTTGCCCCCTGCCTTGCACACGCGCACCTGAGCATGAGCACCTCTAGCCGCCCATGGCCATGGTCAGAGATACACGACCGCCGCAGGCCGCTATGATAGCACCGAAGCACCACGATGACGTCGCCACCATTGTTGTGCCCTCCTTGCTGTCGCCCAGCCCGAAGGGGGAGCACCAAAGACTCCCACCATCGCGGTCTCCGTGCCACGTGGACACGTCGGCTACGCGGCCAAAATTCCGTCGAGCACCTGCCGCACCAGAGACTTGGGCAAAGCACACTAAAACTACTATAAGGAGAGCCTCTATTTTTGAAAATCTCTCGTGTAGTAAATTAGATTTTTCTCCTCTTCTCTTGCCGCCGTCCGCCGGTCTGCCACCGTCCTAGCCTGTTCTCCTCCTGCCAGCCAGGGCCCTACCTTGCTGATCAGCCATGGCATGGAGGCCCTAGCGTTCCGTACGTCATGCACAAGGTTGAAGACCAAGTAATTATGAGTTTGCCACTAGTTCGTATTATCTCCGCCGTTTCTTTGTTTTAATTCAGATTCGGTTCGTTCAAGTTGCGTTAGATTCGTGTTGATGCGCTCTATGCAGAAATGCTAATGCTTTTTATGTCACATGTTTTCCATATATAGTTAAATATTAAAATGATTTAATGTCAATGCAACTAGTTTTATAATTAAAATTAATATAGGTTTTCTACTACGTTGTTTTATATACAAATATTAATATGATTATTAATTGCTAATATAAATATGATTTTCAATTATAAATTTTCTTAGCTTAAACATGCATCATGTACAGCTTGTTTAGATGTTCTCACATACTTTTTTTTGCAAAGTTAAAGTTTAACTTGCCTAATAAATTACGTGATCATATTTATAAGATAAAATATGGTTAGCTTCAACTCAATTTTATATATAAATATGATTTGTTTAAACTGAATTAATGACTCTTCCATGTTTTTGTTTAACTAAAATAAATCAAGCTTGTAGTTGTAGGCTTTTTCTTTTTCATAATATAAAACTCTCAGTAGTCGTTTTTTCAACCGTAGCTCCATTTTCTGCGTCTCTTGCGTTCTCATGACCGTAGCAACTAGCTCTCTTTTAGTATATTGTTTTATCTCGTGTGGTGTACTGCTCTTAGTTGTCTTCTTGTATATGTGCTTGGTGTTCTATGATCTGCGAGTAGAAGAAGAGCTGTCCGAAAGCGTTGGAGACTGAAAGACCAGAAGATCGAAGGTTCAACGAGGAGTTGACAATTAGTTGTAAAGCAAGTATAGCACGGGATCTTCCTTGTTGTTCTATTCGCATTAATCATATTTTAATCATATTACATGTGTCTACCTTGACTACCACAAAGGATTTCCTAGTACTTTGTTACCATGTACCTTGATTCCTATGTGTTTATGCATTTGGGTTGTATGATGCTAGCGCTCAACTAAAGACTATGATCTTGTAACTTGACTAATGGTATATGCAATAAACACTAAAAGATGTTTTTTAGCAATAAGGAACAAGGGGGTTAGAGCATAGTTTTGAGATGCTCTAGATTTCTCTCCTTAAGGACTTATCAGTAAGTGGTCACCGGGACTTACAATACAACCATGAGTGCTACATGGCTCTAGCTTTAGTTAAGTATGGGGACCTTTTTCTAGCTTGTTAGTGGTTACCCGTAAGGGCGCAAAAGGGGCTTGCTGAGTCAGGTATAGTGCGGCCTCTATTCCTAAGAGTACTTCTATGTGAGTATGCCTTTCAAAAGGGGGGTTCCTACATCTGCTTGCCAATTAGAATCCTAGCAGCCCTAACTTGTTAGACAAACCTTTGAAAGACTTCATAGTGAACCCTATCGACCTTCCTTGGTAGTGGGTCAAGAGGCTAATCACTTTGGGCAAAAGGGTAAATCACGGTTCATGGGTAAAGATGTACAACCTCTATAGAGTGTTAAGAACTGATATATCAACCGTGCTCATGGTCATGAGCGGCCTTGGAACTCTTACGGAATAGATGATCACTATTTATTAATTGTTTATGCTATTCATTATTCATGTTTACCTGATCATGTGTTTATATGGGCTCATGATAAACTTGTTGCTACTCAATTGCTAAAATCATAACTCACTAAAAGCTAATTGCAGTAAACCCATGTCAATCTTTTAAGCCTCATGAACCCCATGTTATATTTGTTGAGTACGACATGTACTTACGCTTGCTTTACTTTACAATTATTTGGAAAAAATCCCGGATGGGTACCAGATTGCTAGAGTTTGAAGAAGTTAGGCTTGTGATCAACCAGTCAGTTGTCCTTGTGGTTTTGGAGCCTTCACCTGAAGATCGAAGTTGTCGTTCTCCTGTCTACTATCTAAGGTTGTATTCTTTGTATTGATACGCTATCTAATTAAGCATTATGTTTTGATATTACCCTTATTTGTAGCTATATGTGAGATTTGACTTCCTGGGCTCACATATGGTGTGTATCTGGTTTTGTTCTTAAAACCGTGTGCTACATTTTATTGCTCTTATTGGTGGCCGCTCTCGGCATTTTCTTGCGTAGCAACGACTTGAGCTTAGATGGATTCAAGGATGCCTCGTATGGAGAAGGAGACTCCCACTGATCGACAGCAACGACTCTTAGAGACACATACCACTACTTTCTCTACACCACAGGTGTCATGGCAGCACCTTTACTTAGAGAATCCCATTAGGCATTGCAAGTAGAACTGCTAGCGCTTTACATTTATTCCTTTGCTAGATTATGTGATGCATGCTAATGCCTGAGCCTTGATTGCCTTGATTGAAACCACTTCACCCTGATTACTCAGCTCTGCGCTCGCACTTATATATGTCTGTCTGCTTGCTTGCATTTACTTCTATCACAATTACATATAATCCTTGTTATGTGATGTGTGATGGATGTTTGGATGATGTGGATGGTGGATGGGGTTTAGCTACGAGGCACTCCCATGAGGTATATGGTTTGATACATGGTAGGAGTAGTGAATCCCGAGTGGGTGGTGGTGATGTGAGGAGTTCTGGAGATATTCCTTGTCCTCGACCTAATTCTTGGAGATACTGGCTAGAGTAAGAGGTTGCTGTGGTGTACGGAGTGCACCAAGGGTAGTTCCTATGGCGGGAACACAGAGTCCTGGAGGGACATCGTACGGTCCCCAAAGGCCATTGGGATGAGGAGTTTGTGTATAGACCACCTCTAAGGGGTGGGTCCAGTGCTCTGAGGGCACACGGATTGGTGGAAGTTGCTCGCTCTGGCCACCCTAAGGACTGATGTAAGTTGCAGCCATAAATCATGGGTTACTTTCGTACACACCACATACCAATGGGGAAGGGGCCCATTGCCCAAAGTAGTACAGGTGACCATTAGTCCCTGTGGGAGTGAGTAGGCACACGATCTATGGCCCTATGCATCTAGTGTCAGGAGGGCGGGGGTTACTCCATGATACCTCAATGACATGACCTAGGCTTATATAGTGGCATCTATATATTTTTGCTTCGGCTGGTGGACAAGACTGGTGTTATTTATCCTAGTTTGTGGTGGCGGTGTTCATTGCTGATGGTGATTTATCGGCAGTGTTCTTGTGGGGTAACAGTGTACTCTCTGCAAAGGTTAATAATCTATACATATAGCCATGATCTCGGATATGATCACTTATCTGTGGGCATGATTCAACTCACTAGCTTCTCTTGTGCTTTGCTTTTCTATCCCCAAAGCTAAGGTATGTCTTGAGGCCAATTAGACGAGGGGCGTGTGGAGGCCACCTCGTCGACTAGACTAAGAGATTGAGGGTGTTGTGAGGGATGATGAGTGGTGACTTGTGGTGATGATGAGTGGTGACTTGTGATGCTGATGAGTGGTTGGTGAGAATGAGATTGTGGTTTGGGTTTAGAGAAGATTTATACACTACTTTTGATACTTTTTCTAACAACCCGGATTTTTGTGCAACCAAAAATGCGAGCTTTTTTTTGCAATCTGTGGATTATGTAGTCTCTAGGTCAAACCTAAGTCAAACCTAGGAGAGTTGCTAATAAATTGTTGCACTCATATAGAATTGATTGTAGGTGTGTGCCTTGTCCTTGAGTTGGTTTCAGGTTGTGAGTTTTGTTTGGAGTTTGGAGTGCACAAATCCATAGCAATTCATCTCTAATCCTTTTGAATTCCATCTCAAAGTTCTTTAATCTTAAAAAAGAAAATTTCTTTTTCTTTTCTTCCCCATCTAGCCCAATGAGCCCACCATCCCTCTCTTCCTTCTCCACCCGCTAGGCCCATCTGGCCATTTCCTCCTCCACTTAGCCCAGCTTGTGCTCTGGCCCATCCTACGCTAGCGCCTAGCTCCTCGCCTCCGGTCCACATGGGCGCAAGCCCGCAAGCTGCTGGCCCAACTCGCCTCCCTACCCACTGGACTAGCAGCGTAGCACCACGGCCTTCTCACCCATGCCAGCCCCCGTAGGCCCACACGCACCGGCCCCCGCATGACCGAGCCACCGTGCTCCCCTACGCACAAACCCTAGGCACATCCGCACTGCTCCTCAGACGCGCTCCCACTCCCCAAATGCCAGAGCGCCACCGCTGCTTCTCACATGCCTACGCCGTGCCCACCTTAGTGTCTGTACCATGCACCAATGGATGACCGCCACATGTCCCTAGCATGCCTTTCGAGGATCGCCGCAGTCGACAGGAGCCGCATGGCTAACCCTAACCCAAGCCACCTCCTATAAATGGAGCAGTCGTTGTCGCTCCTTTGCTCCATTCCCCAATCCACCATCGCACTCTTTTGCTTCCCTTCCTCCCTCTCGCGGTGCCAAAGTTTAAGCCGGCCATGGCCACAACTCCACCAGCCACCGTGGCCATAGTTGGCCACCGCGCCACCCACCTCACCACCAGGCTCGTGCTACTGCACCACCATGCTTGGTGTGACCTCCTTGCTCGCCTCCATGCCCTGCTGTGTCACGACATCATGCCATCACTACCCCAACGAGCTCCTCTTCCTTGCCTCATCTAGTGCCTCCACCTCAAACTCACCATGACCACCTCGCTGGCTTCTCCTCTTCGCCCAGCCATAGCCTACCAGAGCCATGGCCACGCTCTACCAACCACCACCGCCACAACACCGGGTTCCACCTCGCCTCTGCACTATTGTCATCATGCACCTTGCCACAAACCCCTTCGCCAAGCCCTATGACACCGCCTCCTCCCCTGTTCGCACCTCGATGAGAGCCACGGACACCGACCATGCTGCGCCCCTGCTCTGTCCTCATCATGCCGGTGACATCTCATCCTCGTTGAGCTCCGTGATGCCACGCTCTGCGTTGTCCTCATCGCGACCATGCCAGGCTGTCTCCACCGTGCTGGGCTCCTACACTGTCCCGCAACACCACCACGCCGACACCGAGCTCCTCCCCTACCACCGATGAGCATCCACGCCCAAGTTCCCACTTTTCCCTTCCCTACCAGCGGTCAAAGCTTCCTCCTTTTCCTTTTCTATCACCGTTCATGGCTGACACCGGCCCTCATGCCATGGTTTTCATTGCCATAGGGAGGCGACACCTCCACTCTTCCTCGACCATGGCGAGCCCTGCCTTGTCCTCGCCATCTAGCACCACCCCATCAACCCAGCACCGCATCGGAGCACCTTCCCCATCACCACTCGACCTGCAAGCTAACTGGCAGGACCAGCAGCCATTGTCGGAGGACCGGAGCCACATCCAACATGCAGTGGCCACCTCCGAGACATTCATGGCCACAACTAGCAAGCCCTGGCCTCCTATAGCTAGCCCCGGCTGCCTCTAGCTAGCCGCAGGCCAGCCATAGCAAGCTATAGCTAGTTGTAGTTCATTGGAACGTGCCACTGTAGCCCTCCAACTCCAAGGTTGACCCTTTTAACCTAGTCAATGCCATTCTCGATGTCGGCAAAACTCCTAATTTACATTTCCTTGCTCTTCCATACTTGATTCATGATCATATATATGATATCAATATCTATGAATGCCTATGCCATGCCTTCACGCTGGTCTATCCACCAATCTTTCTATCCCTTGTGCTATGGAATGTGTTACTCCACTTAGCGATTGTTGTGTTGGTTTAGTTCTTGTTCTCTTGCATGTTTGTGTTGTTTACCTGTGGACTGTGCCTTCAAGGCGGTCGAGGGAATTGTAGTTTGTTTGACCATTTCGGCCATGGGTACATTCCATCGTAGCCGTGATGCCAAGCGTGACTCGTTCTCTCGCATTCTAGTTGTCTCCGTTGAACTACCAGTGTTAGCTCCTATCTTCAGCACTAAGATGAGGCTATTAGGGACTCGATGCCGATATCGACGCAATTCTTACCCGTACCCTCTTGAGCCCTCCGTAACCTAGTCTAGTGGGAGGATTAGGGGACGACGACTGCAGAACTATCGAAGCTAACTCGTTAGGTATAGCCTATGGCCATGGGTTCACCTCGCCATGACCATGTGGTCTACCTCCCTTTTGCTCTTTTGTTCCTTTCTATCCACCTCATATGCTTGTGCCACCTAGACCATGGCATTTCCTTGGTTCTTGTGGTGACAACCGCATCGCTATGGACCATGGGAATAGCATTGTGGCGATTTAGTTGCACCTAGGTCGTGGAGCACTACGAGTTGGTGTGGATCGAGAGTTCGTGGGGTTTTGTGTCTCTATTCTTTCAACCCTCGCCCATTCCCATGGCGTGTTGGTCAAGAGAATGCGGAGACCATCCTTCTCTCTTCTCTCTCCCCCTATATCAATCCCCGTTGATCCTTTCTTTGGTTCATGTCTATCACCATGGCATGTCGATCGAAGTGCCACAGAACCAAAAATTCCCAGTTTGTTTGTTTGCGTCCCTTAGTGTTTGTTTGTTGCTCTTTTGATTTCTTTCCTTTAGTTCTCGTCGGCTTCTATGGCAAATGGATCAAAGGAAGATGAATCCTTGCCCGTTTCTTTTGGCTCTTCGTGCCCAAACCCTTGTATGCTTGTACCTATTTTAGACCTTAGCACTCTCTAGGATCTTGCGGCGACAACCGCACCGCTAAGACCCTTGGGGTGTCTTGGTGCCATTTAGTGCACGTGGGTCAAGGTACCCTACGAGTGGATTTAGGCGTTTGTGTTCCCTTGTGTGTCACTCCTTTCTGATGCCCCATCTTTTGCCATGGTGTGGGGACTGGAAGAAGTAGACCACCGCTCCTTTCCTTTCTCCTCCCGTTCCACCATCTCTTCGATTCCTAACAATTGCAATGGCGTACAGATTGAGAGAGACTGGACCTGTTTCCTTTTTCCCTTAGCCCGCTCTATTCGATCTTGTCCTAGTCATGATGATCGGATCAAAGACCAGACTATCACTTCTAGTTAGCGAAGCTATGGTCTATGTCGTGTTCTTGGAACCATGCGAGTCGACTCGATCAACCTTTAGAGTGCCATCTCTACCGAGGATGAACATGGACATGCCAAGCCGACTTTCTCCTTTTCAAGCTCGAGGATACGGACTCACTTTGTGAGGGCCAGCCTTGTTTTTTGTGGTGTTTTCTTATGATGAGCAAGGGTCTAGGCCATTGTTCTTGAAGCCGTATAGGTCGACATGATTGACCCGAGAAGTGTTGGCTAGGCTGTGACTTAAGCTTATGCTTAGCAAATAACCACTTCTACCTATTTTTGGCCCAAGGGTCAGAAATCTTCTGCTAGGGCTATGTCCTTTTCCCTTGGTGTTCTTTTGGTGTTGTTCGATCTTTCTTAGTCTTGTAGCCTTTTAGAGTATTGTTTGCTTATTGCCTTGTTTTTCGCTCTATCGAGGTAGTTGCATCAAGGATAATGTGATCGGATCGGGACCTGTTGGAAGAAGGAAAGCATGGATGATAGCAGAACTTCAAGGAGAATGACTATGAGTACACTGAGGATCTAAGAGATGACCAGTCAATAGGTGTTACGTCCCACCCAACCTCATAGTATCCTATTATACATGTAATAATGTAGCTGCTAGTGCTTTACTTTTATGCAAATGATCTATGATAGGTTGCATGGTAGAATTGCTTGAAAGCCATTACCTTGATGCAACCTTTACCCCTACACACCCACTATTAGGATAGACGCTCGCATACTACTTACTACTTGCTTCTACTACGCATTATATCTGTTATGTGATGCTTGGTGGAGGATTGTTTGTGAGTGGCTAAGGCACATGGTGCCGCTAAAACTGGTAACAACTTCGGGAGATCTTGGCATGCGTCTTGGGTGTGTGGTGAGGGTTTAGTCGATTGGGCAGGATCTTACGATGAGTCATTGGATGAGTCTTACCGGGGGGTGTGACCTAGGCATCCCCTACGAGAGGTACCTATGGCGGGTGCATGTGAGATGAGGAGATCTCGGGTGGAGTGTCTTTGTGGGATGAAGCCCTAGGAAGGAGGTGCGGCCAAGGCATGGGGTGTTAGTTATCCCCTTTTAGAAAATATCTAGTTAGGTCCCCCCTAAGGACTGGTATGTTGAGAGAATCGGATCATAGGACCCTACGTGCACACCACTCATTCCTGAATGGGCGGGGGACGGATGCTGACCCGCTAGGACAGTGCCACTACTACTAGGTTGGAAGTGGATAGTGTAGGGAGGTATGGGCGTATGGCCCGCACCCTCCTAAGACAACGTAGTGACCTCTAGGGCCTAGTACTACATCTCACAGTCTCAGCATTTCGGTGGACTCCGGGGTGGCCCAGGGCTGAGTGGGAGGGTGGCATCGTACCGGTTGGAAGGTAGGCCGGTATTAGCCTAGGCCTGGCACACCATCGATGATGGTGATCTTGTGGTTCTAGGTGTACATGCTCTACAGAGTTGATCGATCTATATGTATAGCCACATCCTCGGATATGGACATTCCTATGACCTATGCTACCCTTGATTAGTGAGAGGTGTCATTTCTTCTTCTCCCCCCTGGGTTGGTGTTGTTTACCGGCTCGGGCTGTTGAGGCAAGGTACGAGCGGGAGTCATCCTTGCCGCCTAGAGAGTGAGAGTGTGGTGAGATGTGTGTGATGGGATGGGTGAACGTGTGGATGAGATGGGTTAAAACTTGATGAACTATTATAAAATATAGATAAACTTGCACAGGAAATCTACAGCCATATATAGGCCTTTTCCTCTACCCTTTCATTCCACTTACCACAAAGCATACGCAAAGCATAGGGTGGGAGCCAGTGGCCAGTACAAATCATACTAAAAGATATTTGGCAGGTTTTGGATGTCAACTATGACGACGATAGTGGAGATTAGAAGGATTAGATGGTCTCATGCCTGCGCTCAAGTTTGGTTGAGGAGATGAAGATGAAGTCTACGCCAGCTGTTGCTCTAAACCTACTCTGATGATTACTTGTGAAGGAGGTGCCTTCACCTATTGACGCTCCACATCGACTCTAATGATGGTCTGTGAAGGAGGAGCCTTCACCCATCGATGCACCACGTCTACTCTGATGAAGCCCTGTGTGCATTTCCGCTAGTATAACGATGTATTTAGGTGCGTAACCAAGTGTTGTAATACCTTGTAAACTTGTACTTTTGCTATGTATGAACTGTGGTATCAACTGTTGTTTGATAATGTGATGGCTCGATCTCCTGGACTATCACACTATAATTCGTATCTATGGATTTTCCCTTCGTGAAAAATTGGGATCATTTCACTTTTCTGTATGCGCTAAGGATGCAAACCATAGCCATGCAATTAGGATTGCCAGGTCCCTTTATTTTCTATTTTCCACTAAAGCTCATCGGTACTGACCATGGCCTGCACACATCTGGCGGTGTGCAGATTTCTTGACTTGAAGTGGTGCTGAGATTGGTAGCTAGTTTGCGGATCTACTCTCAAGGATGCCTGTGGATTGAAGACTCGTCAAGCTTCACTGCTACGATTAGATTTCTGGTGTTTTGTTTGATTTAGTCCAGAGGGCTTGTAACTAGATTGATGCAATAGGCTAAATTTTGTACTTTGATGTGTTGTATGACTTTGTAATCATCTAAAAAGTGGACGCCCATGATAGCTGAGGTATCCTAGGACTATCATAGAGGGGCAAGAGAGTCAGAATTTCATTTTTGAAATCCCAGTTTGTTTCAACAGTCATGTACCTTGACACCCGCGTATGCCCGGTAGCGAACCATGTGGATGCATCACACACGGGACCCCAGGTTTCGTAGCGGCACCGTAGGTTATGATTACGACACACTACCAAATAAGTCACCAGCAACAACTTGATATCCCAAGCTTACAGTGAGAGGGGAGTTTTTTTAGAAAGACAAGGAAAAGCCTTTATAAATAGTTTTGGAAGTCCTCTTTTTTTGAAAAACACAGTTCCAAATCCTTTGTTTTGCAATTCTTGCAAGCAAGAGGGTTACAACCTTTGGATTTTGAAATCAACCCAAAGATGTCTGAAATAGGTTGTATCCTAGTTTGGTTTTTGAAACACAAATCAAAACTTTTGATTTTTGGTCAAACTAAATCAAATTCCTAAAATAGATTTTGAAAATGCTTTAAATAGCTTTTCAATTTACAAACCAAGGCTTTTATAGAAGGTTTTTTTGCTTACTAAACCTCTTTTGAAAGGGAAGTCTTAGAAATTCAAACCATTTTATAAACTTTTCCAAACAGGATTTTTGGACAAAAGATGTTTTGAAATAGTGAGTACGCGGAGTCTGAAACCATTTTGATGAAAACATTTTGCAAATACCATAACTTTTCAAGACAAGGAGTTTTCAAATCCTGCTTGAACAATGAGGTGGGGGTGATTTGCAAAACTTTTGAATTCTAGTGTAGACAGGACTTTTGAAATAAAAGGTGCATTTTTAAAATAGGTTGAAAACAAAACACTTTCTTTTTTGAATGGTTTCAAAATGAAATGATTTTTGAAAACTCAGTTTGGTTTTTGAAACAAAGTGTTGCCCCCCTTTTGTTTGTACCAAACAAAATTAGTTTTGAAAATGATTTGAAATCTTTTCTCATTTTGAAAGGTAAAGCTTTCGCAATCAAACTTTGTTTTCAGAAACTTTTTTTTCAAAGCAACACTTTTGAAACTAGATTTTTGGAAAGCTCATTTTTGTTTTTGCAAACTCTTTTTGGAAATGGTCCTTTATAAAAGCAACACTTTTGAAATTAGATTGTTGAAAACTCATTTTCATTTTTGCCCGCAAAATCTTTTCGCAAGAATTTTGTTTGATAAATTAGTTGCAAACCATTTTGAAGGCAAAGTTGATTTTTGAAAGGGTTTTGGCTCTTGGGGTGAAATCAAAGCATTTAAAACAAAATCGAGCCAGAAGATCTTTGGTTTGAAAACACTTGGTTGATTGAAAAGCAAAATTTTTGTCTTTCGGAACCAAATTTGTAACACCTTTTGAAAGGAGACCAGTTTTCATACTGTTTTGTAGATAGCTTTTGAAATCAAATCAAGTTGAGAAAGGAACTAAAACCGCTTTATTTTGAAAAGGAAGACCTTTTAAAAAGTTTTGAAACTGTTTTCCTTTGAAATAGAATTGCTTCTGTTAAAGAAGGGACTTATTCAACCAAAAGAAGGAAGGGCAATTTTGAAAGTGTGTTTAGTTGGAAGCTGAAAACAGTTTTGAAATGGTCTGGTGAAGATATGATGCATCGGCTTACTATTTTTGACTCCGATAGCCGGGGTTACTTATCTAGTCATAGGATGGCTTAGGTTAGCCGACTAAGATAACTAAGATTTAGAGCCTCACATACAACATACAAAATAGCTTCTATAGCCTACACTCAAACATTTAGAAGTACAAGAAGCATAACAACACAAGATCCAATCAATCAGATAGCATTACAACTCCTATATGCATAGTGTTGACTTAGTCTCACACAACTACCAATCTAGGGTGGGCGGTAAGGGGAAATATTCCCTACATGTCAACTTTCCACAATAGGGGGGTTAGATTAGCAGTAAAACCCAAGGCAGGGAGGGAAACAAGTGTTAGCACCTATAGTTCTACAATAGAAGGATGTTTGGCTTCTATACTGGTGTTTGGTCCTAAAGGTCTCGTCCTAGGGTTAAGTATGGCTCTGATACCAACTGAAACGATCCACGATTTCCTCGAAGGGAAATCCACATATTACAACATATTGTGACAGTCTAGGAAGACCAAGCTATCACATTATCATTATTCAGTTGATACCATAGTTCATACATCACAGAATTACAAGTTTACAAGGTATTACAACATTTGGTAACACACCTAAGTACACCGTATACTAGCGGAGACACACACATAACATTATTAGAGTAGACATAGCGCCTCAGTGGGTGAAGGATCCTCCTTCACGGGCAATCATCAGAGTAGATGTAGAGCATCAACGGGCATAGACTTCATCTCCTCAACCAAACTTGAGCACAGGAACGAGACCACCTAATCCTTCTATTCTCTATTGTCGTCGTCGTAGATGACATATGAACCTGCCAAACATCTTTTAGTACGATTTGTACTAGCCACTAGCTCCCACTCTATGCTTTGCGTTTGCTTTGTGGAAAGTGGAATGCAAGGGTAGAGCAAAAGGCCTATTTACGGTTGTAGTTTTCTTATGCAAGTTCATTAATATTTATAATAGTTCATCATGTTTTAACCCATCTCATCCACACATTCACCCATCCCATCACACACATCTCACCACACTCTCACTCTCTAGGCGGCAAGGACAACTCCCTCTCGTGCCTTGCCTCAACGGCCCATGCCAAAAACCAACAACAACCCAGGGGGAAGAAGAAGAAGAAGAAGAAGAAGGGACTCATCTCACTAATCAAGGGAAGCATATGTCATAGGAATGTCCATATCCGTGGACACGGCTATACGTATAGATCGATTAACTCTATAGAGCATGTACACCAGGAACCACAAGATCACTATCATCGATGGTGGCCACTGTCTAGGCTCATACCGGGCTGCCTCCCAACTAGTACAATGCCACCCTGCCACTCAGCCCTGAGTCACCCCAGAGTCCACCGGCATGCTGAGACTGTGAGACGTAGTACCGGGCCCTAAAGGTCACTATGCTGTCTTAGGAGGGTTTGAGCCATATGCCTGTACCTCCCTACACTATCACCTACATCCTAGGCAGTAGTGGCACCGCCCTAGCTAGTCAACATCCATCCCCCATCCATTCAGGAATGAGTGGTGTGTACGTAGGGTCCTATGATCCGATTCTCTTGACATACCAGTCCTTAGGGGAACCAGATAGGACATCTTCTCAAGTGGGGTTAACCAACACCCCGTGCCTCGATAGAACCTCCTTCCCAGCGGCTGCTGAGGTCACACCCACCTAGCAAGACTTGTCCCAAGGACATGTCATAGAATACTATCCGGTTGACTCAACCCTCACCACACAAACAAGACGCACACCAAGATCTCCCCAAGTTATTACCACATTATCGGCACCAAGTGCCATAGCCACTCACAAATAATCCTTCACCAAGCATCACATCATAGATATAATGCGTAGTAGAAGTAAGCAGTAAGTAGTAAGCGAGCGTCTAGCCTATCAGCGGGTGTGCAAGGGAAAAGGTTGCATCAATGTAATGGCTTCAAACAATTCTACCATGCAACCTATCATAGTTCATTTGCATGAAAATAAAGCACTAGCAGCTATATTATTGCATGTCTAATAGGATTCTACGAGGTTGGGTGGGACGTGGCACCTGTTGACTGATCATCTCCGAGATCCTCAGTGTACTCATAGTTGTTCTCCTCCAAGTCATGTTGTCGTTCGCATGTCCTTCCTCCAACGGGTTCTGGTCCGATCTATGCTATCCTTGATGTAACTACCTCGATAGAGCGACAAACAAGGCAACAAGCAATCAATACTCTAAAAAGGCAACAAGACAAGGAAAGACCGAACAACACCAAAAGAACACCAAGAAAAATACTTAGCCCTCGCTAAGGGTTTCTGATCCTTGGGCCAAAAGAGGTAGAAGTGGTTGTTTGCTAAGCACAAGCTCAAGTCACAGCCTAGTCAGTACTTCCTGGGCCAATCGTGTTGACCTATACAGCTTCAAGAATAATGGCCTAGACCCTAGCTCATCTTAAGCAAACACCACAGAAAACCAAGCTAGCCCTCATGAAGCAAGTCCGTATCCTCGGGCTTAAAAAGGAGAAAGTCGGCTAGGCATGTCCATGGCACATCCTCGGTAGAGATGGCACTCTAAAGGTTGATCGGGTCGACTCGCATGGTTCCAAGAAAAATGACATAGACCATAGCTTCACTATCTAGAAGTGATAGTCTGGTCTTTGATCTGATCATCATGGCTAGGATGGGATCAAACAAAGAGGGCTAAGGGGAAAAGAAAATAGTTCTAGTCTCTCTCTCAATCCATATGCCATTGCAATTGACGAGAACCGAAGAAAGGGTGGAACCGGAGGAGAAAAGAAAGGAGCGGTGGTCTGCTTCTTCCAATCCCCACGCCATGGCAAAAGACAGGGCATTGGAAAGGAGTGACACACAAGAGAACATGAACACCCAAGTCCACTCATAGGGTACCTTGACCTATGTGCACTAAATGGCATCAAGACACCCCTAGGGTCTTAGCAGTGTGGTTGTCACCGTGAGAACCTAGAGAGTGCTAAGGTCTATAATAGGTACAAGCATACAAGGGGCTCGAGAACAAAAGAGCCAAAAGAGGGGAAATACAAATTCACCTTCCTTTGATCCGCTCGTCATAGCAATCGACGGGAATCAAAGCAATGGAATCAAGAACGCAACAAAAGAACACTAAGAGACGCAAACAAGCAAAAAGGGATTTTGGTTCCACGATACTTCAACCCACATGTCATGGCAACAGATATGAATCGAAGAAGTTGGAACAAGAGGGCTCAATCCACATCTTACTAGATCGATGGGGATCGAAAGAGAGAACAAGAGATTGAAGAATGGTTCCGCATTCCTTCAACCTACTCGACATGGTAATGGTTGAAGGTTGAAAGAGTTAGACCAACAAAAAGAGAGGCACGGGTAGCAAGGCCTGCCACTCTTCAATTTACTCACCATGGCAAAAGACGGTAACCAAAGAAATGCCTCAACAGTCCACTACCTTTTGATCCACTCATCATGGTAATGGATGGGAACCGAAACATGTGACGCACAAGAGAGTTGACTCATTAAACAAATGACACTCCACACCAACCTATAGGGCACCATGACCTATGTGCAACTAGATCGGCACTTTGCTATTCCTAGGGTTCATAGCAGTGCAATTGTCACCACGAGAACCAAAGAAATGCTACGGTCAATGTGGCACAAGCATACGAGGTGGTTGGAAGAACAAAAGAACAAAGGAGAACAAAAGAGCAAAAGAGGTAGAGCCCAATGGTCATGGCGAGGTAACTCGTGGCCATGAGCTATACCTAAATGAGTTGGCTTCCATGAATTCCATGATGGTTGTCCCCTAATTCATCCCTAGTAGACTAGGTCAGAGATGGGCTCATCGGGTGCGGGTAAGGAAGCGCACCGATGTTGAGCCCATGGGGGCCACGTCCTAGGGCCATAGGAGGGGCGAACGATCACGGCATTACAAAGTCAACTAAAAATGAGGGGACAAGTTACGCTCTGCATCATGACCACGGCAGGATGAATCCCATGACCGAAACATTCGAATGAGATACGATCCCTTGACCGGCTCGAAGGCTTGGTCCACAAACAACAACACAAACACACAAAGAACCGACACAAAAACATGACAACTAGAGTGGCATATATCCATAGCAAGAGATAGACACCATAGCACAAGAGATAGAGTGGCACGAAGGCACGACACAGGCTTAGATAGATAGATCATGTATGAACAAGTATAGATGACAAGTATAAATGAAATGAAAAGTAGGAGCTGTGTCAACATCGAGGATGGCATTGACGAGGTTGAAAGGATCGACCTTGACGATGGCGGGGAAGGCGAGGCTCGCTGCGGGTGATCAGCGGGGCACCGAGATGAGCTACGGCTAGCAGCAGCTAGCTCGGGCTGGTTGTGGCTTGCTGCTACAAACTACTAGCCTGCCCTGCACGGTTATAGCTGGCCGGCGGCTGGCTACGGCTAGCTGTTGGCCGGCTACGATCGGCTAGGGGTGGCTGCAGGCGGCCGAGGAGGGCTGTTGTTACTGGACATAACTTTGGTGGTGAGGAAGGAGATCGGTAAGGCAGCATGGCGATGGCTTGCTACTCCCATTGCACCAATAGGTCGACCTCGCAGTACAGGAGAGAAGATGGTCAGGAACGGTAGGGAATAGAGGCTGGTTTCAAGGAATTTAGGGAGCTTTGGAGGTCCGGTGCTCACCCGAGATGAAGGAAAGCTGGTCGCCAGAGGTGGTGCCATTGCGAAGCTCGGCGAGGTGGTCGGCGTGATGGACAAGCGGTGCAGCTGCTGTTCGTGGCTCCCTACGGATCTGGTTTGCACAGCAGCTCATAGCTTGAGCTCACACATAGGAATTGGTCAGGAATGACGATGGGAACAGGAAAAGGTGGAGCTTGGGCCGCGGTGGCTCACTGGTGGTAGAGGACAAGCTCGCCGGCGGCGAGGTGGTGCTGTAGAACGGCGTAGGTGAAGGAGTCTGGCATGGTGGAGATGGCTTGGCATGGTCATGATGAGGACAACACAGAGCATGACGTCACATAAAGGAAGCCGAGGCTATGGGCACAGCTTGGGTCACCGGGGCATTGCGACGGTGGAAGGAGCAGCTTGGGCGAACGATGTTGCGGCTGCATGATGGTCGGCTTGGCAAGGTAGGTCATAGCGAGGGCGAGGAAGGTCGAGGCCACCGGTGAGGAAGGAAGAAGGCTCAATAGTGGTGGCTCGACGTCACGGGCGGCGATGAAGAGCGTTCATGTTGGGGCATAGGTGGCCTCGAGTCACCGGGGTGGAGCAGGCTGTGTACGCGCTCGATGTTGTCGGCGACCAGTTAGAGCTTTGGGTGGCATGGCTGCGTGGGCGCGTCCGCATGGCGAAGGAGACTGGCGGCGCACAGTCGACGTCACAGCGTGGCGAGACAACAAAGGAGACCTGCTCAGCGTCGGCTCCTAGAGTTAATGCCATGGCGAGGAGGAAGGGGCACGCCATGGACGTGGCTAGGGCAGTGGCATCGTGGCTTCAGCGGCGGCGTGTCCATGGCCTAGCAGGGCATGGCCATGACCGGCTGTGGCCGTCCAAGCATGGTGGCACGACGGCAGTGGCGAGGCAGGGATGCACTGTGCAAGGCTATGGTGTGGAAGGAGCGGCACGGCGGCTACAAGGAAGAGGAGAAAGGAGTGGCAGCAGCTGGTGGGGAGCAAGAGAATAGGAGGGGCGGCTGGCGTTCTTATACGCGCGGCTGTCTAAGGTTAGGGGCGTCCGACGGCAGGGATCCTTGATGTCTGTACTAAGGGACACATGGAACTCATCCATGGGCAGAGCAAGGGAGCGGCAGCTCGGTGCTAACGTCAATGTGGGGGCGCGAGCATGGATTTCCCCTTCGAGGCGGCGGCGACTTCTGCCTGGCAGCGATTCGCTCCTAGGGTTCTTAGGGCGCGATAGCTGCTGGGCCTGGGCCACGCGCACAAGTTGGGCCATGGGGAGGTGGCTAGGCCTAGCGGGTGGAGGCGACCTGGGCCGCGGGTGATGGGAGGAAGGGGCTGGTTGGGCTAAAATAGAGGAGAGGTGGGCTGTGGGAAAAGAAAAAAAAGGAATATTTCCTTTTTATGACTTGGATTTGAGAATGATTCGAAAGGAATTTGAGAGAGATTCAAAAGAGATTTGACAAGGAGAGGATTTTGCTATGGCTTGTGCACTCCCAACTCCAAAGCTCAAGACACGAAAACAACTCAAGAACAGAATCACTCTTTAAAAACAAATCTATATGGATGCAACGATTTGTTAGTCAACACCCCTACGTTTGAGGTAGGTTTGACCTAAGGACTACTTGCTTCACACATTGCAGGAAAATTTTTAAAAAGTTTGTATTTTTGGTTGCACAGAAACCCGGATTGTTACACCTACGGATGCATCCTATATTCTAGGCCATGTGGTAGATCATGGATGTGACACTCCTATTGAGTCCTTTATAGTCCACTCCCTGAGTATAGCACAAGTATGATCTAGTTACGAAGAAAAACAAGCTCTGTTCTTAATCTTCCTTAGTAATATCCCTCATGTGTCGATATGACGATGGTCTTAGCAATGACTACTAGGTATAATTGCACTACTCAATGTATACTTTGACTTGTAATTAAGAATGACTTAGGAATTATTCCTATAATATTCTACCTGACCATGCTAATGCCATAGAAAGGAGTACTCAGAGTGATTTATCATTATCATTGATCAATATATATATATATATATATATATCTTATCCTATGACTTACCCCTATTATGAGTAGAACATTGGTTATGGTTTACTTCTCCATCAATAGTATAAGTTATCAATACATGGCTATGCTAGACATTCCCTGTGGTAAACATATAAATAACAATACCTGGAATACTCTCGGGTGAAGTGCTACAATGGTATATTATCTGTGCGCTTGCAGATTCCTTTTCATTCATATATTCTTTTTAGTCACATGAAATAATGAAGAACTACTTAGTATTATTCTAGTAGTAATACTAGGTAAAACCAACAAGCATCTCTAGCACCATCATTAGGGATGACAACCTAGTACAAGTAATGCCAAGAGATGTAGGCATATCATAGGTGGCTACTTAAAACAAGTGACAAGTTAATAAATACCAACAAGCATTTCTGGCACCGTTGCCGAGGAAGGTAGCTAGGCAAAGGAAGTATTGATAAACTCATACTTATTGATGTGATCGAGATAACCATTGACCTCTGCTCAAACAGCCTTACCCTTGTGTTGTCTACTTGTGTATCTTATGTAGGGTAATGTATGACCGGTTTTGACCTTTCGACAAACTACATTGACGATCCAGAAGTATTACTTAAAAGAACTAAGGCTAAACTCAACAAAGTTTTAGCTTTAGAGTCGGAAGACAACCAGATAAGGCAAAGCTTAACACTAGAATTTGAAGCCATGGCTAACAAGACTCTCTGTGAATTCTTTGCTCTAACTACAGCCAACATCCGTACTGGACCGACAATCAATGTCGGAGACAATGGATTCGAGCTCAAGCCAGCTCTCATCAATATGGTGCAAGCAAGCCAGTTTTGTGGAAAGGCACATGAAGATGCGAGTGTACATCTCCAACACTTTCTGGAGATCTGTAGCACCTTCACTATCAAAGGAGTATCTAGAGATGCCATATTACTTCACCTCTTCCCATTCTCACTCTTGGGGAAGGCGGAGCAATGGCTCTATGCCAGCAAAGATAGAAATACTACATGGGATAACTGATCCACTGCCTTATTAGCAAAGTTCTTTCCCACAGGCAAGACTAATGCTCTACGTGGGAGAATTTCAAGCTTCCAACAACAACATGATGAATTTATCCCTGAGGTGTGGGAATGCTTCCAAGATTACATTGTAGAATGTCCTCATCATGGGATGGAAAATTGGCTACTCATGTAGACTTTCTACCATGGGTTAACCAACAGTACCCGTGAAGCTATGGATGCTGCTGCTGGAGGAGCTTTACTGTCACTCACACTCTCAACTGTAATAGTTCTCGTGGAGAAGATGGTCTCCAACCAAGGCTAGAATGAAGAACGAGTTCAAACCCGCAAGAGAAGTGGGGAGGTATGCATCAACTCAAGGAAGTAGACATGTTGTCTGCCAAGATGGACATGTTCATGAAGAAGCTTGAAGACCAAGCCAATGAGAAGCAAGAAGTCATGCATATTCATGATTCCCGCATGATGTGTGAAGAATGTGGAAACACTAGGCATTCAGGGAACAGCTGTCTTGAAACCCATGAGGATGTGAACTTTGTCAACAACAACTACTTTCGTCCTCAACAGAATAAAGGATGGAATCAGCAACAGAGGCCAAACTACCAGGGTAATTACCAAGGTAACCCCCAAGGTAATAATTTCAATCAACCACCCTTGAGAGAATTTTATGCCTAAGGTAATTTATGATAAAATTAATGGAGATACTTTGTTGTACATAAACATGCATTTGCAGCTTACAGATCAGTCACTCTGCTACCCTAAGGGAATTCTTGAAGACATCTGTGTACGAGTTGGACAATCGTATGTACTCATAGATTTTGTGGTTTTGGAAATAGGTGGAGATATAAGGGCATCCATTATCTTGGGTCGACCTTTCCTAAGCACCACGAAAGCCATCATCTACGTGGATAGTGCCAAGATTTGTTTCATAATCAAGGATAGAAAGGAGAAGTTTACTTTCAAGAATCGTATACACCATTCTCCTCGTTATCCATAAATGGTGTACCTACCCGAGGAGACAACACTGACTAAGAAGAGAAATAACCAAAGAAGGAAGAACAAAGTCAGGCAACCAAGAGAAGAGTCAGTTAATATGATCAACACACTCTGATCCGAGTACGACCACCTCCTTACTTCACCGTTCCTTGCTAAGAAGGACGACCCAGGCATACCCACGATCGAGTGTACCATTGGACAAAGAATCTTCCACAACACCTTCTATGATATTAGATCGGGTGTCACTATAATGTCCAAGGTAACGTATGAATACTTATTTGGTAATGAACCTTTGATCCCTACATATATGCAATTGCAGATGGCGAACCAATCAATTTGATTCTCGGAGGGAAGAGCAAAAGATGTCATAGTAAGAATACATGATCACTATGTCCCTACTGACTTCATGGTTCTAGACATGGGAGAAGGAGAAGACGTACCTATTATCCTTGGAAGACCATTCCTCAACATGACCAATGCGATCATCTATGTGGGATCTAGACAAGTCCACTTCTAATTTCTAGGAGAAAAGGTACGATGTTATTTCAATAGTTATACCACTTATGAATAGCCAAAGAAGACCCGCTCCAAGACGAGACGCCGAGCATCTCAACGCCAGAAGAATTAGCTCCCCAAGAATGATGAAGAAGATGAAGAACATGTGAAAGATTAACCTACTCCGCCTAAGATGAGTCCACAGACCAAGCGGGTGTGAAGGAAAAGGTGGTGCCATTATCAGAGTCACCATCACAAGAGGTGCAACCATCAAGGTCTCCATCTCTAGGACCCACTGATGCACCCAAAGAATGAACAAGATAGGAGAAGGGTCATGTCTGGAAGACTTAAAATTCTGAACCCTCGTTGGGAGGATGATCAAGAGCAAGTTCACCCGGTTGACTTCATCTTGTTCCACAAGGAGTACACCCTCCAAGAGGAACCCAACTTCCTGATGGACGAGAAGAACAACCGTTGGCAAAACCGCTCTAAGAAAGACCATGACTGTGGCAGAACCTCCTAAGAAATCGGGGCCACGTGCACCCATTGATGTCTCAACAGACCTCGGATAGCGTACACGAGTTCCCAATGACTTAACAGGTCTGTCGGGTGTCCTCGGGAAACCCGAATCATCCACGTTTCAAACAGGATCCCAATCACAGTCATTGCAGATTACAATATTTTTCAATATACATACCACAGATAATAAAGCGGAAGACTTAAGTTTAATATTACAAACAAGTTGTTTCAAACTTACATAACCATAAGTGTCATACAACCATAGTAGCGGGATAGTATTACATTAACATTATTTATTTCACACAAACTAGTGCCTTGTCCAAAGGCCATTCATCATTCCTCATCGTCAACGACTTCATACACTGACATGCAGCAGGGACCAAAACAAGCCTGCGCATGTGACTCACCTGCAATAAGGGTTAACAAACCCTGAGTACAAAAGTACTCAACAAGACTGACCCGACAAAAAAGGAGCGAAGGTCTTAGGGATGCAGGTGTTGGGGCAAGGTAAGGATGTAGAAAAATTCAAAAGTTCTTTGCCAAAAGCTTACTATTCTTTATCCTAGTTTCAAGTTTTACCCCTAAGTACTTTAGTTCAATATCTCCAACCAAGTGTTCATATCCCATGTTCCAATCCTTCTCATTCCATTCTTTTTCTCATGTTTTAGTAATTCACCAGTCCTACATTGCTTCTATAATGAATCGAGTCTCCATATCCGCGGAGCACCGGCAATTCGAATTGATTCAAGTCCCAGCTAGGGATTCCTTATCACACGACATATGTAGAACTTAATCTTGCATATATCAACCTCGCTACCGGATCCTCCCGTACTAAGTCGTCTCCACGCCACCCGAGAGCACAGCACGCCTCAAATCTGGCCACATTCAAGCCACGAGGGTACACGCTACTCCCGCCATCTCACCACTCCCAGTGCGTGGGCATTCGTCTTAGTATCGGATTAGCCGAAGTAGGCTTACCGGTGTATGTGATCAGTACTACAAAGTGTCTCATTCAGAAGATCCACAATGAGTGGCCTTTAAGCGACATAGTCGGCAACATTACCCAACATTCAAGATAAGCCACCCGACTAGTCTCTAGTTCATTCTATCTTCTTTCTTTCTTTCTTTGGCTAGTATGCCATCTTTGATTATACCCAAACTTTTACTTTGAAAGCCTACCACAAAGCATACTAAGCAATTCTACGCCTTTGTAAATGAAATCATCTTCAAGGATGGTAAACAATCAACAAGGTAGGCAATGCATCAAGTAGGTAACATTTGAATAAATCAACTTAATGCAATAAGTAACATAGGTGATAAACTTTTCAAAGTAAACATGGTAATGGTTTAATGCATAAACCGGGGCTTGCCTTCGTTGACGATCTCAGGTTCCGGATCAGTACCACAATTACCAAATCCCGCGACAACCGGGGATTCTTCCAGTACTTGCTCAACTAGAATCATTTCACTCTCGGTTTCTACACGAAATGATAACATATGCTTTAACATGATGATAATGTAAACATGATGCTTTCACGGTACATGAAATGTAAAAACACCCCGAATACGATTTTCCTTCACGGTACAGTTGCAAGCCAACAAAACCAACTTGCAATTCTACCGGCAAGAACCACACATGTGACTTGACCAAAATGATCTTGAAACCCTACTGGTCACACAACATGACCCAAACAAAAATTAAATCCTAACCCTAACAATTAGGGTTGCTTTTATTCAATTTTTAATTAATTTGAAATAAGCCCAAAAATAAACTTGTTCCAAATGACCTCAAAATTTTATGTAAGCTTCCTCATAACAAATTAGTGTACCAAAATAAATTTCATAATTTTTGGAGCTATACAGTGGCCTTCAAAAATCATGGAAATTGCATTTATTAATTAATGGACTGAATATTTGAACATTAAAAATTTATTAAAATTTCAAGTTTCAAATTTTTAAACCATACTAGAGCATGTACAAAAGCTACACAAAATTTTTCAGAATTTTTGGAGCTATGATTATTTTCCTACAAATTTCCAAAGACTCAGCACTATTCAAAATCAGAAAATAACAAAAGTCACTATTCTCTCTCTTGCTCTCACTGACAGCCGGCCCCCACATGTCATCCCTAACCTCGGGCTTTGACCGTGGCCGCGACGGCGCTGACCGACGCTAGCGCACCGACGGTGAGCTCAACTGCGACGACCATGGTATCTAAACACTCACAAAGACTAGCCGCGTCGATCTATGGGATTTCAGAGGTGGATTACGACACGGAACCAGGCTCACGCCATCCATGGCGGACGTGGTGCCACGGCAGCGTTACACCGGCGAAACAAGGCCGGTTGAGATCAAACAAAAGGCTCAGAAAGGATCAGCAGCTCACCCCGGACGTGATGAAGCAAAGAACGAGACCGGAGGCACTACGGTGACGCGGGTCGACGGTGACAGTGCTCACGGCGGAGAAGACTTCGTCGGCGACGTAGTTCCGGCGACTGCAGTGGGCAAAATGACCAAGCAAGAGCGAAATAAGGACCACAGCATCAAGATGAAGCTATAGAACCTACAAACATGGACCACGGCTCACTAGATGATGCTGGCCACGGTGAACCGGAGCTTCGGTCGAGATCGCCGGCTGCGAGGAAGAAGATTCGCAAGCGGAGGTTCTCGGCGATCCCAGACAACCACAGTGGTTGGGATGGGTTCAGAAGGAAGAGACGGAGTTGGAACACTGCTTTGCCAAAGCTGGTTTGGACTGAGGAAGCGAGGAGAACTCGCCGGAGTTGAGGCGGCGACGTCGGGAAACAGAGCAGGGAAAGAAAGGGCGACGACGGCGTTCCGGGCTTTATAGTGTGTCCAGGAGCGCGCGGAATCGACACGCAGTGAGCATGCAGTGCCAGCGCGAAGCCAAGGGCGGCTGAGGGCGAGCCTGGAAGGCCGGAGAAGGTACGTCGGCGGTGGGCGGTGATCGTGACACTGTTCATGAGAATTACAGAATTGACACTGAGTTTAATTTGCAAATTACTCACAAATATTCTAAAGAAGTTGAAAATCTGCAAAAATGAAAGTTGCTCAACTTTTCAAGCTCTACAACTTTGCTTCAAGGAACATTTTCAAATTCTGCCTCCATTTTGAAATTTGAATTTGGGGTGCATTTGAGTATTTGAATCATTTCAAAATTACTCCAAATTTTATATGTAAACTTGAAAACTTTGAATACCAAAGTTGATCCTTATAAAATAAGCTCCAACTTTGCTTTTTGTCACAACCCCAAATTCCAAATGGATTTTGAAATATCCAAAAGGGGCAAAAAGGACTTTTATAATCTAAAGTTGAATTCAAATTTGATTTGTTTTCCTTTTGTCTTAAATTTGAATTTTGACCAGTAACTTGGCCCATTAGGGTTATTTGAGTCAAATGACACATGGTCTCACATGATCACATGAAATTTGACCCTTGTGGTCATGATCTTTGTTTAACGTTTTGAATCACATTGCATCACATAAAATAACAACTTATGAAACAAATCTTATTTAGTGAATGCATTCCAAATTTTCTTCTTTATGAATGCTTTGCAATGCATATGATGACATGTCAAGTTTTAGTTCTAGGTCAAAACACCAGAGGTGTTACAACCCTTCCCCCTTAAAGAAATCTCATCCCGAGTTTTAAAACTTAAGGCTAAGTAATGGAAAAGGAAATGTGTCAAGCTAACACATCATAACTTTATTCAAAAGACTAGTGGGGGGTTTTTCCATTCTTTTGACAAAAGAAACAAGTTACAATATAGACGAGGTATTGCAACTAGAGAGAAGCAAAGAAGTCAGGAAAGTTTTCTTCTAAGTAATCCTCAGACTCCCAAGTAGCTTCTTCTTCAGTGTGCTGGTTTCATTGTACTTTGTAGAACTTGATTGTACGCCTTCGAGTGACTCGATCTTTCTGATCTAAGACTCTAATGGGGTACTCGGCATAAGTCAAATCAGGTGCTAGTTCTACATCACCAAAGTCAATCACTTGGTCAGGTACTTGAAGACACTTCTTCAACTGGGATACATGGAAAATATCATGCACAGCTGACATGTGATCTGGTAGCTTAATGCGATAGGTGACTGGTCCACATCTTTGTTGGATTTGAAACGGACCGACATAACGGGGCGCCAACTTTCCCCAAATCCCAAAACGATGAACTCCTTTCATTGGCGATACCTTGAGGTAGACATGATCTCCCACTATGAATTCTAGAGGTCGCCTCCTCTTATCAGCATAGCTTTTCTGTCGGGATTGAGCTACCATCATATTAGCTCATATGAGTTTAACCTTCTCTTCTGCTTCCTTGACCACATCCGGTCCAAAGAACCAACGTTCTCCAACATCTGACCAATGTAAAGGTGTCTGGCATCTACGACCATACAATGCTTCAAATGGTGCCATTTTAATACTCTCTTGATAGCTATTGTTATATGAGAATTCCGCTAAGGGAAGGCATTCATCCCACATAGCACCATAGGAGAGAACACATGCTCTTAACATATCTTCAAGAATTTGATTTACCCTTTCTGTCTGTCCATCTGTTTGCGGATGATAAGCAGAACTACGGATAAGTTTAGTTCCCAAACACTCATGTAGACTTTTCCAAAACTTGGATATGAACAATGACCCTCTGTCAGAGACAATGGTCTTGGGTGCTCCATGTAGACTGAAGATTCTATTCAGATAAAGCTTTGCATACTGCTCCGCTCGATATTTATCTCTGACTGGTAAGAAATGAGCTATCTTGGTTAGGCGATCAACAATAACCCATATTGAATTGTAGCCTGCAGATGTCCTAGGCAACCCTACTATGAAGTCCATACAGATATCTTCCCACTTCCAAGATGGAACTAGCAAGGAATGTAATGGACCTGTAGTCTTCATATGAATCGCTTTGACTCTCTGACAAGTATCACATTTGGCCACATATTGAGCTATTTTTATTTTCATTTTGGTCCACCAATATCTCATTCTCAGATCATGATACATTTTGTTGCTACCTGGATGCATGGAGTATCTTGTAGAATGAGCTTCATCAAGAAATTGCTTTCGCAGCTCCGGATGTTTGGGTACTACCAATCTATCTTTGAACCATACGACATCTGATTCATCAATCTTGAAACATGTTGATCTTCCAGATCTGACTTTATCCTTGATATGGGCTATGCCCTTACTTTTTTGTTGAGCAGCAATGATCTGATCTTTGATAGTGGACTCAACTGCAATATTGGATAGAGAACCTTGTTCTATGATTGGTAAATTCAGATGCTCCATCTCTTGACACAATGTTCGTTGCATAGGTTTCACAGTCAGACAATGGCAATGACTCTTACGACTCAGGGCATCGGCAACCACATTAGCCTTGCCCGGATGATAATGCACTTCTAAGTCATAATCTTTGATAAGTTCTAACCATCTTCTTTGCCTCATATTCAACTCTGACTGAGTAAAGATATATTTCAAACTTTTGTGATCCGTATAGATATGACATATATTGCCCAATAAATAATGTCGCCAAATCTTGAGTGCATGAACAACAGCGGCTAATTCAAGATCATGGGTGGGATAATGCTCTTCATGCTTCTTGAGTTGTCTAGAAGCATATGCTATGACTCTGCCTTCTTGCATAAGAACACAGCCAATACCAATTCCAGATGCATCACAATAGATATCAAATGGCCTCTCGCTATCAGGTTGTGCTAATACTGGTGCAGTTGTCAGCAACTTCTTCAATGTCTGAAAGGCCTCCTCACATCCAGTTGACCATACAAACTTAGTTTGATTTTTCAACAGTCCAGTAATTGGCTTCACAATTCTAGAGAAGTCAGGGATGAACCGACGGTAATACCCTGCCAACCCCAGGAAACTACGAACTTGATGTACAGTTGTAGGTGCTTTCCAATTAAGGACTTCTTCTACCTTGCTTGGATCAACCGCTATACCTTCAGCAGATAGTACATGACCCAGAAATTGTACTTCCTCTAACCAAAATGCACATTTGCTGAATTTGGCATATAATTGGTGATCTCTTAATCTTTGTAGAACAATACGGAGATGTTCCGCATATTCCTTTTTGCTCTTAGAGTAGATAAGAATGTCATCAATAAACACTACGACAAACTTATCCAACTCAGGCATGAAAACTGAGTTCATCAGGTACATGAAATGAGCCGGGGCATTGGTCAGCCTAAAAGACATGACTAAATACTCATATAGACCATATCGGGTAGTAATGCTGTCTTCGGCACATCTTCACGCCTGATCTTAATTTGGTGATAGCCCGATCTCAAGTCTATCTTCGAGAATACCTTAGCTCCTGCAAGTTGATCAAAAAGCAAATCAATTCGGGGTAAGGGGTATTTGTTCTTGATGGTGACTTCATTTAACGACCGATAGTCAACACATAACCTTAAGGTTTGGTCCTTCTTCTTCACGAAGATAGCAGGGCATCCCCAAGGTGATGAACTAGGTTGAATGAAACCCTTGTCTAACAACTCTTGTAGTTGCATTTTTAATTCTGCCAGTTCCTTGGGTGGCATCCTATATGCTCTTCTAGACACTGGTGTTGTCCCTGGTTTCAGATCAATTCTGAACTCTACATCTCGGTCTGGTGGCAGACCAGGCAGATCCTCAGGAAAGACATCCGTAAACTCACATACCACTGAAATTTTCTCGGCTCCTTCAACAATAGTTGCACAGACTGTTTCCACTATACTCTTAGGAAAGGGAAGTTGGATGAGAAGTTGGGTTTTGCTGCCAGGTGCATTTACCCTTATGGTTCTACGCAGGACATCTATGATAGCCCAGTGTTGAGTTAACCAGTTCATACCAAGGATCACATCTATATCTTGATCCTTTAATATCAGCATATTGGTAGGGAACTCATAACCTCCCAAATCAATAGGTACATGCTGAACTACCTCCCTTGTATAGATTCGTCCCCTGGGCGACTGTATATGATAGGGTTCTTTTGTTTCCCCAATAGCTATCCCATGCTTCACAACAAACGTGCGATTGATGAATGTATGGGATGCACCAGAATCAAATAAGGTAATTGCAGGATGCTTAGCAATGGGAAACATACCCATCATTACTGGTTCTCCTTCTGGAATAGATTCCACCTGAGTATAGAAGACCCTTCCAGATTTCTTCTCAGCCTGACCTTTCTGACTATTCTGAGCATTGCCCTTGTACTGATTCTAGGCTTGAGTAACAGGGGCTTTGGGTGCATCAGGATTGTTCTTCCTAGGATATGGACATTCTCGGGAAAAGTGTCTGGTTTTACCACAATTATAGCATGGATAATTGTGATTCTGGGGAGTAGCATTGCGGTTTGCATTATTTGTATTGTTTTGCTGCTGCGGCGCTTGATGAGTATAAGGCATATTAGTTGCAGGGCGAATAAAGATTTGATGCCTGCTTTGGCTTTGTTGTGGGTGGAATGGTGCACGGCCATGATTCTGAGGATGGTAGATCACCTTTTGACACTTTCCACTCGATGATCCAGAAGCAAATGACCTCTTTTTCTTCGCCTCCTTGTGTCGGCGGTAATTCTCCTCTGAAGCGATAGCAATGTTGACAGTCTCATGATAAGTTGCGTTGCCACAAGTTGCCATCATGGTCTGAAGTTTGGTGTTCAGACCTCTCATGAAATCATTCTTCTTTTTCCTGTCAGTATTCACATACTCTATAGCATACTGCGTTAGGTGATTGAAACGTCCAACATAGTGCATCACCGGGTGCTCCCCTTGCTTAAGAGCCAGGAACTCTTCTAACTTCATGGTCATCACACCATCTGGAATATAGTGTGCCCTGAAGGCATCCTTAAACTCCATCTAGGTGATTTGGTGACCAGCGGGCTGTACAGCTACCAAATTTGCCCACCAGGCACCAGCAGCTCCTCGGAGTTGCTGTGCCGCAAACCTTGGTTTTTGAATCTCGGTACAGCGAATCAGCTCAAACTTTTGCTCCATTGTTCGGAGCCAATCGTCAGCTTCTAAAGGCTCTTCTACCTT
This sequence comes from Miscanthus lutarioriparius, assembly GCA_904845875.1. Lineage (NCBI taxonomy): Eukaryota > Viridiplantae > Streptophyta > Magnoliopsida > Poales > Poaceae > Miscanthus > Miscanthus lutarioriparius. The sequence goes on from CAJGYO010000013.1 coordinate 58,364,893, forward strand.
AGAGAACACAGGCGAACGTGTGTCAGTAAAATCAACATAGGTTGTCTCATCATTTCCATTATTACGGCGGCCATGATTAGGGTGTGGTGCTTGTTGGTTCTAAGCCATTTCCCTTAACAACCTAGCATTCTCGGCCGTTGCATAGATGAGTGTAGTTATGGCATCTGCCATACTCGAAGGCATTGGTGGAGGATTTGGGACTTCATCATTGTCTTGCGAAGTACCAGCACCAGTTCGGGTGTTAATGTGAGGCATCTGTCAGAGAGACATGTTTATTTACATTATTATTTTATTGAAAACAGTTAAAAGGTTTCATGCTACAAAGGGTTTCTTATTTATGTTACATGTCTTGTATCCCACAAGACAACCCTGGTTTACTAGGAAAGCAGTAAAGGAACTATTACTACTCCGAGCTTTCAGTCATCAGCATCCGTGCCCATATCGGACGAAACCTCATCTTCATCTGAGAAGTACACTAACTCCTTAGGATCCTCCTCCTCTTCATCATTCTCAACTTCTCCTGGATCTACTATCATTTCTTCATCTGTAACTTCACCATCCCCATGAGGAGGATGAAGTTGAGCGTACATCATGTGGACATTCTCATGAAGAATGGCATTGTCCATCTCTAGATCTTCTACGTAGAACTCCAACTCATGGATGCGTTCATTAGCCGCATCCTCTCGTGTCCAGGCTTCATTCCTCAACTCGGTATTCTTGGTGATGTCCATTTCCATTTCCGCCAGCTTCTCTTGATCTTTGGCATGAGCTCGACGAAGAGTGTTGAGCGCCTTGGTAAGGTTCTCAATGTTGGCGGGATTGCTTGAAGATCCTTCATCTCCTAGGGTCTTGGAACTTCCTTCACCAAGCTCACGGTTACGTGGTGCCAACTGGTGACGAGGGACTCCGTGAGGTCCAGTGGACTTGCGTGCAGTTATCTTGGTCTTTGCCATAGCCTGTAGAATTTAGGATAGGACTATAAGGATAGCTTGAGGATAATGGAGGTTAGCAAGAATGGGATTGACATTACTTACCCAACCACTTTTAAGGGGAATTATTATGCAAGGTGTTCAAGCATGATGCATGAATCGATCTTACGAATCCGAGTACAAAAGATTTATACAATCAAAAGTACTAGATTTTTAACACATAGGACAAACCTAATCATATTATCCGCCACAAACTTTCAAATAAGATAAGATTGAGGCGAGATCAGAGGTAAGAAGAAAGAAATTTGAACTCAAAATATCCAGTTTAATTTCTTTGATCCAAATTAGTTTGAAGGTTTTCAAAAGCAACCTACAATGATCTTAGATAGAACCTGCTCTGATACCAGCTGTGGCAGAACCTTCTAAGAAATCGGGCCCACATGCACCCATCGATGTCTCAACAGACCTCGGATAGCGTACACGAGTTCCCAATGACTTAACAGGTCTGTCGGGTGTCCTCGGGAAACCCGAATCATCCACGTTTCAAACAGGATCCCAATCACAGTCATTGCAGATTACAACATTTTTCAATATACATACCAGAGATAATAAAGCGGAAGACTTAAGTTTAATATTACAAACCAGTTGTTTCAAACTTACATAACCATAAGTGTCATACAACCATAGTAGCGGGATAGTATTACATTAACATTATTTATTTCACACAAACTAGTGCCTTGTCCAAAGGCCATTCATCATTCCTCATCGTCATCGACTTCATACACTGACATGCAGCAGGGACCAAAACAAGCCTGCGCATGTGACTCACCTGCAACAAGGGTTAACAAACCCTGAGTACAAAAGTACTCAACAAGACTGACCCGACGAAAAAGGAGCGAAGGTCTTAGGGATGCAGGTGTTGGGGCAAGGTAAGGATGTAGAAAAATTCAAAAGTTCTTTGCCAAAAGCTTACTATTCTTTATCCTAGTTTCAAGTTTTACCCCTAAGTACTTTAGTTCAATATCTCCAACCAAGTGTTCATATCCCATGTTCCAATCCTTCTCATTCCATTCTTTTTCTCATATTTTAGTAATTCATCAGTCCTGCATTGCTTCTGTAATGAATCGAGTCTCCATATCCGCGGAGCACCAGCAATTCGAATTGATTCAAGTCCCAGCTGGGGATTCCTTATCACACGACATATGTAGAACTTAATCTTGCATATATCAACCTCGCTACCGGATCCTCCCGTACTAAGTCGTCTCCACGCCACCCGAGAGCACAGCACGCCTCCAATCCGGCCACATTCAAGCCACGAGGGTACACGCTACTCCCACCATCTCACCACTCCCAGTGCGTGGGCATTCGTCTTAGTATCGAATTAGCCGAAGTAGGCTTACCGGAGTATGTGATCAGTACTACAAAGTGTCTCGTTCAGAAGATCCACAATGAGTGGCCTTTAAGCGACATAGTCGGCAACATTACCCAACATTCAAGATAAGCCACCCGACTAGTCTCTAGCTCATTCTATCTTCTTTCTTTCTTTCTTTGGCCAGTATGCCATCTTTGATTATACCCAAACTTTTACTTTGAAAGCCTACCACAAAGCATACTAAGCAATTCTACGCCTTTGTAAATGAAATCATCTTCAAGGATGGTAAACAATCAACAAGGTAGGCAATGCATCAAGTAGGTAACATTTGAATAAATCAACTTAATGCAATAAGTAACATAGGTGATAAACTTTTCAAAGTAAACAAGGTAATGGTTTAATGCATAAACCGGGGCTTGCCTTCGTTGATGATCTCAGGTTCCGGATCAGTACCACAATTACCAAATCCCGCGACAACCGGGGATTCTTCCAGTACTTGCTCAACTAGAATCGTTTCACTCTCGGTTTCTACATGAAATGATAACATATGCTTTAACATGATGATAATGTAAACATGATGCTTTCACGGTACATGAAATGTAAAAACACCCCGAATACGATTTTCCTTCACGGTATAGTTGCAAGCCAACAAAACCAACTTGCAATTCTACCGGCAAGAACCACACATGTGACTTGACCAAATTGATCTTGAAACCCTACTGGTCACATAACATGACCCAAACAAAAATTAAATCCTAACCCTAACAATTAGGGTTGCTTTTATTCAATTTTTAATTAATTTCAAATAAGCCCAAAAATAAACTTGTTCCAAATGACCTCACAATTTTATGTAAGCTTCCTCATAACAAATTAGTGTACCAAAATAAATTTCATAATTTTTGGAGCTATACAGTGGCCTACAAAAATCATGGAAATTGCATTTATTAATTAATGGACTGAATATTTGAACATTAAAAATTTATTCAAATTTCAAGTTTCAAATTTTTAAACCATACTAGAGCATGTACATAAGCTACACAAAATGTTTTAGAATTTTTGGAGCTATGATTATTTTCCTACAAATTTCCAAAGACTCAGCACTATTCAAAATCAGAAAAATAACAAAAGTCACTATTCTCTCTCTTGCTCTCACTGACAGCCGGCCCCCACATGTCATCCCTAACCTCGGGCTTTGACCGTGGCCACGATGGCGCTGACCGACGCTAGCGCACCGACGGTGAGCTCAACTGCGACGACCATGGTATCTAAACACTCACAAAGACTAGCCGCGTCGATCTATAGGATTTCAGAGGTGGATTACGACACGGAACCAGGCTCACGCCGTCCATGGCGGACGTGGTGCCACGGCAGCGTTACGCCGGCGAAACAAGGTCGGTTGAGATCAAACAAAAGGCTTAGAAAGGATCAGCAGCTCACCCCGGACGTGATGAAGCAAAGAACGAGACTAGAGGCACTACGGTGACGCGGGTCGACAGTGACAGTGCTCACGGCGGAGAAGACTTCGTCGGCGACGTAGTTCCGGTGACTGCAGTGGGCAAAATGACCAAGCAAGAGCGAAATAAGGACCACAGCATCAAGACGAAGCTATAGAACCTACAAACATGGACCACGGCTCACCAGATGATGCTGGCCACGGTGAACCGGAGCTTCGGTCGAGATCGCCGGCTGCGAGGAAGAAGATTCGCAAGCGGAGGTTCTCGGCGATCCCAAACAACCACAGTGGTTGGGATGGGTTTAGAAGGAAGAGATGGAGTTGGAACACTGCTTTGCCGAAGCTGGTTTGGACTGAGGAAGCGATGAGAACTCGCCGGAGTTGAGGCGGCGACGTCGGGAAACAGAGCAGGGAAAGAAAGGGCGACGACGGCGTTCCGGGCTTTATAGCGCGTCCAGGAGCGCACGGAATCGACACGCAGCGAGCATGCAGTGCCAGCGTGAAGCCAAGGGCGGCTGAGGGTGAGCCTGGAAGGCCAGAGAAGGTACGTCGACGGTGGGCTGTGATCGTGACACTGTTCATGAGAATTACAGAATTGACACTGAGTTTAATTTGCAAATTACTCACAAATATTCTAAAGAAGTTGAAAATCTCCAAAAATGAAAGTTGCTCAACTTTTCAAGCTTTACAACTTTGCTTCAAGGAACATTTTCAAATTCTGCCTCCATTTTGAAATTTGAATTTGGGGTGCATTTGAGTATTTGAATCATTTCAAAATTACTCCAAATTTTATATGTAAACTTGAAAAACTTTGAATACCAAAGTTGATCCTTATAAAATAAGCTCCAACTTTGCTTTTTGTCACAACCCCAAATTCCAAATGGATTTTGAAATATCCAAAAGGGGCAAAAAGGACTTTTATAATCTAAAGTTGAATTCAAATTTGATTTGTTTTCCTTTTGTCTTAAATTTGAATTTTGACCAGTAACTTGGCCCATTAGGGTTATTTGAGTCAAATGACACATGGTCTCACATGATCACATGAAATTTGACCCTTGTGGTCATGATCTTTGTTTAACGTTTTGAATCACATTGCATCACATAAAATAACAACTTATGAAACAAATCTTATTTAGTGAATGCATTCCAAATTTTCTTCTTTATGAATGCTTTGCAATGCATATGATGACATGTCAAGTTTTAGTTCTAGGTCAAAACACCAGAGGTGTTACAATGACAACATCTAGCTTGGGGGAAGGGCATCCCCCATGTATCTAGATAAGTGTTTTCTTTCCCTTTTGTTTTACTATTTCTAAGTTTGTTATATAGTTTGCTTTACATTTGCTATAAAAAAGAGATGCATAACTAAAAGCAAAATAAAAATTCATCTTTATGTCTAAAATATATAATAGTATGGTGTGATCCAAAAATGAAAATAAAATAAAAAGTATGTGTGTCTAGCTTTCTGTTTTTAAGAGCTAAATAAAAGGACTCTGAAGGTAATCTCTTGACATGGAAATGATGAATAGTTACTCTGTTGTAATTCCTTTCAAGTACCTAGTTTTCATTCTTGAATTCTCCTGAGTTTTGGATAAGATTGTTTTGATATAAGAATTTACTCTGAACTTGAAACTCGTGGGTAGCATATGCTTGATCTAAGTCTAGGTAATTGACGGATTTGATATGAGAAGGTCCAAGCTACTGTTTATCTTGTTTTAAGTGATACTAAAGTTCTAGAGATTTCTTTTGAAAAACATAAAAATGCTACATGATGAGTTTCTGTATGACAAAGCTTGAATTCCCACTAGAGCCATATATGATATTTAGGCTAGGAAAACTTCCACTCATATATGCTGCTTGTTTTGCATTGAGTTTTGTCAAGCTTTGTTGACCCTTATGAGAGGTTTGTCATGCTCTTAAAATCAATATCATGTACGCAACACCCACATATGCACTACTCCTACACTAGGGGTAGGCACAAAAACATGCCATTCCATCTAGATCCACCCAAAAATGTTTTACTCCAACACTGGGAGTAAACACCAAAAATATGTCCGATAGGTTTTACCATCCACCAAATAAATGCTCCAAGTTTTTGTTACTATCTCTCAAAAGTTTTGTTGCAGAGAAGAGCTTGGGCTATGCAAAAGTTATTCATGAAAAAGGAGAAAAAAAGAGAAGTTGAGAAAAAATGGACAAGTGTCCAAGATATCTAAAACAATGGGCACTTCGATGCTCCCATGAAAAAAAAGAGATGAATAAGGTAGCCCATGTTTTCTTGCAAAGCTATTCCTTATCTTGTCAAGAGCATGGATTTGTATAGCCCCTTATATCCTCTTTTGTATCTTTCATTATTCATATGTTTGCTACAATTGATTCGATATTGTTTTCATCGTCTACTTTGATTATATGCTTAGTATAGTTAGATTATCATCATGTTCAAGCATAAGTTCGTATAGCGATCTCTCTAAGGTACCAGGGGTGAGTGGTCAACATTGTGTAAGCGTGGTGCTTATACATTGTTTCCCTGCGGATGCACCCTATATTCTAGGCCATGTGGTAGATCGCTGATGTGACACTCCCATTGAGTCCTTTGTAGTCCACTCCTCGAATATAGGACAAGCAGGATCTAGTTACAAAGGAAGACAAGCTCTGTTCTTAATCTTCCTTAGTAATATCCCCTATGTGTAGATATGAAGTTGATCATAGCCATGACTACTAAGTGTAATTGCACTAATCAACATATGCTTTGACTTGTAATTAAGAATGACTTAGGAATTATTCCTCTAATATTCTACGTAGCCATTCTAATGCCATAGAAAGGAGTACTCTGAGTGATCAATTATCAATTATTACTTACCATTCACATACATTTATCTCTTGACATACCCCTGTTGTGAGTAGAATATTGGTTATGGTTTATTTCTCCATCATGTGTATAAGTTATCAATATATTCCAACTGCCAGACCTTTCATGTGATAAAAATATAAATAATGATACCTAGAATACTTTGGGGTGAAATGCTACAATGGTAAATTATTTGTGCGCTTGCAGATCCTTTCATTCATATATTCCTCTTAGTCACATAAAATACTAAAAGTACTTCTAGGTGTCATTCTAGAAGTGGCACTAGGTAGTACCAACAAGCATTTCTAGCATCATAGCTAGGGATGACAACTTAGCAAAAGTGATGTTAAGAATTGTCAACAAACATTAGGTGGCTACTTAAAACAAGTGACAAGTTAATAAATACCAACACACTACGATCGAAGCTAGAGACAATCACCTTCCTCCGCTCGATGATCCTCGCTGCACCAAGCCATCTAGGTTGCAGCAACCACCAAGAGTAACAAGAGAAATCCATAGCGAAACACAATCACCAAGTGCCTCTAGATGCAATCACTCAAAGCAATGCACTTGGATGCTCTCCAATCTCACCAAATGATGAATCAATCAATCTAGATGAGTGAGAGAGGAATGGCTAGGCTCACTCGGATTTATTCTCGATAGAAATGACTAAGAGGATGAGCCCAAGCCAACCAAGGGGCTTAAATAGAAGCCCCCACGAAATAGAGCCATTAGGCTCCCCACTGTGCTGAAATCAGGACGACCGGACACGCACCACCCTATGTCCGATCAATGATCGTCGTCCACGTGTCCCTGCTTCAAATGAGAGCCATTGATCTCCAACGGTCGAGTCTAGCCGCGCGAGCACTTAAGTAGAGACCGGATGCACTCGCAACATGCCCGAGCACCCAAGCCTATGACTAGACGCGCTAAGGAGATGACCTGACTCGCATCAATGCAGAGTCCGGTCGAGTCCATAAACTACCTCGAGAGGTATTTTCAGGACCGGATCCGTCAGGTCAATGATGACCGGACACGCCCCAGCGTCCGCTCCTGTCTTCCTCGCGCCACCGCAAATGTCAGCATACATCAGCGCTTGACCAGACGCAAAAACATTGCATCCGATCGCGCACTTCACTCAGGGTCCGATCATGAACCCTAGTCGCACCTTCACTACACAACTGACCGGACGCGCAGGTCCAGGGTCCGGTCCTACGTCCGGTCATCTCCAGTGACCTCCTCGACTTCATCAACTTTTCCACCTACTCAAATGTGCTAACCACCAAGTGTATCACCTTGTGCACGTGTGTTAGCATATTTTCACAAAACATTTTCAAGGGTGTTAGCACTCACTAGAATCTAAATGATATGCAATGAATTAGAACATCTAGTGGCACTTTGATAACCGCATTTCGATACGAGTTTCACCCCTCTTAATAGTATAGTTATCTGTCCTAAATATGATCACACTCGCTAAGTGTCTTGATCAACAAAATAAAATGGCCCTATGGATATCACCTTTGCCTTGAGCCCATTTTATTTTTCTCTTTCTTCTTTTCCAAGCCCAAGCACTTGATCATCACAATGGTCATCACCACCATCACCATGATCTTCATTTCATGCTCCACCACTTGGAATGTGTTACCCTATCTTATAATCACTTAGAGTCAAAGGGTTAGCACTTAGGGTTTCATCAATTCACCAAAATCAAACTAGAGCTTTCAGCAGCACCAGTAGCCATAGGCACATCATCATCAAGAGGAAGAGCAGGAGCAGTAGGAGCACCCACATTTGCAATAGCTAGACCAAAGGCAGACCTACCAAGCAGCATTGCAGCTGCAATGACAAACCCAGCACCACCATTCCCAGCCATCTAAGTTCCATATACAGTGCAGTTGTCATGAACCAACCACATAATAAGGAATAGCAGAGAACAACAGATTTGCAACATAAAATAAATAGTCTCAGCTGGTGTCCACAAAGAAAATATTACACATGTCCAACAATGCAACATTAGTTCTATACAAGGCAGCCTTAATTTATTACAGGTTATCAGAACATGAAATGCACAGCTAAGTCCTAGAAGCCCCCCTAGAATCCCACATGGCATCAGAGATTGCATCCCTAACTGATGCCATGTTAGGCACCTCTTGTGTCTGCAAAGCATTGACAAGTGGACCAGTGGAAGAAGAAGAAGCAGGGTTTGCAACCCACTCTGCTTTAGTTTCTACAACAGGATCAACCCCAAATCCCAGGATCCAATTATGTAAGATGCAGCAGGCCTAAACCAACTTCACTTTTGTCTTGTATTTATGAAATGACTTGTTATCTAGCCCTCTCAATGGTCACTCTTAGGGAGTTGTGCCTCAGATTGTATAGCTCCTTAGCATTAGTAGCGTTATGCCTAGGACCATATTTACACAAGTGATACCTCACAGCCCTGTAAGGAGGCAGGAACCAGGTCTACAAGCATAACCAGCATACACTAGATAGAATTTCCCTACAAGGTAGTGGTGGATTGGCTTACAAGATAGAACATAATGGTTTAAGATGATATAGGTAGCTATGGGTAATGATGTTACCTTCAGGAAAACTCAGCCCACCATCTCTCTCTATAGCATCAGCAAGAACCAATGCATCATGAGCAGAACCCTCCCAGCCAACCAGAACATATGTGAACTTGAGATCAAAATCAACAGCTGCCATCACATTTTGTGTACAGCTACTTTTCCTACCCCTGAAGGGCCCCTACATGTGCCTAGGCACCCTTGCCAACAGATGGGTGCCATCAATTACACCTATACAGTCCTATGAGCAGGATTGATAAGTCAATTTATGTAAACCAGACCCTACACCCAAGATAATGGAACCAAGGTAGTCAACATTTACCTTGAAAAAAGGGTTCCACCTGTGACTTTCTAGAATTTTGGGATGTGTTGAACCAGTTCGTGGTTTGATCAGATCAGCCCTTAGTTCCCCAACAGCATAAAGAACCTAGTGAAAGTGTATGCTAACAGTTTCTATGGATCTCCTAAAGCTCTGGTGGACAACCCTAAACCTCTGATTGTGCCAACCACATGGAGAAACATGGCCACTTGTTCCTCAACTGAGGAATTAATTATGTCCAGAACTAAACCCCTCTACCTAAACAAGTTGCAGAGTGTAAAAAAGGTGCTCTACTCATCCTAAGCATGGATATGTACTCAACATCCGTTGAGTTGTAAATAAGAGCAAGGTTCTTCTCCCTGTGCTCATCTACTTCTAACCTAGGGCCATAACAAATGGGCTCATCCTCCTCTCTACGCCTTTTCAGTTTAGATGAAACAAGAGCAACCATGACAACTACCATGGCAGCAGCCTGTGAAGCCATGGTAGATCTCTACTACTGCAAATTCATCTACATGCATAAATAAAAGTTTGATTTTAGGTTAAGGCATGCCTTGCTGGCCTCTAAATGCACAACATTATATTGCAGGCATAAACAAGAAACTGGCTTCATGGCCTTGGCTACAATGTGCAGAGCACAGCCACCCAGAAGCTCCACCTCAACATCATCAACCAAAATAAACCCCCAACAATCAGATCCCAAGCTCAAACCATGCTAAACAGTAAACCCTAGCTCATATGTATTATCACAATCAAATAAAAGCATGGAAATATCATGGATTGGGACCAAGAACTCATGGATCTGCCATGAGGCAACCATAAATCCAAGAAAAACAATGCTATGAGCACTTTGACCGCCGAAATCGGGCCAAGTGTAGGCACTTCACATCGCTATGAGCACTATGACCGCCGAAATCGGGTCAAGTGTAAGCAACATTTCAAGATTTCACCATGCTTTGGGGACGGAGATGAAGCAACCACAAAAGAAGCTGGCGGCTTGGGGAGGAGGAAGCAGATTCGGAGAGGAAGAAGGTGACGGCTTGGGGAGGACGAAGCAACGTCCACCATAGGCCCGCGTCCAGGAAAACAAACACAGCAACTAGCAGCACCGCTCGTCTCGAGGAAGAAGAAGACTATGACGAGCAGCAGCACCCATGCACTGGCGAGACGGAGGAGGAGCAGCCGACGCGAGCCACGCGAGGCCTGTCTATGACCCCGCCGCCACCATGCATCGCCGGACGAGGGAGGATGAGGCAACCGCACCGAAGAGAGTGGAGAGCAGGAGGGAGTGAGGAGCGGAGAGGAGGAAGAGGAAGAGTGAGCGACGCCTGTGCTTATAAGGGAGGCGAACCATAGCGGGGAGGAGGACTGAAATTTCACCATAGTGCGCGAACGGGAGCAGCAGCCCGCCATCGGCCAAAGGAGCTCGTGAGAGGCCGAAATGAGCCGTGCCCGCGAGAAACGAAGGGGAGGGGCGTTTTTCCCGGGGCCTGGCTCCCGGCTGCTTTAAGCAACATGCGGGCCAGGCCCAAAATGCGTCCAGGCAAACAAACATAGCCTCCTGCAGCCGCTGGGCCTACATCTAGCCCTCATCCAGGCAAACAAACACGCCCTTTATGGACCTACCGAGGACTGCTCGTTTTGATGCCAAACATGCTCCCATTCGGCTAACAATCAACTGCATGTCCTAGCTACCTAGCTAGGGTAATGCTCCCCTCTGTCCCACAATAGAAGTCGTTATGAGATACGTGTAGGTCAAACTTTCTCCATTTTGACTAGCTTTGTAGAAAATACGTGCAATATTTATATCTCCAAATAAGTTTATTATAAAAGTATATTCAACGATCTATCTAACAATGCAAATTATGTATTATTAATATTAATATTCTTTTGTATATAATTGGTTAAAGTTAAAAAAAATTACTTCTCGGAAAGCGAGAACGACTTCTATTTTGGGGCATATGGAGTATGATGTTAACACCCGTGATGACTAAACTAGACGACATAGCTGTATGCGTATTCATTTTAATCATATGTACTGGAGTGAATTAGAGTGAAAATTAACTAATTTCTATCTCAATCCGCTCCAACACACAAGAATTAAAACAAATACAAGTCCATATAAACTTTGGGCCATAAACTCAGCCCTGTTCGGCTGATGGTTTCTACCGCTCATAAGCCGGCTGATGCTGTTTCATTGTGAGAGAAAAATACTATACCATGGTTGATAAGTAATTCAAGCGAATAGGGCCAGAAACATGTTAGTCCTTCTGCAATGCATATGTGCCGGTGTTTGGCCCATATAAGAACTGTAAAATGTAAAATAACACTTCATTAGCTTTACGTAAGTTCTCTCTTCAGATAGAATTGTGCCTAGTGGTAGATCGCGTAATAAGGGAGACGACGTGGGGTCTGGAGGCCGGAGACGCACACAGACGCAGTCACGCGTAGACGCAGCGGCAAGTGTGCGATGGGCGATGGCCCTGCCGTGCCGTGCGTACGTCGTCGGCCGGTACGTGTAGCACGCGTGCACATAGAGCGCGTGAGTGCGCTGCTGCTTTCCGCGGGCACGCGTGCCACGACCTCCTGGGCCGGGGCCCGCGGCCGTGACGCGACGCATCGCCCACCTGGCCCTGCAGGACGGAGTAGTAGCTAGACTGCTCGTCAGCGTGACGTCAACCCCTGCCGAATTCTCTGCATTCCACGTCCCTCTCCAGTCTCCACTCCACTCCACTCTGCAGCCACTCTCCTGCAGGCCGGCCGCAGTCCTGAGTACGGCCTGTACGTATACTCCCGGCAGAGTGAGCACTACTGGCAGTACCAGTAAACGCACACGCACGAACCTATCTCTCCGTAAAAAAAAAAACAAATTAATACGAAGGGCATTATTATTCATTGTTTTCGGAGACGTCTTGGAAATAATATTTCTACACGCGGTTAGTGTTACGGATCTTCCTAGAGATAGAGACATTTCTAGGGACAGTCAGAAGCACTAAGCATGGATAGAGTGATGTAGTGCTTGATGGGATCTAAAGCTGTATAGTTAAACTTTTTCTTCAATTTGAGATTGTTTAGCTAGATTCCAAATGTTTAATATAAGATCCATAGAAGTTAAGACAAAAAGGTTAAAACTTAAAACATGATATATGTAGCCTCAAGTGAGTGTGTGGTGTGGTGGTAGAGAGGCATAGTGAGACAATCCTAGCGACCACATGCATGCATGCCTATTTTGTGTGACCTAGGATTAGCGATACACATCCGCAGTGTGTTGCTAGTGGGCTTGTCAAAGCTCTATTTTTTGCAACTTTTTACGACCAATTTTTATTTTCTGAAATTTAATTTCTAGGGCGGTTGGTGTTTCTAACCGCCTATAGAAATTAATTTTTAGGGATGCTCCAAATATTAACTACTCCTAAAAATCAATTTCTAGGGATAGTTGCAAACCAACATCTAGAAATGTTTTATTTCTATAAACCCCCGGTAGATGTGGTTGCCCCTACAAATCAAATTTGAGCATCTCCAAAATGTCTTATGTAGTAGCAATTGATATACGCATTTCTAACATTTGAACTCAAAACAGAAGTATGGAGTACTAGTGAGCACATTATATAGTCTAAGTACTAGTGAACACACTGTATAGTCCGAACAATGTTTCATTCAAAAGTGAAAACAATATGCAAGCTTGAAAATGCAATCTACAACATAATTTTTTTCGTGGCCTCTTTTAAGTCACAAGGATGGACTACAATAGAACTTTGGCTGGTGGGAAACATACGAGTGATGTGTGCATAATATAGATGGTTATAGATGAGGTGGAGGGATGAAGGTTGCCAGGGTTTAGCACCGTGGCACTGGCACATGTTGGTTGATGAGAACAAGTATGAAAAGTCTGGACTCATGGAGATATAGATGAGGTAGTACTATACTTGTGGCCAATTGAATTTTGCCCCTACTCCTATTGTAGATGGTTTGCTAGAGGTGGTTGGTGTAAAACCATATGTTTGATGTCTCGTTAATGTGGCCATATTTTGTTATTGGAGTTAATAAGTGTATATGGTGTGTTTGTGTTGCTTGGATGCTATGGGGCTCAATGCTTTGCCAAGAGAAAGGATTCTCGCACTCACTTGTTTTTTTTTTTTGTTCATTGATGTTCATGCAAGGCCAATATTTTTTGGAGGTTTATTTCTATGAGTACTACTCATTCTAAAATGCCGACCACGCCCTTGGTTGAAATATTACATTCACACCGATGGAGTATATATATTCTCTACAGTGGTTACATTTTTCATAATGATAACGGAAATAAAGTTTTGGGACCTAGAAATAGGAAGAAAAACAGCGAGGATCATAACTAGACTAATCTAGTTGATTTAAGCGACTAGCTAGGCTAGACTAGACCCCGCATTATAGCAAGCCCAAATAGAGCTAAGTGCTTGGCTATAATAAAATCAAGTTGTAAGAGAGCCAAGCTATACAATTTATATTTTTCTACAAAAGGCATTTTTATTATAATGTGATACTACTTTTTAACTATATCCCATATTCTCTTTTCTATGACTCCTCACATCCACTTTCTATCTATCTGTGCCCACCACTGTATAGCTGTACATACTTGCTCTTAAAGAGCCAACATCTATATCGGTACAGAGTAATCATAGTATCTTACAAACATAGACCTTTCCAGCCATACTAGAAATGACTAAAGACTGAACTAAACCACTAGCAGTACTTCTACATCAACAAGTTCCACGCAAATCATTCCTTGCCATGGGTAATGGTTCTGGAAGAGCAGCAGAAACTCTTTGTGAGCTGTGAATCCAGACGACGTGCTTCCTGTAAGCATGATCTTGATTCCCTCGAGCACCTTGATTTTATACGGTGCTTACTTTCTTGAAAAAGGAAATTGTGCGACTGTCAGGATTATCTCGATGATCAAGTTTATGGTTGTGCTGTGGCAGTTCCATCTATCATTAATTGCTCCAGAAATGGGTTAACCCTGTCTGGGCTCGACGGATGTATCGATGCAGCATTAGCTAGTAGGAGAGAAGAGTATTGTTGTGCAACTATCTGATTCCATATGCATACTGCATAGAGAGTAGGATTAAAACACATACCTGTCTTTTAGGGCAATAAGTAGGGTTACACCTCAGATAGATTAGATTAGAGAGGACCACACACCGCAGCACATATATAAACAACTAATAGCGTTAGGTGTGATACTACTACCTCCTCTAATGGGGGACATGAGAATCTAATTAATATAATAGAAAAACATGCAGATTACTATATGTAGCTAGATGATCGATTAAATGCATTTTGGAGATTACGTAAGGGGAGCAGCGTACATGTTCAGACAGGGGACGTACGTGTTCTATACATACATCGCTACATGCACGCGTGTATTGTCGAAAATAGACCTAGGTAGTATTTGTATGATGACAGCATGAGAGATCGATCAGCAGGCAACCATTAACCAGCTGCGCCAAATAGCATACGATAATGGCGTCGCAGTCACAGACCGTCGACGACCTGGCCACCTCAAACAACCTTTTCATTCTGTCTTCCCGCTGGCCGGTCAGAAAACCTAAATTCTCTTCTTCCTCCTTGTCTTTGTCGTCGTCGTCTTCCACTTGATTTCCTCGGCCCGACGGCAGTTTATATAAAACCACCATTTCATTGCACTCTGATCCACTGCTGCTCGATCTCTAAATATATATAAATCCATTCGAGATTCAACTTCACTTCTCCTACTTGCCCACCAGACAGTAGTCGTCCACCACATAACCCACAGTCCCACACCACACCACACATAGATAGAGAGCTAGCTCAGCTAGCCGCGCACTACCACACGCCACACACTCATTACTCGCCACTACTCTTGCATCGCATGCCCGGCGGCCGCCCCCCTTCTCTCCCACAGCTATCTACCATACCTATCTAGCTTAGCTACATACCTAACTAAACTGCCAAGAATTTAGCCAAAGCAAGATCTCGATCGATCCCATATAACAGATCGATTGGACCCCATGTCTCTGTAGATAGATAGACAGATATGGCAGATCACCAGGAGATTATCCATCCACCAGCGGCTGCCACTGGCAGCACGGGCCACGGACACGGCGGCGATTGGTGGACCACGGCGGTGTCGTGCTCACCGGATCAGCTACCTGCCGGGTTCGGCGCCGCCGGCTGGTCGTCTGCTGAAGGCAACAAGTCGAGGTCCGGCAACGCGGCCTCCTCGGAGTCTCCCGGGTCCAACCACTCGCTCGCCACCGGCGGCAGCTCCATAACCTTCCAAGACCCTGCAGGCGCCGTCGCCGATCAAACCGTGGTCGCCATGCCGCCGCACCCGGCGGCGTCTGGTCTCGCCGCCAGCAGCTGGAATCAGCCTTCTTACTACTTGTGAGTCTCATCTATACTTCAATTTGCTTCTTCTCTCTGATCCTTTGTTTGTTTAATTTATTACTACTCCAGAAATTATTATATATTGTGCTCTTCTCGAAAGTTTATTCATGATCATATGTATCTATGCCTGGCCATCTTAGGGATGGATCTGTTGGTTTCCATGGCTACATGAGCTCAAGAAGCGACCAGCAGTCTCATCACGTAGGTCTGAGGAGCCCCTCATCGAATCACAACAACAGCTTGATGCTACAGGACGCCCATGATCCCAACCACCAGTTCCTGTCCAACCTTGGGCTGGAGCTGCTCTCGTCGCCGACTTCGTCTTCCGGCGGCTTCCGGACCTCCTCACTGCTCAGGAGCCTCACGGAGCCATCGGCAGCAGCCAAGACTTCGCCGGGCTTCCTGCAGCAATACCAGCAGCTGCAGACGATGAACCAATCGTCAGCTGGAAGCATCAGGGAGGCTCTGCAGTTCACAAGTAGCACGCCGTTTTGGAACAACCCTTCTGCCGGTGGGTTTGCTTCGGCGGCGGAGGGGGCAGCAAGCTTACTAGGGACTGCCGCCGGACCACCGTCAGGGCAATCTACGCCGGCAAATTTTGGAGTCAAGGTTCGAGTATATATAGTTACGGTTTTGCTAATTTTTTCAGTTGGCTGAAAACTTCTTGTTACCTTTCAATCACTGCATGCCACACAGCTTTGTTTGATAACTTTCAATGGCCTGAATGTTTTGCGCCGTTGTGCTGTGGTGCCTACCGATCAGTCCTGATTGAGCCTGTAACCTTAATTTAGTTTGTTGTTCTATGCATGTAGAGTGCATTAGAAGGTGCCGGAGACTCTAGAAACATCATTGCAAAGAGGACGAACATCGGTCCAACGCCGCCGCTCAAGAAATCGAGAACAGGGACACCATCACCATTGCCAACCTTCAAGGTATACATACCAACAACAATTAGTTTATTAGATCCTATTTCAACATGGAAAACTAACATCCGGATTTGTTGTGGAATTGAATTGTTTTTCCTTAAAGTTAATGTTGTTCCATGACTAACTATATGGAAATGGAATGGCCACATATATATTTTTGCTTTCATAAAGTTTCTGTACTATACACTCATTCATGTATACTCCACTTGGGTTTTATATATGCTTCAGGTGAGGAAAGAGAAGCTTGGTGACAGAATCACAGCACTTCAGCAACTAGTCTCCCTTTTGGAAAGGTAAGCGATCCAGGTCTTAATTTGGTTAATGATCCTGCACTTCCACGCACTACGTACTATTCTGGAAGCTGAAAACTTCAGAGTCCAATACCCCATGCAATAAGTCTCTCGTTGCAGAAGGCCCACACCTTTTAACAAATTAAATTCTCTTTGCAAAAAACAAATGATCGATCAACCTCGGCGTGCGTGCTGCTGCTGCACAGACGGATACGGCATCGGTGCTCCACGAGACCATCGAGTACATCAAATTCCTGCATGAGCAAGTTGGTGTAAGTGCGATTGATCTAGCTGCTGCACGCAGCTCTTGTCCTTTAAGGCTTTAATCATAATATGTAGAAATTTGGATCTACCAGCTTGAATTTTGCTCACAATTATATTCAATTCAATGGACGCTTTTGAATATATGCAGTCACTCAGTGCTCCTTACCTAAAGAACAGGCAGCAAGTGCCCCATCACAAGGTACTGCTACAGTAGTATTACTACTGCTGCATATTCCTGCATGGCTCATCTCAGATAGCCTCATCCTGCATACTTTAACTAACCAATATACAACGGCTTCCCCATGCGTACGTCCAGGTCTTGAGGGATGGAGGCGAGGTGGCGGCGGTAAACGGAGAACTCACTGGCCGAGGGCTGTGCCTGCTCCCGATATCGAGCACCTTCGCGGTGGCCAGTGAGACGCCGCTCGATTTCTGGACGCCGTTTGGAGGCCCTGCCTTCCGGTAGTAGACGTGTATCTCATCCGGGAGCTAGCTAGCAGCTCTTACTAATTAGAATAATTTGAAAGTTCTAGCTAATTATAATATCAAATCCTAACTCACATCACATACAGTTACTAGTGAGCATATATAGAGAGAGCAATCTATGACTGAAGTATGGAGTATATATATAGTTGAATCTTTGGAATGATTTCTTGAAGACTTGAATTCATTCTTCAGGTTCATACAATAATGAGGTGCCAAATGAATATAGTTTATATGGCAAGCAAACTGTAACTCATCATAATTTGCCTTTGTAACTATCTCAGGTGGCACACACATTGTAACTATACTTTATTATCATAATATATTTAACATTTCTGTTTGAGCATTATTCTTAGAAAAATACTCCATTGTTATGTGTGATATTTGCAGATCCTATTTCCCCATTTGGTGGGACGAGTGGGGCTCAAGCCTCTCCTACCCACCTCCAAATTTTTGCAGACATGAAAGAGAGAAAGGATGGCCTCTAGAGGTTAAAGATGACTTAAGCCCCCTCTTCCATTAAATCCTAGATCCGCCACTGCCTAGGTTAAGGCTTCAGTGACCCAATTCAGCTATCCTCCTCTTGGGTCGGCCTCTCGGTTTCCTTTTAGTGGGCCATAATTTTTTTACACAAAAACAGGGGAAAATCCAACCCAAACCGACCTGTAGGCACGTGTCAAAAATTCTAATTTGATGGCGGTCCTATTTCGGGTTTGGGCTAGATAAAATTGCTATATTTTTTTTTTTTTTTGCCCGACTCAACCCGACGCTTGAACATGTCTATTCCAGACGTAAAACCCATAAACTTCAGTGAAGCATCCAATATTTACAGGAACATAGTATGTAAAAAGACATTAAGATGAAGATTCAAGAGGAGAACAAAGAAAAATATGATCTGATGTATTATCTAAATATCTGGTGAGTACAAGACTGAAATTATAACTTCACATAGTTACACTTACTGGATAGTTCGGTGGTCGAATATATCTTGTGACCACTAGACTATTAGGTGATAAGAAAAATCTCATATATATATTTGCTTTGGTTTCCTTGTTTAATTTCATTCAGGTTCTTATCTATTGTAAGCTGAATATGGCTTGTGGCATGCGAATGCATTCACTGGAAAAGTCTGATGACCACCGGAAAACACCCTCGGAGAATCGGTTACGAAGATCCAATGGTCCAGATTAAATTTGATCTGATCATTGAACATCGTGATTCTCGGTGCCTATTTGGAAGGCACCACCAGACATTATTTCTAGTGGCTCCTCAGAAGCCTCGCCACAGAAAACTAGCCATTGGAATTTCAACAGCTCTTTCCTCTTTTCTCCGGTGCCTCTCCGGTGCAAACAACTGAACTAATCCAATGACTACTAAAACCTCTCATTGTAAACACCTAAGGACCTCTAGGGCATCACCCGGATACTCCGGTGGCCCCCACCGGAGCAAGTGGTCACCACTTTTGAATTTCCTCACATTGAACCGGGGACTGCCACGTGTACTCCTCGTGTATCGCATTCTCTGGTTCCCTGTAGCAGGAGCCACTGAAAATTTATGGTAGCAAACCCTAGCTACAAGGTCCCTCTACCTCTTGCTCAGGTGCTGTTAGAGGCCTGTACCACGAGACTATTCCAGTGGCAAACCCTAGCCTATGTTAACTGTGCACCTGAGGACTGCTTTCTCTGGTGACCCCCTATCGGTGGGTGCTGCAAATCAGCACCTAGTCCATCTCTCAAATGGTTTTCAAATATGCTAATAACTCCAATTGTTTTCCAACTTGAACACCTTCACCCTAGTCATTGAGTTAGCTATTCAAAAACATTTTTCAAAACATTTTCACTTGCTTCCTCACCACGTCACTAGGTCCAATGCATATGCAAAGTTAGTTCAAACCTAGTGGTACCTGACCGTCATAGAACTGTTTTGGCATGCGCGTGGCGGGGGGCAGCCACGTTGGCCAAGGGTGCTTCCGTTGGAGATGCTTTCCACTTGTACATGCTATAGCGGTTGTATTGAGATGGTTCGGGTCATGTGTCACCTAGTTATTGGACAACGTGGCACTTCCTTTTCCTTGCATGTTTCAGGATCTAACCGGACCACGTGTCGGGTCCCAGTTGTTCCACTTGTCAAGTTTTTATTGGCACACGTGTCGCGTTTCGGTTGGAGCAGGTGTCACTTCTTCATTGGACCATGTGTCGTATTTTTATTGGTCCACGTGGCGTGATCACAATACCCCGCGTGTCTTTCTTTTACTCGACCACGTGTCACAATGTTGTGCATTCGCATGTTAGTATTTTATTAGGACACATGTCGCTCCCTGAATTACCCACGCGTCTTTTTTTTATTCGACCACGTGGCAGGACGGATTTGTACCATGTATTTGGTTTGTATTGGCCCACATGTCTTGTCCTGGCTTTTACACGTGTCATTCACTGGTTTGTCCACGTGTCAGATTTTTATTTAACGACTTGGCATGTGCCGGATCTACCACGTGCACACCAATCATTACATCAAATTAAATGATTTTAGATCAACACTGCTGCACAAAATGACTACATACATAATTATATTGAACCTAAATCAAATAACAGCAGTTCAGCTCAGCAACAAACCACTGACAAAATTCACATATCAAGTCGCCGCACTAGTGCACGTCAAAACAGCAAACAAAACACATGTTCACTGTATCACCAAGAGCGCTTAAGAGCATGATATGCTCACGGAGCTTATTGTTCTCCTAGTGTTGCTGTTTCTTGAACTCCTCAAACTCCCTTTTAGTGTTTTCTGCCTTCCTTCGGTGAGGCCAGCTGAACTTTACTGTTGAGCAGCAAGCCGTTTCCGAAGTCTAGAGCAGCTTACCTCGATACCAGCATTCTTCAAAGAAAAGGTGTTGCAGTTATCCTGGGAGAGGACCTTGGAAATAACATCAGCAATTCTGGCCCGATAGGCTCAGTTGGCAAGGCCTTGATTCAAACTGGATCTTGATTCAATGGCTTAATTACTTGAGAAGGCCTAAAAATTTCTGGCCCGATAGGCTCAGTTGGCAAGCCTTGGCAGAAACATAAATGGGCTGAGGTATAAGCATCATCAATGGCTATTGCATGCACCTCATCCTTGGAACGCATGGTTGACACGAATTTGATACTCCCTCCGATCTCAATATAAATTAATTCCTAGAAGCACCTAAGTCAAATTATCTTAATTTGACAAATAAACATTGAAAAAGATAACATGTATGACACCAAATAAGTAAATTATGAAAATATATTTCATGATGGATCTAGTTATATTAATTTGGTGTCATAAATATTTGCCAGCTCTTTTCTATAAAAAATTGGTCATACTTAAAATAGTTTAACTTAGGACAACAGTAGAAATTGATTTAATCTGGGATAGAGGGAGTATAGAAGGGCGGGCCTGGCGCAAGCGGTAGAGTCTTACCGCCTGTGACCGGAAGGTCCCGGGTTCGAGTCATGGTCTCCTCGCATTGCACAGGCGAGGGTAAGGCTTGCCACTGACACTCTTCCCCAGACCCCGTACAGAGCGGGAGCTCTCTGCACTGGGTACGCCCTTTTTACAGAGGGAGTATAAAATTATGAAAACAAATGGGTTATTATGTTATGTGTTATCACAGGGACTGAAGATGCAAGTTCTGTCGGCCGCACGCAAAAGACGTCAGAATGCAGCTCAGCAATAACAGTAGCTGTATTTGTTTCGAAGCAACGGCTCTAACAAAGTCCAGCTGTTTTTAGCTGGCACCTTTGCTATACCGATCAGTGCGTGCGTGGCATACCTGGCCAAACCAAAGCATCCAGAGTCCCAAGCCTGCACTCTTCATCGTTGGGTGCACACAAAACGTGAGCTCCCTTCGCACCTGAAACATTACTCTTTCTGTTCCACGAGCATACGCAACACGAAGAAAGTCTGAAACCAACGGGCTCATTCTACAACTAATCCTGAGAGATGAGACGTGTCATGTTAACAGCAGGTCGAATTCAGGCACCGGATAGATCCTGTGATTAGGAAATTTGTAGATAGAGGACGACCAGCAAGGATACATGGGATAGAATACATGAGAATAACCAGGACAACATGAGTAGGTAACATTCAGCTAGACATGTTGAGAAATGGCCTGGCATCAAGACAGGCAGAGTTTACCTTGTTCGAGGTACGTGCTACCCGGACACGGACAATTACAATTTCACATACGTATGTTGTACTTGACTTGTAACACAGTTGTATGAAAGGTCACTCAACCCTAGGGATGTGAGGTGTTTATTTTTTCTCCAGTTATACTCTACAGGAGCTGAAAGGCGATGCATTACGCTTGTAACACCATGAGCGGGTAATTAGTGTCATGACCCGGTCATGACTTGTTCATAATTATCATCATTATATGAGCATCATTTGCATTTGAAATCCAAAAATTAGAAACTGAAATGTGAAGAATCTGAATAATTCTAGGCACTACATGTCCCAGCGGATCATCCGCCACACTCGTGGAACGTTTCGCTGAAACATTTCAGACTTATAGTTTGTCAGACCATATCTTGTTTTGACAGATTGTCTGCCAGAACATGACATGCACAGAGTTGAGCTATCACTTGTGGAGCTCCCTTGCCTCCACAAGTCAACTCAACTGTCCAGCTCATGAGAAGCACACACCAGAGCACCAGACCACTCTCACACTCCCACTCTCATCCATCTCACTCTCTCTACACGTACTCTCACACACTTGGAGCAAGAAGAAGGTAAGGGAGGAGGAAGGAGCAGGGATTGGAGGCCATCATCAGCTGCTAGAAGCCATGGAGAGCATCTAGGAGCTGCTCACAACAAGAGGTTGGGGGATAGAAGAGGGAGGAGCTCTCTCTCCCTAAACATTTTGGAGCTCGGAGGAGGAGCTTCCAAGAAGGAGCTCGAGGGGCTAAAGGTTGGATCCAGCTTCTCCACCAATTTGAGGAGCCCAAGCACAACCTCTAGTAACCCTGAGTTTGGATCAAACTCAAATCAGATTTTCATGAATCACATTGTCATTCACCTAGAAATGACCACCAATGACAGTGTTTGTAAGCTTGTAGAAAATTTAATTAGGCTACTCATGCCTCTCTAGCCATCCATAGATCCTTTCACTCACGAGCAACGCTCATAAGAAAGCTCCGGTAACCCCACCGGAGTTTTCTAGTGCCGGCCATTGCCGACCATTGGGCCAGCCTTTTCTTTCATGCTTTGTTTGGTGCACTACCGGAGTAATCCGGTGCCCCTCTGAACCTTCTGCGAAAACTTCTAGGCAACTGTCTTTTCTCCGTTGCTTCCCTATGTGCATCACTGGAGAATTCCGGTGGCCTTAAAAACCTTATGAAGAGACTTATTGCCATGTTAATGGTTGAACACTAAGCTCTGATGCCTTCAACAGTACATCACCAAAGTTTTTTGGTGAGTATAAATTATCCGACCAGCTGGGTCCTCCCTAAAGATGTCAACGGGGCCCCATTCCCCGATTCCCCGCGGGGAATTCACCCATTAGGGGACGGGGATGGTATAAATCTTCTCCCCATGGGGAATTAAACGGGGAAAAAGTCATCCCCATCGGGTATGACGGGGGCGGGGATGGTATACATGCCCCCGTCCCCGTTCCCCGCGGGGACCCGAAATGTTTAAGGCCCAATTCCTATGTACATATATAAGGCAATTTGTAACCCTACCCTTATCCTTTCCATTCGTTCCCAAATTCCCAATCCCCTCCCCCGTCGCCCCTAGCTGCCGCTGCCTCACACCACACCCAAGCAACAACCATGGAGGTAGAGCCCCCTTGTCTCCACCCGATGCCGGCGGCGGCGGCCTCTCCCCTCCATCCGGTGGCGGCGGCGACCGCGACGGCGCCCCACCTCCTCCACTCTTGAAGCCCATGGCAGATCCAACCGGCGGCGCCCTCCTCCGCGAGACTGGCGGCGCCCTCCTCACCTACCGCCGTGGATCTGATGGTGGTGGTGGAGATGGTCGTGATGTGGTGGTGCAAATCCACAGCTTCGACCTCCTCCGTGTGACCGGCGGCGGCGTGTTCCTCCACACGATCAGATCTCTCCATGGCTGGCGACGACCGTGTGCCCACCCAGCTCCCAAGGCGATTGGGGGGCGGCGACGCCCTCCTCGGCGCCACCTGAGGCATTGTCCCTGGTACGGCGACCCCCAACTCCTCCCTCGCGACGGCAGCGTGCTCGCCTAGCTTCCCAGGCAATGGGGGCGGCGGCGCCCCTCCGTCTGGTCGAAGATTCTAGTGGCTCCGCCCTCCCCGTCCCTCTCGCTCTTGTCGCTCGCTAACGGACACGGTACCAAGTCTTTTCTATGTGCGGTTGATGCGGGGATTAAATCCCCGAGCGGGGACGGGGATGGGGAAGAAGTGCTCCCCACGAGCCTTCACGGGGACAGGGATGGGGGAAATTTGCCCCCGCGGGGACGGGGCAGTGACCCCCGACGGAGAATTCCCCGTTGACATTTTGAGTCCTCCCTAACCCCTTACTCCAGTGCCACAGTGGAGGTTCATGCTACAACTAATCCTGAGAGTTGAGACGTGACATGTTAACAGCAGGTCAAATTTAGGCACCGGATTACGAAATGTGTAGAGGACGAGCAGAAAGGATACCTGGGATGGAATACATGAGAGCAGCCAGGACAACATGAGTAGATAACATTTAGCTAGACATGTCGAGAAATGGCCTGGCATCAAGACACGCCGAGTTTACCTTGTCCGAGGTACATACTACCCGGACACGGATAGTTACAATTTCAGATGCATATGCTGTACTTGACTTAACTTGTAACACAGTTGTATGAAGGGTGACTCAACCCTAGGGATGGTGAGGTGTTTATTTTTCTCCAGTTATTCTCTACTGCAGCTGAAAGGCGATGCATTACCCTTGTAACACAGTTGTTCAGACGAAGCAGTGTTGGTTTCTATTCGATATGGTTGTACAAAGCGCTGAAATCTGCGGAGGAAATACGTGATCACCTCTAGCGCCCCTCCAGTGTTCCGAGGCTCATATCACTTATGTTGCTTTGTCCTGCTCCTGCTCCACCAGTTTCAGAATGCCTCCTTGCAAAGTATACAGGCTCCCTAGGCTGTGGGAGCTCTATGCCTTCGTTATCGAGGCTCGAGACCACCCATGGCATTAGTGGACCAGCATTTGGGTTGTCTTGCACCAACAGGAGTCCGATGTGGATACATCGCAGACTTTCGCCAAGTGAACAGCTCTCAACAATCGATGGATCAACCAAGTTCTGCATGTTTCCATCCTTCCATAATCTCCATGCCTGAGTCAATGATCACGTCAAGGCTTGCATTTCATATGGGTCAAGTTTTAACTTTTGAGAACCTGAAAGTACTTATGTAAGCTATAAGGTTGGATGAGCCTGTGACTGGGCCTGTCGAGCTGACCTTTGAGCCACTCACAATCTCCAGAAGCATGGCACCAAAGCTATAAACATCAGATTTGACAGAAATGATGCCTTCCAATGCATATTCTGGTGCCATGTAGCCACTTTTTGGAAGATGAGCACACATCACAATTTTAACTAATTAGTTCAAGAACAATGGTGTGTTGCTTCAAAATTACTTCACGTATGAAATCACTCACAATGTTCCAACGACCGAGTGGTACTTGATTGATTGTTGTTCGTTGACACTGAAACTCCTGGCTACACCAAAGTCAGATATTTTGGGGTTCATTTCAGCATCCAACAACACATTGCCTGCTTTGAGATCTCTATGAATCACTGTCAATCTTGAGTCTTGGTGGAGATAAACAAGGCCAGTCAAGCAGTGATTTTCTTGCAGCACCTGTCAAGGGTAGAATCAAATAAAGTTCTTATCATGAATCTTGTGGGCCAGTCAAGCAGTGATTTTCTTGCAGCACCTGTCAAGGGTAGAATCAAATGAAGTTCTTATCAGTGGTGCATGTTTCTTTCATCAAATGTTGAGCTTTTGCAAGAAGTGAAGAGAATGTACTGAACAGGAAGACATGCAAACTTTTGTTAGGAAGGTATTCGTAAATCAATAGTTTTTCATTTGCATGAAGGCAGTCACCTAGAAGTTTAACTAAGTTTCTGTGCTGCAACCTGGCAATCAGAGCTAGTTCATTTTTGAATTCTACTGCCCCTTGGGCAGAATCTTTGCAAAGCCTTTTCACAGCGATTTCCTTATCTCCCAATGTTCCCTGAATACATGAAAGGTTCTGGAACGTTAGAAATTACACTCCAACCACTGAAGGTTACCAGCACAAGCCTTGCTTACCTTGTAAACAGTACCAAATCCTCCTTGTCCAAGTATGGTGGAATCAGCGAAATTATTTGTTGCAGTGGAAATTTCTCTGAAGCTATATAATGACAATTCTACACTTTCACCAGCAACTTCATTAGCAGTGCTCATATCTCCTAGCATCAGTCTATTCCGGATGTCTGTACTTCCTTGTTTGTCTGAAAGGAACACAGGGAATTTGATACAGTTTCTCCAGTTTGCAAGAACTAGAGAAAGAAAATAAAAAGGGAAGAAAATATTTCTCTTGTCTACCTCTAAACCAGTAGGTACAAATAACCCCTATGCATATGAATACAAGGAAACTTGTCACAGCTGGCAGTGCAATTTCTAGGGTTTTGGTCTTTGTCATGTCACCTGCAAAAACTAATTCATGGAGAATCAACAAATTCTTTCCATTCCACAGACTATATGTCGAGTATTTCTCATGCAACACCTCCTTTAGTTTAATGCTTCACAAATATAGATCGCTCTTCACTTTACCAGGAAGAGTTCAAAAACCTATCTAGGAAGATAAACATACAATTAATAGCAATAAATCATACCGCTTGATTTGTCGATCCGAATATAGAGGGTCTCCCCTCCTTGGCTATACCTCTCCATGTCAATCATCTTCCCAGTCCATATCAAGCACCTTGTGTCATCACCATTGATGCCTTTGGTGCTCATGTTGGCATGAGCATATGCCACACAGGAGCAGTTGCTCCAGCATTCAGCTGCACACTCATGAAAGCTTCTGTTCCGGAGGAAGATGAAATGATCAGGGACCTTCATGTGTGGCAAGGTCAATAAACCATGTCCACCACATCTTAGTGCCGTCTTCTGGCGACATCCCTGTGCTGACCCATCCTTCATCATCATTTGGCTCAAAACCATCAAGGCACTTGCATGTTGGGGCAGTTCCATTGTTGTCACAGTAACCATAAGGACCACAGTAATCATACTCATTGCACTTATGTGCAGGCTGTATGTACAAGCTTGTCCATACTGACATGTTACTGTCCCAGCTTAGAATATTTACATTGCCTGAGTAATTTATCTCCATTCTAATCAGAAAAGACAAGCTGTCAATCGGCATGCTGATGGACATGTATACGTCATCATCGGTGCCACAATGTACCGCCATGTAAATGGTAGAATGAAGGTTGTCCATGTAGCCCCCAAGAAGGAAATAGCTAGTCCACACTGGGCTTCGACGGTGCGGTCTTGTGCCATTCCAGATGAACTGCTGCTGAATGCTGTTGGGGTCTGCACCATAGAAGACCCCAGGGGATGGGTCCTGCAGGCCATTCCAAGAAATGAGGTGTTGTATTGGATGCATCTTGTGGCTGATCCTGAGTTTCATCCCAGGCAGAAGAGTATCAGAGGGATGGTCGAAGCTCTGCCATAGTGTGGTGCGGTTAACGTTGCTCAAGAGGATGAAGTTTCCGGTGTTCTCTAGTGTGGCTTCTGCAGAGACGGTGGTGGCAGGTGAAGCACTGATGGCAATGCTGTTGTTTGAATTCCAAAGGACACGGCCATTGGCATCAGACAGGACAAGGTTTGTGCTACTGTGCAAGGCGAGCATTGCAGACAAAAGATCACTGATTGGTGCAGCACGGTTGGCAACCCACACAACGGTAAAAGGCCATGCGGGATGTTGTTGTACCATATACTAAGGTAATAGTGTTTTTTGGTGGATTTGGATGGGGAGAAGAAGCCCAGGGCAAAGGTGCCATCATCGGACACAAGAGTGTTACCTGGGGAGAGCGGCTTGCCGGGGACAAGGCTGTTGCGGGATGCACATAGATGCATCGAGCTGAATGAACATGAAAGAAACAAAAGGATGGCATAGATGGAAACAGAACGCATTGGCATTCTCAGCATCCTAGGCAGTAAGCAGTTAGGGACCATGGAAAATGATCATGAAATCATGGAAGAGGGAGTATTAAAGGAATCTGTGGGTGAGGTTGCCTGGAGAATTGGACAAAAAGGAGCAAAAGAGTGGTTGAGTTGTCCCAAAAATAGCAGCCTCACAAGGTGCCAGTGTTTTTGCTGGAGACGCTACTAATCATGCTGCATTACTTTTATTTTTATTCATTTACTGGTCCTCTAGATTCTAAGCTATTTGTTAAAAGACATTCAGAACACATGTTCCATAATAATAGAAAGAATAGACACTAGCCACACCTTGTAGAGGCCAATTGGAATTTATGTTTTGAAAGTTCTGAAATATTGGAAAGCCTACTTTATGTCTCTAAATTTTCTTCATGGTGGTAATCTATAAATTTTTATTAAAGGGGGAAAAACTTCTAGGAATCCAAATATGAAAAAACCCTTCTCTAAACTTCAGAGTGAGCAGTTCCTTTGAGAAAAAACTAAAAAAAATGGCGTACCCAGTGCAGAGAGCTCCCGCTCTGTGCGGTGTCTGGGGAAGGGTGTCAGTGGCAAGCCTTACCCTCGCCTGTGCAATGCGAGGAGACCGCGACTTGAACCCGGGACCTTCCGGTCACAGGCGGTAAGACTCTACTGCTTGCACCAGACCCGCCCTTCTTTGAGAAAAAACTAATCCTCCTAATTAATAAACTCAAGCTTCCAAATCCACTATACATTTGCATCTTGAGAGTGAAAGCGAATGGGTATATGCATACAGAAGCATTAAAGTATATGATAGTACAGCTAAACAAGTAATATTGAAAATGTAAAGTGACCAAGGGTTACATGAACGAAGCAATACAAGGAGAACTAAAGCATTGTAACTACAGGACAGCAACCAGAGCTGACACAGCAGCCTCCGGCATGAACTCATTCAAGCCTTCTTATGCAAAGATTTCTGTTTAGGATGAGCCGATGCAGAGCTTCGTGTTCGTTACTTGGCACATACCTACTGTGGCCGAGATGCCCAGAAAATTAAGTCATCATCATGACATGAAACTAACTACCCGAATTACTTCCACCAGAAATCTTGAGCTGACGAAAGGACATCATCATGTTGACCTACCTTGCCCCTTGTTTCAAGCTTTCCATGCGTGTATAGTTAGTAATCTGAATGCAGACCTACGTTGCCCCTTGTTTCAAGCTGTCGATGCGTGTATAGTTAGTAATCTGAATACAGACCTACGTTGCCCCTTGTTTCAAGCTGTCGATGCGTGTATAGTTAGTAATCTGAATACAGACCTACGTTGCCCCTTGTTTCAAGTTCTTACCAGAATTTAGAGTCCACCTCACAGGATTCAGTTCAATGATTAGCGTAGTTTGAGTCCACTGAATCAGAGCGTGGGCAGTTCGAATTGTAAATGGCACCGGGTTTAACTTGTGACATTCAATTTGGGACAAAAAACAAGTGGATAACCTATTAACCTTGTCAGGTCTAGAAAATGAAAATACTACTAGTATATTGTATACAAAAGAAGCGTACCAGTTCCTACAGTTCATCAGAAGTGAGTGACTGGTGAGAGATGAGGAGGCAAAACCTCAATGCCGCGATGTGCTCCAGTGTTCCTGCAGCTGCACCTGCAGAGAACCTCTGTAAGTGAGGGTGAGTCGTGGGAGCATCCAACCAAACTACCCTTTCTTCCACAGGATTCAATCGAGCAGGATCGATATATCGGTTCAGTTTTTTTTTTTTTACCTCATTTCAGCGACAGAGAGAGGGGACAGGGAGGAAGAGCCGGAGATTGCACCAGGGGGAGGGAGAGGTGGCGGGGTTCAGGGACGGCAGGGTGGTCAGCAGTCAGCGGCGGCGGCGGCGGCGCCAGCGGAGGATGCGAGAGGCCACGAGCCTGGCCATGGCGGTCTCCCAGGCGCATGAGGCAGGACGGCGGCGAAGGTAGGTAGCTGGGCCGGCGTTTGCAGTTGGACCGTCCAGAGTGCTGGGCTCTACGCTCTAGCAATAAGGTGGGCGGAGCAACGCTTCGTGGGCCAGCGTTTGGGCTCTATTAGTGATAAGGTTGGTACATGGCCCGTTTGTTTTGCTGAAAAGCCGAAAGTACTTTTCGCTGATTCGTTGTGAGAGAAAAACA
The DNA here is from genome assembly GCA_904845875.1 of Miscanthus lutarioriparius. Classification (NCBI taxonomy): domain Eukaryota; kingdom Viridiplantae; phylum Streptophyta; class Magnoliopsida; order Poales; family Poaceae; genus Miscanthus; species Miscanthus lutarioriparius. The sequence goes on from CAJGYO010000013.1 coordinate 58,395,058, forward strand.
TTATTCGTTCGCTGAAATAGTATGGCTCATAAGACAATATTTTTTCCTTTTATTAGTTATATATAAAAGGAAAAGTTGAAGCCTCCTACTAATAACTAGTCTTAAGTCGAAGATCAAGACAAAACGAAACGAAACATACTAGCAAAAGCGCATATTATATATACTAGCAAAATATGCCCGTGCGTTGCAACGGGAGTCAACACGTATAGTAATAGGACTCCGTATCATCGTTAGATGCGAGTTGTTCTAACTCGTATCAAGTTAGCTATTTATCGACAGATCAAGAATTGGTCTTTCTTTATATGTGGTGACTATTTTGGATATTGCGTTGCATAGAGATAAATTTATTTAGTCTGGATTGGACAACAAATATTATAAGACCTTAACTCGCTATTTGATAAGTTGGACCATCCACTGAACCAAGTTTCACTATGAAAAGTTTTATTCCTAATTAGTTAAAAATACATCACTAACTCAGTGATAGGAATCTTTGCTTCTTAGGAAAGAGTCAAGGTCTTTGTTTTTGACACTTATTATTTTTGTTGGAACGAGATAAAAATGGTTCAGAAAATCATGAAAAACAAAACTGAAAAATTAGCATGTATGACCGTAGGAAACAAAATAAAAAATCGGCCTTGATGGAAAACAACAATGGGAGAGTAAAATGAACATGAGTTCGATCGGAAAAATGGCATGGTGAGAGAGTAAATCGTACGTGAGTCCGTTCAGGATTCTGCCCAGATGAAACAAAGGACGACATAAGTTATTAACACTCAGAGAAAATCATCCATGTAGCCTTAGAAAAATACAAAGGGGAAAATCATCAGAGTCGAATTAGACGGACAACAGAAGATGAAGAATTGTTTTTTTGCTCTTAATTAACAGGTGTGGAACTGGTCGCAAAAGTTGAACCATGAGCTGATGCACGCGATGACGAAGATCAATTCCCGTGATCATCAAAAAATAGCATTGTCTATTTTATATTTGCTTACTTTCTACTTTTATTTCCTTTTCTATTTCTATTTCGAGTAGGATTCCTATTCGATCATGCTATTCTAGGCAAGAAGCCTCGTATGACTGAAGGAGTCTATTTGGATTAGGATTCCTATTCAAGTTATCTTAAGAAACCACATATATTCATGTAATAAAATAGTAGAAGTGTAGATGTGTCTCGGATTATTTCAACATTCACAAAGTTAGTTAAGAAAGGGCGGATTTTACCTCTTTAAAAAAATAGATGGAGATAAATTTTACCTCTTTAATATTAGTTATATATATATATATATATATATATATATATATATATATATATATATATATATATAAGAAAACACGTCCAAGGTCCTGTCAAATGTCAGAAATACTTTTGTGGATCTTGGTGAAAACCTATCTTAACCATTCTAAGGCAAGAAAAGACCGTAAAGTTGAAAGCTAGTAGTTCCTTATAGAATTATAGAGATCTTCAGAAGAGCTCTTTAATAGAAAAACCATTTTAGAGAAGGGGAAAAGGAGGCAAGAATTTAGATAACTAGACATGTGTAAGAGGGAAAACAAAGGTAAAGATGCCGATTGGGCCCTGATCTCTGATTCTCCACGGGGAATTTTCCTATTAGACGAAGGGGATGAGGTCAATTCTTTCCCATAGGGATTCCAACCTATCCTACTTGTCTACCCTCCCTACTTACGAGGATGGTGGAAATCGGATGAGAAAAACTGTTTCTAAGCCATTAGAAAATCGGACACAACACGGGTTGAAAGAAAAGAAAATCCACACGCATGTGTTAACAGACCACAGACCAAATGAAATACGAATGTGAAGAAAAGAGATTGATGATCTTGGCTTTGTTTTTGGCCCGAACCCACTCGATTGTTTTTACTTAGCTTCAGTCGTTTTTTCTGATTCTCTAATTCTGTGTCCGTTTTTACTTTAATTATGTCGTTTTTTTTCTTTAATCCAATTCCGTTTCTCTAAAAGTAGTCGTTTTTTATGATTCTCTAATTCTGTGTCCGTTTCTACTTTGTTTATGTCGTTTTTTTCTTTTTAATCCAATTCCATTTCTCAAACAGTTAGGCTAGCGCCCGGATCTTGACGAGCGCCCGGACAACCGCGTTGGCTGCTGCGCCTTTTCTTTAATCCTCCACTCTCCTATAATTTATTTAGCACTGTACGTACGTACCAGAGTTTTTGAAGCCTAAAACCTGTTATCCAATCAGGAGGAAGAAATGCTGAACAGAAAGAAAGTGCCCGTGTGCTGCTACGCCCCGTGACTGCTGGTGCTGCTGTGCCCGCGTGCCCGCGGGCCGGGGACTGCCTGCACCTACAGGACCGCCTGCGCCTGCGCTAGCTTCCCGATTCACAAACGATTGCAACATGAAACATTTGCTGCAATATTTGTCTAAAAAACAGATAAAACATTTAGAACATACTCTTACAACATATGTGTATAGCCACTGTAACATATGCAACATCAAATAAAATACTTGTAACATACGTTAAAACAGCTAAAATTTTAGGAACATACACTTGCAACATACGTGCAGATACCATCATCAGAACATCAGATCTACTTTACAATATCTAGATAAAACATATACAACATCCATATAAAACATACATCTAAAACGTATAAAAGATACGGAGCTCGACGCCGAGACCTGCCGAGGTAGCTGGTGCGGATGCACACACAAATTAGTTTATATTTTAATATGCATGCACGCGGACATGCACACACAACTAGTTACATGCATCCTTAGAAAAATAAGGACACTTTACTGGGTTGCATATGAATAGAAGGATTTCTTGTGGGGAACAGAAAAAGAGGCAAAGCCTCACCTGGGGACAAAGGAAAGAGGCAAAGCCTTCACGTGACGCAGACCACGTGTGTGGCCGCGTGGGGACCAGGAAAGATGTGGGGATGAGTAGGACGCAATGCAGATTGCGGTACGCGGCGCGTAGCGCAGGCAGGTACATCCGGACAGACGGACGTTCTATAGGGAGCATTACCGTTTCTCTAATTCTCGTTTTTTCCATTAGTTCCCATCTAGAAGCCGTTTGGTACGTCCACCAATAACGTAAACGGAAACGAACTTGGTTCAAATCGTCCCTCCCGGCGAAACATCCGCAGGCATAACCTATTTGTGGTTGCAATACGAACCTGACAACCAAATAGTTCACTAGATTTTATTCACTTTCCGTTCTTCTTTCCATTACGTGTGCTTCTATTTTCCATTTTTTTTCTTTGATCCTTTTTCTTCTTTCTGTCTATCTGTTTCTATTTTCTTTTTTCCCCTTCTTTCTGTTCGTGTATTTCTGTTTTCTATTTCTCCTCTACACACCGGTGGTTTCCCATAAATAAAAGTAAAAAACAAATATGTATATCGTTATGGCCTTTCGAACCATTGATCTTTTTTTAGAAACACATGGGTCGGAGGAAGCCTGCTTTGGCGGCCGGGGCCAACGAGGCATGGCGCGAGAGCACGTGGATTTGACACAGCAAGCTGAGATGAATGCCATAACGGTGTTCACGACCTCCTCGGCACGGTTCCCGTTGATGTGGACGAGGCGGAGGCCTAGGTTATGGTCATAAAGCGCAAACTAAAATCTTCAGCAATTCGCTGTCTAATCCAGTTTAAATCTTTAGACCAATCCATGACATGTTAGCAATTACCTCTTTATTGACTTTAATTAGATATTAGAACTATATATTTTATGGGATCTCAAAGAAAGCAATGAAACTCGATATTTAACTGTAGCAGCACATAGATAGTTTGAAAATTAAAGTTACAGTATATTTATGTCTAAATACTTATATTCTTTTCAATAGAAGAAAAAATTATAATGATTGTATTTAATTCGATTAGGTTTAATAGGACATTGTCATATTACTGGCAAGATTGACTTATACTATGGATGTCATAGTCATTATAAGTTATACTCCCTCCTCCTAAATTAGAACATGTTTTGGTTTCTCTACATACATTGATTATTGAGTAGCTTTTAAATTTTATAAAAAAGGTGAACATATTGTTTCTTGAATATACAAAAGATTTGCGCATCAATGTAACTAAGATAGAGTAGTTTCATATATACAAACGACGCACTTCTGGTGAGCGCCGTAGATCTAGAAGATCACAGCTTGGGGCTGGACGTCATATAAAGGGCACACATATATAGATATGTACCATTTCTGTCATCGATTCACATAAACATCTGATAGATTTTCTCTCCCGTTGCAACGCACGGGCATATTTATTAGTAACTAGTCTTAAGTCGAAGACCAAGCCAACAAAACTTACTAGCACAAGCTCATATTATATATATAAGAAAACACGTCTAAGGTCGTGTCAAATGTCATCAAAGCTTTTGTGGATCTTGGTGAAAACCTATCTTATTAACCATTCTTAGGCAAGAAAAGACTGTAAAGTTTAAAGCTAGCAGTTCCTTATAGAATTATAGAGATCTTCAAAAGAGCTCTTTAATAGAAAACCATTTTAGATAAGGGGGAAAGGAGGAGAGAATTTAGATAAGTAGACACGTGTAAGAGGGAAAACAAAAGTAGAGATGTCAATGGGGCCCTAATCTCCGATTCTCCGTGGGGAATTTCCCTATTAGGCGAGGGGGTGGGGTCAATTCTTTCCCCATAGGGATTCCATTGGGGAAGTACACATCCCCTATCTGATCCCTGCATCGCCGTATCCCCGCCATGTTTTCCATACATGCACCTAGGCATCTCTAGAACTTGCAATGTCATTGTTGTGAAGTGTGTATACTTTTGTGTATTTATGCTAGAATAGTAGTGCTAGATACTATATGTGTGCATCGCCGTATCCCCGCCATGTTTTCCATACATGCACCTAGGCATCTCTAGAACTTGCGATGTCATTGTTGTGAAGTGTGTATACTTTTGTGTATTTATGCTAGAATAGTAGTGCTAGATACTATATGTGTGCATTAGTTTGTGCAATTGGCTACAAATTGTTGCTTGCTTCTGAGTTAATTTAAAATTATAATCTATGTTATGTGATGTCCAATGTAGGGATACGGATGCTTGCTTGGATTAATTCCGACATAGGGATGGGGATGAGAACTAAAGCTCCCTCGTGAGCTTTTGCTGATGTTTATGGGGGGTTCCTCCTCCCTATGGACATGGATGGGGAGCCACTCCCCATTAGAGAATTCTCCATTAGCACATCTAAACAAAGGTGACATCTATCCAAGGCCCTAGTGATGTCGATGACGTCGGGTTGCACATGGGTGGAAGAAGTAAATGAAGTCCTTGTTCTTGACGTTGTTCATCTTCTATCATTAGCATGACAAGCAACTATTACTTTCTGGGTTGATCTTCACATTTGTATTTTTCTCTTTTTCATTTATTAATTATTCAAACTCTACTTCTATGATTCTACCTTATATATATAAATGCAACACATAGATTGAGTCCACACAACAAGTATACTAGGCGATAGTTGAGACAATAGGAGGACAAAACTCCTACCCGAAGCAACTATCTTTTTATGGGGGCCTTACCATTTAAGAAGTTGCCTAACAACATGTGGTGGAATACGAAGGCTAGACAAGGTTGTCACCACTTGCTAGCTACCACAAACAATCCGTGCGACAAGCGGTAACCAAAGGCAGGATAATGTATAAGCACCACACTTACACCTTCTCTCACTATTCTAATTGCACACACACAAATCAATTAGAGCACCCTAGGATAGGAGATGATCGTAATACATGTGCGGGCTTGGATCACAATCTAGTATGTAACAAGTATAAGCTAAGATAAACCACAACAATACTATAACAAGACTAAGTAAAGTAGAAAAAGAATGTAATTATACTGAATAAAGTAAAAGTCTTACTAAAAAGGTAAAGGTACAAGAGCTCTACCAGACGCTCTAGAAGACAACTCTGGAAACCCCAAGCAGGCTCGACTCTACTCTAACTTCCACACCAGACTATCCTAAACTACTAAGATAGAGTGGAGCTACACTACTCTTCACTTGAAGCTTGAAGGCATGAATGGAGATGGGGGTGTACCTGTTTACACAAAAAATTGGCAAGCTTACCCTAGAAAGGAAGGAATCGGCGATAACATACATACATGGTATTTCAGACAACTACCGAAACAATCAGGAGAATTACCAGGCGGTGTCCTGTATATATTCTGCAGAGGCCAAAGTAGGAAGTTGTATAGCGTCAAACTAAGGAGTATGAATCCAGCGAGAGTCCAAGCAAAGCATGATGTTGATCAATGGTCAAAGAAGCAAAGGAGACAGAAAAGAAAATATATTTTAATTGGCCAGGCTACACAAGGTGTATCATTTACGTGCAAGGGAGGAAAGAAAATATTCTGTATATTTTGGGACAAACGCTTGACGTCCGGAAAGCTCTTCACCGGCCAGGAGATATTATTTAATATATTTTGGGAGAAAGCAACCAAGGAAAAAATCACGGAAGGTTATCAGAGTTGTTGGCCGAATCTATTAATATTTTATTCGGCGTCATGTACGAGAGAATTAATTTAGCACGTGCATATATAGGACTCTTGTATAGTTGCCAACCTTGCCATAGACCAGGCACCCCTATAAATATAAAGGGTTGTGGCCAATTGTAAGATATCCACACATCAATCAAAATCAGTCTTTACTTTTTCGGTTTCACGCCAACCCTTAGGAGTAGGAGTAATGTAGCTTTTCGGTGAGTTCTTCAGCAAACAGGGCTGCATCGACTGATCGATCTCTAGCTTGCTTGTGAGTACCGTCACGACTTGTATTGTGCTTGTAAAGCTGCATCAGCTGATTGATCTTTTATGAGCCATAATATAAGTTAGTTATCGATCTGTATCATAGTTTGTAAGGCCGCATCAGCTGATTGATCTCTTACGAATCATAATATAGATCAAAGTTATTAATCTTGTGTTAAATAACTTGTTGTTTAATATAATATCACTAGTTATCGAATCTGCTAAGATTAGTAAGATTTTTCTTGCTATTTTTGGTTGATTCACCAGTTATCGATCTTGTTATAATTAATGTTTTATTAATTATAACAAATCACTTGATTGAGATAGAGATAGATCGGTATCATATCATCTTAATTGGTCGTCCTTTGATCTGGTCACGCTTTAAATCTCATAATTGATGACTTAATTTCGTTAGATCGGCTATTTTATCTCTATTCCAATCAAACATAGTATGCATCCAAAGACATGTTTCAATCTTGAATAAACTCACTAGTTAATGAGATCTAATCTAATGACACTACCATAGTTGCATCGAACCTCACTGGTAAGACTTTAGATTAGAAATTATTGATTAGTGATTTTGTTCATGATCGAGATATGTACTCTGTTTGTTTGCTATGCTTGCATCGGCTATTTTAGCCAATTGCCTATGCTCTCACACATATAGCATGTTTTCATGAATCTATTGACATATAGATGGTTTTATAGATTCTTTGGCTTTAGTTTGTTATCATTATCATAGTTGCAACGATCCGATCGATCCTCACTGTTGATGATAATAGATTAGATTCAGATTGTTTATGGATTCATTTATGGTAAACAGTCGATTGTTCGTGTGTTATACTCTTTTCATCAAACTTATCGGCTCAACGTTTTATACTGATCATGTTCTATTTAGCCGATAATGTTTCTAATGTTCCATGAGCATCTGTTATTTTGATTCGTATCATTATCATTTAATATTAGCCAATAATCCTTAATTTAAAGATCTTCGTTTCATGGATACGCTGGATATCGACTATTTAGTCGATAACCTCATTGAATCGGCTATTTGGCCACATATTGGAACTGTCTGGTGCAACACAAATATGTTCCATCTGAAACTACTGATTATTCTCTCCTTGTCAATTGCAGGGTCAAATTGACTGGCACGCCTCTGGTCCCGAAAATGACCATTCTTGTGTTGAAGCTAAGCAGATCTTCAGGTTCACTCTGTCAAGATCATCCGGCTTGCTGTGTGTTGATCACATCATCATATTTTTGTGTCAACACAATTTTTAGCACGTCCAGTGGGACCACAGTCCTTTGATTAGAAGTTAGATACTCATCAGGTTATGTTTCATCGACAAGGTTCGGCCAAGAGAAGTGAAGAAGAGCAAATACAACGTTATTTTACACTTGGCCGATGACCTCCTAATCAGTTTAATGGCTGATATCATCAAGAACAAGTTCAGAAGTGGTGCATATAGGAAAGTTTCTAGTGGTTATCACATGAGCAAGGTGTTTTGCTACATGTCCAATAATCGCAGATATCGGTCCAAGAAAAATGGAAAATTAATGCGGATAAATCAGAATCCTAGGGCGACACGTTAGTTGCATATAATGCGGAGTCGGATAGGACACGGAGATTACAAGCAGAACATATATGGATTCTTTATTAAATCAAAGCAAGCGTGGAGCAGATGCAAGCAAACAAGGTTAGAAGCCGTACATGCAAGCGTCAAACTACTCAAGGCATCAAGCCGATGGTTGTATTGAGATTGAATTGAGCTTTCATCCATCGGCTATTATCATCGACTGCTCCGTCACTTCCATCGACTCAAGACACTTAGTCAGCCCTGACATTCTGAAGCCGATGATGAATAGGGGGTCAGTGTCACTGAGTGGACTAAGACAAAAAAGATCTATCCACGTAGAACAAGATCTCATCGCTCCGCTATGCAGATCGTCAAGTTTCAAGAAAAAGCGTTCAATCTTGTAATCGTGTAAAGATCCAGCAAACAGTACAGGATGTTCACGAAGCCGTGCGGACACCAAGCGTAGTGCGTCTACCGATTCCAAGGAGGTAATGCATCTGCTAAATACATACAAGATACATGCTATTACCACAAGCAAACAAGATTTCTTTTGGATTTATTAACTGAATGGACCGGCAATCAGCTGTTGGTGTAATTTCATCGGCTACTGTCGACAAAGCCGTCAATATAGAGAGAAGCTATGCAAATTCAAGAGGCTAACTAATCTAGTAAACAGGATAATGGCCAGCTCCGCCGATGCCTAAATCTTGGATTGGTGATGGCTATTCCAAAGTTAAAATATTTGATTGGAACATATGTCATTAGCAGGCTGGCCAGAATATTTTATTATATATGTTAGCAAGGTTGCAGTTGTCGTCGATCTACTACTATCCTCATTGGCCCAGAAACAACTACCTTACCGAATGAAGTATTTAATGATGACATCAACAAAGCCGATCAGCCAGAGCATAAAGCCGATGGTTTGTTGGATAGAAAAGATAGACAAGCTCCTGTTGATATGTCCAAGCCATCATGCTCACGACAATAGCGCAGTGTCGTTGAATATAGAACACGGGTCCTGCTAACTACATTTTGCCTCCCAAACCGACAAGGGCCGATCACTTCCTAAAATAGAATTGGCTGTGAGGAGAGCACTTTACATCACTTAAAAGGAAAGGGCTAACATGTTACAGCGCCACGCATGCATATATATATATATATATATATATATATATATATATATATATATATATATATATATATATATATATGTTGACATATATGAAGAAGCTAGCAAGTGTGTATACGTCCAGGCATGGTATACACTTCTCAAAATACGTGAAGTTGATTAGTTGCTCAGAAGAAAGTCATACAAAGGATTCCTGCTCTAGATTACCAAAGACCGTGGTGTATCCATATATAAATAAGAATCAATTACTCCCCTCATCCGCATCGGCTGATCTTTCACCTCCATAGACTCCAAGAATAGATATACAAAGACTAGTTTGGGGGGCAGTACTAGCTAAATTTCCACTTCAGCAGATGCATCAAGTGATGGAGCCATTTGGCTTCGGGCAGACACGACGTGGCGGCTCAAGTAGAGCTGCCGCTAGCAATGGTACTTTAGTAGTGGATGACCACGCGACGGGGGCTTGGATACACCGGTGGTGCTCACGAACGCACAATCGGCTATGTAGAGCCAATGCCGCCACTCATCGACCAAATTTTGTTGTTGAGACAAAAGAGGAAAAACATCAAGAAGTTGAGTCCAATTACTATACTGAGCCAAATGGAACTCTATTGCCGATTGGGAATTATTATATTTGGAAAGAGATCGGGACACGAAGTCCAGGTACCCTCTCCGTCGTCATGTGAAGATAAAAAGCAATGAAGCTAGCAGATTAAGGAAAAGTGGACACGTCATGACCAGAGAATTGGGATACATGTCTGGCTTCTTGAGATATGCTCATGCATAGCCGATTACTATATTCGGCTATGTGTGGATAATTCAGTCGGCATGGGGGAAGACTCTAACTTGTGCAGATGATGAATCAATTTTAAGTCCCATCTTCTCCGCAGCCAACATATCAGTTCATGACACCACTACAGTACCTAGGTTGAGGAGGGCTGATCAGGAATCAAGAGCAGTTGACCTGCGTGTGCTATCAGAAGAAAAGTTCATATCAAGTGGGCTGATAAAGTTGAGCAAACTAAGAATAGCCGATAGGCAGAGGAGATATTTTTTCTAATTACCTCACCATCAATCGGATAATTTTGAAAAATAAATATCACATTCCCAGTGTCCAAACTCATGGCGAAGGGGTTGAGCCGATAAAGATGGTAGCCGATCACTTTCTGAAATGGAATCGGCTGTGAAATTAGCTAGTCTCTTCACGAAGGATGAAAAGAAAAAGCTGAATTGGCTGTTAGTTCGAGACTTTACCCTTCAAGCTGATGGAGTCTGCAGCCAATCGGCAAGGGCGTAAAGCCAGGGAGATATCGGTTTCTGGTGCAGCAGTGGAAATTCAAGAATAATCAGGTGAAACCAATGAAGATTGATATAGCCAATGACCATAGCTGGTTCGGCTGGAGCCAATGGGGTTGTCGAGGTTAGATTATGTTTTCCTCCATGGGTTATTATCATCAGTTGTTCGACCAAGCATATTTTTCGATAAGAAGAAAAGTCATCATGGGAGGTTACATCAGAGAGACGAGAAAAGTTAGCAACCTGACTGCCGATAGGAGACCGTTAGTTTTCGGATTTGAAAATCATTATCAGCATATAAAAAATCTATTCCAAGTATTAAAAGGTGCTCGGAATTTATATTATGGAAGCCGAGAATAGAGGACGACTTTTTATCGTCAGCGGCGATATTGGAAAACAAGCCAAGAGAACAAAGGAATTGCTGCTTCTTTAAGTTGCCGATGTCTACGCAAGGAAGAGCAAGATGGATGGCTGTATACATGGATACGTGGTGTAAAGAAGCCACAAGAAGCCATCACATGTACGAACAAGGAGGCAGCCGATGTTCATGTGCTATCGGCTAGTCACAAGCAAATAGTCGATAGTAGGCAAGATGCCAATGTTCATGCTTATTACCTCTGGCTCCAAATATAGCCAATTATAAAAGATATCAGCTTCTATTACAAATGTATTTGGCACTATTCTAAGGCATGCGCTGGAATTCACATGCGAAGGAATTTGCCTACCAGTTACGCAATTTGTATGTGAGATTAATTTAAAAGCACAAGAGATAGAGTCCGAATACCACACATGTGCACATGGCCACATTAATACTTGGAGTATGAAGCTCGGTGATGGACGACAGTATTCGATTGAAGCACAGAGCAGAAGCAGACCTGCTTATTCAAAGACGTAACACATCGGCTATTCAGCATCGGCAAAATAGCAACTCACATTCAGGCACTGCTGCAGTGCTAGCAGGTGTCGGTGCACGGCAGCATCGTGGTGGATAGCGGACCAATATGTCATCAATCCGATACTATCCTCCTCAGCCCAGGAAATGATTACCCTGCAGGAAATCAAGTGTTCGGGCTGACGATGTCGATGGAAGGCGATCAGCAAGGACAACTCGAACTCAGATAAGCATCATGGAAAATTAGTGTATATGCGATGCTATCTTGTGCGTGCAGAAGACGGCTTGCAAGCATCTCGGAGTCCAGTTAGAGCTGTATGATGACAATGAGAAAGCCAAGTCTGTTAAGCGTATATGTGCATACCATACAAGGGAATTCCAAGAAAGATATGGGCATACATATGACTGCAACTGATCGGCTAAATAAAGCTGAATGAAGCACAGTCAATCATTTATGGACTACAATTCTATTTTGACACTTTTGCATGCCTTGCTAGCTTGGTTATTTACGTGAGGAGAAACAAAGGAAAATATTTTTATTTCATGTGCAAGATAAGCCCAAGATCCTCAAGTTCAGCCAACAGCAGGGGGCAAGATCAAGCCCTGCAAACACCAGGGGGCAAGGTCAAGGTCAAATGACAAGGGGCAACCACCATCACAGCAGTCACCAAGTGCCCCTGTCACAAAGACAGCTCAGCCTCCTACTGGATGAACCCAAGTGTATTCAGTCCAGCAGCCAACCTCGCCAATTACTCAGCAGGTCGTGCAACGGCCGGCTTAGGAAGGATTCAGTACCTCATATCAAACGCCACAGTCGGCCCATAAAATTGCCCCATCAGTACAGAAGGGATAGGTCAATGGAAGCACAAGAAAACCAATAAAAGCCGACGGCCAGAAGTTCCAAACATACTGTCATAAGATAAAGATGGAAAAGATTACTTCCAATCGGCTCAGCATCTAGAGAATTGCTTGATGGCCCACTGAAGGTAACTTCGTCCTTAGCAAATGAGGGCCTCGTAATTAAAGGAGTACAGACCACTGCTCTGAGAAGTATCATGTGCCTGTTGAAAAGACAAATAAACTAAGAATACAAATGTTGGGTAGTCCAAAGACAGGAAAAATAAACTCACTAGTTTTCATCGGATTTCTCTTTCTTGGTGAGTTTCAATAGCCGATAATGCAATGGGTGAGGCAATCGGCTAATTAATATTTTGAGGAATTTTCATCCATCGACTCCTCTTGAATGATTCATGCAGCCCATGAAAATATAATAAAGAATTATTTGAGCTAGCTCAGATCAGAGGAACCATCGACTCTGATATAGAGCCCATGATATTCATCAACAACAAGAAGCTGATATTAGCATTTGTTCTACCATCTATCAAGGTTCATTCGGCTGGTAATGGTGTGGCGTCGCGCGTCAGGATTCGTCCAAACCATGCAGGTCGCTGTAACACTAGAGTTAATCATGTCGCAACTCCTGAGCGAGCTACAGCAGGAGGCCACTGATGATTTGTTTATATATTTGAATCAAGAGTGAGTTGACATGTGACTATAATATTCATCGGCTTCATAGTGAGAAGATCAAGAGCATAAAGTTGATGGTTTCCTGGTAGAAAAGGAAAAGACGATCAAGATTCTCTTGCTGGTATGTTCAAGCATATTAATTCAGATACTATAATAGCTAAACCTTACTTGAGTTCTGCCAGAGGGCAATGTACGGCTAGAAATCCTCATGGGCATTCTCAACTACTCGCTCACTAGCTCCTCTATGGGGTGAATATCTCATTGAATCGGATGTTGGTTTGCCATCGTCGTTGCAGCTGCATTCCTATTCTCTAGCACCTTGGGTCTCATCGGTGACTATGTCACATTGATGCTTATCTGCTTTATTGCCAGCACCAACGTGGCTACAATCAGGGGGCCTGGTACTCCTCAAATGGTCTGTCAAGATCCTACAAATACTTGTCCAGGTTGAGTGCCAAGGTATCGGCTATGAGTGCTCGGAGTATATTTTAAATATGGTGGCCGAGAACCGAGGCACTGTACATGTGCATGGCTACATTAGCTAGAGCTCAACCAGTTTGACTTTATTATCTACAACGCCAACGTGGATGTGCCGAGGCACGAGTACTCCTCCTACCTAGACCAGAAGATGCAGTAGCAGATAGGGGTCAGCTTAGCTGCACATGATTGATAGAGCATCCGGCCTCGAGGCTGATCGCTTCTGTTTCTGGCAACGAATCAGGCCCAACACCGATTACGTTTACTGAGCTTGGCGCACATAAATCTATCACAACATTTGACTCGAAAGCTGTGCTGGTCATCTCGTGGAAGGCAAATTGAAGGTTCTATTACGTGTTCTTGCATCTACATAGAAAATACAAATAGCAGTAGGGAAATGGATAAAAGTTAAGCATATTCCTCTGGCGAAGTATCTTAACTAATGACCTTCTCCGAAGAAAACCGACTGCTAGTTCGAGACCCCGCCTTTCGAACCGAAGAATTATTTATTCCTAAAAAGCTGATGAAGATCAGACATCATTGAAAATTGGAACTCAGAGTCTCATTGGCTGAATATTTTAAAGACTTCAAGGCTGATTCTAACCTGTTTGTTCAACCAACAGTGGTTAGACACTGCTCCAGGCCACCATACGTTAGGATTTGTTTGTTTGCTCTTCGGCGACAACCAGGGATTCCACGAGCTGACAAAAGTCGCCGAGCATACCGCAAAGCACACTGAGGTGACCAGGCTCGGGATGGAGGTACATGCATGCAGATATGAGGTATATATTCTTTATTCCTTGCTTCTCCTATCACTTGTGAACAATTTATCATAGGGAAAGCATGCCATCTAAGTAGTTGATAAATGAGATATGGTATGATGAAGGGAACCTTGCTTCTTTTTGCAAAGTACTTGAGAAAATTTCTTACAAAAAATTCAAAATCAATAGCTTGTCTCCTCGATGATATTGAAATTCCTACCAAGGCCATATGTTATCATAAAAAAACCTTCCATAGAGGTTGTTTACTTTGTGTTGAGTTTTGTCAAGTCTTGTTTACCCTTGTTAAGAGATTTATCATGCTCTTAAGATCAAGATCACTTACATGCCTCATATATATGCTGCTCCTACACTAGAAGTACGCAAAGACATGCTTTTCATCTACCTCAAAATGTTCTGCTTCTACACTGCGAGAAGACAAAAATATGTTTGCTAGGCTTTATCAGAATAAATGCTCCAAATTCTTGATAATATTTCTCTCAAAAGTTTGTTGTAAAAAGAGACATGGGTTATGCAAAAATATAAAAAGATGGACACAAAAGAGGTCCAAAGTAAAAAAAGGGAGAAAAAGAGAAAAATGAAAAGAGATGAGAATAAAGATAACCCATGTTCTCGCAAAAATATTCCACAAGAGAGAAATATATTTTAGAGAGCATAGTAGAATTAGGTTAGCCACTAAATATTTCATACACATGCACATCTTGATCTACGAGTATGACACTTCTCTCTTTGGATCCGGGGTTTGACTTTACGATATATGCAAGGTAAGTATGCTACATATTTTATCCCTACCCGAACTCTACATAAGCTTTTTAGAAGTATGGTGAATAGTGGCGAAACAATGTCTTGGTGAGGAACTATACACATTGAGCGATCTGAGAGAATCATTTAAGGAGCAAAGCTATGTTTTAATTTAAAAATCTTTTAAAAACCCAAATTTTCTGAGTAGGAGAAATGAGGATGACTGGATTCTAATCTATTCTGTTCCTCAACTACCCCAGATGATGTGGTAGACACTTCAAAGTTTACATGTGTAGGTAAGGCTTGAAATAAGGTATTATTACTGCCAGCGGATTCATCAGCTCCTTGGAAATCAAACTAGAAGAGGACACACGACGTATGCATGAGCTATACAACCTATTCGTGCTTATACATGTCAGCTACGTCCTGGAGTCCATGCGTGAAGAAATATCCTCCGTTGCTATTCGTCGATCGGTATTGGTGTTCAGCCGTCATAATCCTGGCCTCCTAGCTTGCGTCGCCTTTGCCTAATCAGCCGAGTGCCTAAGTGACCAAACCAGCAGACTCTCTGGCTAATTTCATTAGGCATTAGCAGATCAACCGAATCAAGAAGAATTGGCGGTGGCTCTGCTGGGATAGCCGATAAAGATTGTAGATACTTATTGGCCGGTCGGATATAATAATAGTTGCTTGGACGATGGTGTGATGAGACCTCTCGTAGATATCGGCTAAAATATCTAAAGTGCGTGAGAATATTTCCAAATACATAGCTGATTGTAATTATAAGACACGGGGGGCCAGCTCCGAATCGGCTAAAGCAAGGTCCAAGCATCGACTCATAAGATGCATAGGAGGATTAATTTTGAAATTATCAAGACCAAGAAGAAAATGATTGATATGAAGCCGATGCAACCCTCAGTGTTGTGATCAGATATCATTGGCTCACGAAAGAAGACCATCGGATTGAAATAGTTCGAAGCATGAAAATTCATACTCCAAACTAGGGGCCTGTGTTTACACCAAAAATTGGCAAGCTTACCCTAGAAAGGAAGGAATTGGCCGATAGCGTACATACATGGTATTTCCAACAACTGCCGAAACAAACAGGAGAATTACAGGCAGTGTCCTATATATATTCTACGGAGGCCAAAGTAGGAAGTTGTACAGCGTCAAACTAAGGAGTATGAATCCAGCGAGAGTCCAAGCAAAGCACGATGTTGATCAATGGTCAAAGAAGCAAAGAAGGAGACGGGAAAGAAAATATATTTTAATTGGTCAGGCTACACAAGGTGTATCATTTACGTGCAAGGGAGGAAAAGAAATATTCTGTATATTTTGGGACAAACGCTTGACGTCCAGGAAGCTCTTCACCGGCTAGGAGATATTATTTAATATATTTTGGGAGAAGACAACCAAGGAGAAAATCACGGAAGGTTATCAGAGTTGTTGGCCGAATCTATTAATATTTTATTAGGCGTCATGTATGAGAGAATTAATTTAGCACGTGCATGTATAGGACTCTTGTATAGTTGCCGACCTTGCCATAGACCAGGCACCCCTATAAATATAAAAGGGTTGCGGCCAATTGTAAGATATCCACGCATCAATCAAAATCAGTCTTTACTTTTTTGGCTTCACGCTAACCCTTAGGAGTAGGAGTAATATAGCTTTTCGGCGAGTTCTTCAACAAACAGGGCTATATTGACTGATCGACCTCCAGCTTGCTTGTGAGTATGGTCACGACTTGTATTGTACTTGTAAAGCTGCATCAGCTGATTGATCTTTTATTAGCCATAATATAAGTTAGTTATCGATCTGTATCGTAGTTTGTAAGACTGCATCAGCTGATTGATCTCTTACGAATCATAATATAGATCAAAGTTATCGATCTTGTGTTAAATAACTTATTGATTAATATAATATCACCGTTATCAAATCTGTTAAGATTAGTAAGATTTTCCTTGCTGTTTTTTGTTGATTCACCAGTTATCGATCTTGTTATAATTAATGTTTTATTAATTATAACAAATCACTTGATTGAGATAGAGATAGATCGGCATCATATCATCTTAATTGGTCGTCCTTTGATCTGGTCACGCTTTAAATCTCATAATTGATGACTTAATTTCGCTAGATCGGCTGTTTTATCTCTATTCCAATCAAACATATTATGCATCCAAAGATATATTTCAATCTTGAATAAACTCACTAGTTAATGAGATTTAATCTAATGACACTATCATAGCTGCATCGAACCTCAGTGGTAAGACTTTAGATTAGAAATTATTGATTAGTGGTTTTATTCATAATCGAGATATGTATTCTGTTTGTTTGCTATGCCTGCATCGGCTATTTTAGCCGATTGCCTATGCTCACACATATAGCATGTTTTTATGAATCTGTTGACATATAGATGGTTTTATAGATTCTTTGGCTTTAGTTTGTTATCATTATCATAGTTGCATCGATCCGATCAAACCTCACTGTTGATGATAATAGATTAGATTCAGATTGTTTATGGATTCATTTATGGTAAACAGTCGATTGTTCGCGTGTTGTACTCTTTTCATCAAACTTATCGGCTCAACGTTTTATACTGATCATGTTCTATTTAGTCGATAATGTTTCTGATGTTCCATGAGCATCTGTTATTTTGATTCGTATCATTATCGTTTAATATTAGCCAATAATCCTTAATTTAAAGATCTTCGTTTCATGGATACGCTGGATATCGACTATTTAGTCGATAGCCTCATTGAATCGGCTATTTGACCACATATTGGAACTGTCTGGTGCAACACCGACATGTTCCATCTTAAACTACTGATTATTCTCTCCTTGTTAATTACAGGGTCAAATTGACTGGCATGCCTTTGGTCCCGAAACTGACCGTTCTTGTGTTGAAGCTAAGCAGATCTTCGGGTTCACTCTGTCAAGATCATCCGGCTTGGCATGGAAGTGGGCCCCATAGGGGAGGTTGGTCAACCACCCTATGGTGGGCCCACAAGCTCACATCTCAATTCTACTAAGTTCTGCATGAAAATACTTCAAGTACAAGTGGAACTTGTTATTGATAAAAATATGCTCATGTTATGCTATTCTTCCTTTTATTTCGAGGTTGTTGATGATGTTTTGAGTATGTAAAAGTGCAACATTTTCATCATCAACACCAAGCTCAGTTCAAGGGGCTTCGTCAATTCCTTCGACACCGAGATCTACTTCACCTTTGTCGACCGTTTTAGCTTGAGGGGCTTGTGGACATTCGCCCTATACATCTACTTCGACTACATCAACCACATGTGAATATTACCTCACAAGCACTAGCCAAGAGGTGCTAAGGGGTGTACTAGAGGACTAGTCACTCTAGTGAATGAGGTTTTGCCCAATTCATGAGAGAAGATTTGAAGGCTTCATGGCAACTTTCAGCTACGGCCACTTTGCCTACTTCGACTACGATGACTACATCCATTCCCAAAGAGAAGATGGGTCTTCAAGCGAAGCCTTAGGCGAGAAGGTCTCTAAGGCAAAAAATCTACACACCGAGCAAAGCTGGCGGGCCTAATCATGAAAAGCATGGGGGCCGAAGATATAGGGAAAATTAACATCCATACACTGGGAGTTAGAAGCTGCAGGAGATAGCACTTGTTTAGACTAAAATCATGTGCTCTTTTCTCCGTACCCTTTTTTCCCATGAGGTGTCGCCCACACACCTGAGCAGGTGTCGCAGATGCAGACGGTGGTTCTGGAGGCCTGCTCTCCCAACTCTCCGTGCGCGTAGAGGATTGGGACGGCGAAAGCTCGGGAGCAACTCAACAGACTAACGATGGTGATGGTGTATTGTGTCTCGTCCGCACGGCTGAACGCAAGCTCTCCTTATAAGTGCGGAAGGTAGAAGATGAAGTGTAAAGGATAAACCTGAACGTCATGAAGCATCTATCAATCACTAGTAACCACTGCCATAAGCATGGGGGTTACTAGTAATAACTATAAACCATAACCATGGGAGTTACTAGTAACCGCAGCCATAACTATGACCGTTACAACAAGTTCAGCCGTCAACTACATCCAGTCCACCATTTTATTGCACCTAACATTTAATATGGACTTAGAATTTATTTGATTTAATTATTAAATAAAATATGGATCATGCCTGCGTTAAATCTAACAGAAACCCCACTGAAACTAATAACTGTTGAGCTCAACCTAGACACAGTACATTCATAACTGTTATGGGCCATCCAACATTCCAACCCCACTTGATTATGGGCTGTGCATCGGGTGAGCTCATGCTATAATTTTGGATCCATAACGGAACTAACATATGAAAATCAAAAAAGAATTTGAGAAATAGCCCCACTTAACCCTGCCTAATTAACGTGTCCTTGTCCATTAGGTTGGGGCAAGCCAAATATTTAGATCGAAGTTTTTTCACGGTGATTTGAACCTGACAAGAGCCACGGTTTAGTATATATAAGGTCTGATTATGATCTCTGTGTTTCGCTGGTCCTAGGGCCTTACTACTGCACTTTCCTGCTTGCTTTGCTCAGCTGGTCTGGTAAGACTGTAAGAGATTCCATGCTAGCTAGTCTAGCAAGAGATTCCCTGTCCAAGGTTTTGATTTGGCTTCATGCCAATATTTTTTAGAGATCCAAAAATCCCAGCATGTATTAATAAGAAGGGAGTTACCTGGTTCATAAGGGAAATCTAGGCCTGAAACCGTACAAACCACTACCTATGAAAAATAACACTATCTACAAGTTTCACAACAAATGGCGAAGACCATCTAGTATCATTGTTGGTGCCAAGCTTTGTCAAACGACAAGCAGCTCTGACTTGACATCGAAGGACCTCAGCCTTGTCTAAAAAGCTTCGAGCAGCCATGAGACAAAAGCCTCGGCAAAGCACCAACATGGACAGATACAAAGTTTACCAACAAGATCCTCATTTCCATCCACTGTCCATGACTAATCACAACTGTGAATCTTCGATGCCGAGCTTGGTGACACCTCAACACACAACTTTGGCTTCTCAAAAAGCTACAAATTAGGTGCCACGCCACCGGTCGAGGACCTAAGCACAGTACAAGACTAGCTTCCACAATGATGCCTTCAGAAAGGTTATGACGCTAACGACACCATCATCGCCATCCCACGAATAGGCTAGGTTTTCACCCATAGAAACGCAATAGGGTTGGGCAGGGTGGACGCCTCCAAGGAGGAAGCAGCGTCCACAGGCATCACCATCCCGGTTTTCATCTGCATGACTTCCAAGGCATCGCAGTACTATATGGACGGCCTCCAACCCACCACGCGACTACAGCCGCTCCTCGCTGTGCCTTGAGCTCCATAGCCATCACCCGGGCTGATATGGCCAAAATCGAGCGTCGACCCACCGAATCTGGCCAGCCCTCATAGATCCGGCTGGGGAAGAGTGCATTCATATATCAGAGCACCAGAGTCAACTACTGAAGGAGACATGACCACCGCTTCGCATGGGCCTCCGGTAACCCGCTCGCGCAATGATGAGACATGGCAGAGAGGGGTGTGGCACTGGGGTTAGGGTTTCCATCCGAGGCGCCCTGAGAAGAAGGGACACGGAGGTGTGTATTGTGCTTCATGTCAAAAATCAAGATCTAAAACGAACAACGATATTTAAATTTCAAATTGGATTCTAAGACAAAGAAGTGAATTTGCATTTCGAAGGTGTTTTCATTGAGTTGTGAGATAATGTTCATGTGCGATATATTTTATTCATTCAATACCTAATCTTTATACAAGAGCCTTTGCAGCCATTTAAAATTGGCTAGATTTTACCATAGGCCCTAATTTTTTTTTGCGACGAAAGAAGAGTTAAATTAGATAATAGCGGGGTACATCAACACGATACAAGCACTCTGGATTACACAAATATCCAGAAACTGATTTTCATCTAAATTGTATCCACAGTGTGAATAGATCTAGATCTCAAAACCAAACATGTATGACACTTTACAGTATGGATGACCGCATAGGCAAATACTCGGTAAAAGGCCTGAGAATAGATGCCCAATGAATGACGGCCAACATTCATGTAGACGGAGTTGAGAAACTTCTTCTTTCTGGTGTCTTCCTTCTTTCTTTATGCCACCAAAGAATTAGCAAGACTGATCAGAAACTTATTCTCCCTAGTCCTTCATCGTGGCCAGATCTAACCACAATAAAATAAAGAAAAGACCGAAGAAAATTATTCTATGGTGGCAACACCATCCCCGTCTTGATGTCGCAGAAGCACAAATTGGTTGCACGTTGCTATCATATGTAACACCCTAAAATTTGCTTCTTTTGAAATATAGCTAAAAAGATTTAATTTTGAATTTTTGTGCTCATAAAACATAGGAAATAATTTTTTTATTAAAATTTACCATAAGGTGTAGCAACACTATTTTGCATACATGCTGGTGCATTTGTTTGTTTGTACCGAGTGGTTTTGGTTCAAAGTACAAACCAATTCAAATAGTTTTTGAAAATAGATTTGAAATAAGCTTTGAAAAAGAAAAAGAAAGATCCTTCCCTTCTCTCAATCTGGCCCGGCCTGCTCCGCTCTTCCTCTCTGGTGGCCCATTCCAGCAGATGGCCTAGCACCGCGTCGCTCATGCCCTTCTTCTTCCCGCTGGCCTGGCCAAGGGGCCGGCTCGACAAGCCACCAAGGCTCAAGGCCACAGAGGCCACATCCCGCCCCTCTCTCCGTCTTTGTTGATACCGACACCCGCCCTGTTCTCTCACATGTCGATGCCCGGGACCCATAGGTCAAGATCGTCACCTACCTCCCCTGCGTTCGACGCGGACTCCACCATCCCGCTGAGACTCCGCTGTCAGCGACGCCGGGTCCGCCTTGCCGCACTTCACGCCTCCGCCCCCATAAAAGCCGAGCGCCGTGTCCGCCGCCTCCATCTCGAGCCCTAGGAGTAGTCGCTGCCCCCACCTGAGCCCTAGTCGCGCCGTCACCATAGCCGCCGTCGCGAGCTCATAGTGCCGCCGTTGATCTCCGTCGCTGGCGAGCCCACGCCGACGAGAACCATCGCCCGAGTTTCACGTCGAGGTAAGGAAGCCACCGGACCCTATCCCGTCCTCTCCCTTGCTCTCTCCCGTGCGTGCGCTCTCATCGTCGTAGCGCCGCCGCCGTTGCTCCGCTCCACCACGTGCGCCACCGTGTCCGGCCGCCGTCAAACCCTGTGAACCCCGCGGCAGAGTTCGCGAGGCATTGCTACTGGCGCCCCCATGTTTTTTCGTTGAAATCCAAATTTGAAATCACTGTTCTGACGAGGAGCCGAGTTCCCCATCCATGGCGCCGCCACACCTGGTACTGTTCTGGCCACCGATGTCTCTCTCTCCCCTCCTTTCTAATCTGGGCCGTCCAGGTTTAATCCAACAGCCCGAGTTAGCCCATACCCCTCCAGCTGGAATTTAAGCAAAAGAGACCCTCTGGTTCAGCCAAATAGAACCCGTCGTCCCTGCACGTTTGCTAAAGAGACCCCTGGTTTCTAGAATATTCCGCTCGCAGTCCATGGGCTAAATTCAAAATCTGATTTTATTTATTTTAAATCAAAGTTGAGTTCCATTTTTTACAAAATTGCCACTAACTTCGGTAGGCCATAAAATCTCTGTTTTAACTCCGATTTGACCTGTTCAAGTTGCGTTAGATTCGTAACGACATAATCTACGCATTAGTATCAATATTTTCCATGTTAAGAGCTCTAGAATTTTATGGTTTAACGCCTAACTTGAATAATGATTATGTAATTGGATTTTTTCTAATTAAAAGTAACTTAGGCACTCTACCTTGGTCAATTATATGATTAGTTTTACCTTGTTTTTCTAAATCAAGTATAATTTGATTTAACTCAATTAAGGTATTTCTCTAAAGTATCTTATTCATGTTTTATATATCTAAAATAAATAAAGCTTATAGTTTCTTTTCGAAACAAATCTATCGGTAGATGTATCTTTTTCACCGTAGCTCCGATTAGCGTGCTTTTCATGTCTGTGTGTTCGTAGCAACATGTAGAATATCTTTAAAACCTTTCTACTTGCTATTTCATATATTTGGTGTATTGTTCTAATTTATTTCTATTGTTTGCTTCGTGTATGATTGCATGGATGCTTGTGTGGAGCTTTATGATTTTGTCTAGTCGGTGAGCTTTACGTGTTGATCAAGGAGTTTCTTTGAAGTTTTTGACTTGAAGAAGGATCAGAGTTTTAAGGCAAGTATAACATGGGATCATCCTTGTTGTCCTATTCACCTTAATATCATTTTAATCATATGCATGTGTCTACCTTGGCAACCGTAGTAATTTTCCTAGCTATTTGATATCCTAGATTCCTTGATTCCTATGGGTTATTGCATTGGTTAGTATGATGCTAGTGCTCAACTACAACTATAATCTTGTAACTTGACTAATGGAATATGCAATAAACATTAAAAGATGCTTTTTAGCAACATAGAATCAAGGGGGCTAGAGCATTGGACTATTTTATGGTGCTCCCGATTCCTCTCCCTAATGACTTATCTGTAAGTAATCATCCGGGACTTACAGTACAATTGTGAGGGCTACATAGCTCTGGCTTTAGCTCAGTATGATGACCTTTTCTAGCTTGTTAGAGGTTACCTTTATTGGCGTAAGAATGGCTTGATGAATCGGGTATAGGACAGCCTCTGTCCCCTTATGCATAGGCTGCGTGTCATTGTGCCATCGAGAAGGGGGGGTTCCTACATCTATTTGTCGAGTGAATCTAATGGCCCTAACTTGTTAGATGAACCTTTAAAAGGCTTCATAGTGAACCCTGCCGACCTTTCTTGGAAGTGGGTCAAGAGATTAGCTACCTCTGGCGAAAGAGTAAATCATGACTCACTGTGAAAGTGTACAACTTCTACAGAGTGTAAAACTAGTATATCAGCTATGCTAACAGTCATGAGCGACCTTGAAACATTTACAGAATAGATGATCATTAATGGTTAATGATGATGAACACTGATGATACTGATGATAAAGATGCTCACTAATGAATACTGTTTATACTATTCATTATTCATGTTTACCTGATCAAGTGTTTATGGGCTTATGATAACTTTGTTACCACCCAATTGCTAAAAAATGACTCATTAAAAGCTAATCGCAGTTAACCAGTGTCAGCCTTTTGAGCCTCATGAATCCCATGTTATATTTGTTGAGTACGACATGTACTTACGCTTGCTTTATTTTTCAATTATTTGGATAAAAATCTTGGATGGGTACCAGATTGCTAGTCTGGAGGAGTTAGGCTTGTGATCAACCAGTCAGTTGTCCCTGTGGAATTGGAGTCTTTACCCGAAGATCGGAGTTGTCTTTCCGCTGTTTGTTGTCTAAGGTTATATCCTTTATACTAAGTACGTTATATATTGAGCATTGTCTTTGATATTACCCTTATTTATAGCTATATGTGAGATTTAACTTTCTGGGCTCACATATGGTGTGTATCTGGTTTTGTTCTTAAAACCAGGTGCTACATTACACAGGGTTTCGAATAAATAAACTGTCGTGTCGTCCTTTTTTTGTCAACTAATTAGGATAGGGATCGGAACTCCTAATCAACTTCGGCATTTCTGCTGGGTAGTTAGCAATCGACCAATCGTGGATGTCATGAAGGTCACATGGGCTAGATCCCAAGCATGTGCGCGCACACACTGAGCAATGTAAAAGCATCTCCAAGAGGCTTTCTAAATCTTACTCTTTAAATCATCATTTAGAGAATTATTTGCATAAAAATCACTTTCTATATCTTTTCACTCTCCAACAGTTTTTCTATATATCTGAGCACTCTAGAGAGCCACTCTCGTCTTCTATTTTTGGCTAGCGAAAAATCTAAAATAGAAGATGGCTATATTTGGATAACCATTTAGACAAGCTGTTGGAGGATAGTTTTTTACCAAAATCTCTAGTCCTAGCATTTAGAGAGTCTCTTGGAGATGCTCTAAGGGCCTGTTTTGATCCATTTTATAGCACTAAAAATTAGCAGCTAAAATTAGTACTAGTGAATCTAAATAGACCTGTTAATAGACCCTGCTAATTATTAGTTGAGAATTAGTTGAAGGGCCGCTAACTATTAGCTCTATTGGTAGGTTTGAAGTTGCTAATAGATTATATGTACCTTCAACTCATTATCCAGCCACTTATTAGAGCATCTGCAAGAGCCTTTCTAAATCCCACTCTCTAAATCATCATTTGGAGTCATTTGCATAAAAATCACTTTCTATATCTTTTCACTCTCCAACAGTTTTTCTATATCTCATACGCACTCTAGAGAGCCATTCTCGTCTTCTATTTTTTGCTAGCGAAAAATCCAGAATAAAAGATACCTATATTTGAATGACTATTTAGAAAAGCTGTTGAAGGGTAGTTTTTACCAAAATCTCTATTCCTAACATTTAAGAAGGATATGGAGAATCTCTTGGAGGTGCTCTTAGCAGGTGGATCAATTAAAACAACCCCCTCCTAAAAATTAGCTAGCTCAAATTAGTACCTTCAACTCATTATCCACCCACTTATTAGTAGGTAATTTTTTGTGGATCCAAACAGGCCCCAAATGTTGCCATTTAGATGTGAGTTATGACAATGCATGGGCAATGGTTTTATTTTTTTAGAAGGTTCCATGTATCTATCCTGACATTTTCTATTCTTTCCTGGACACCCACGAGTGCGCAATTACTAAAAAACACTTTTAAGGACCATCATATTTGCTTATAGAGGCAGTTTTCCAACCTTCTGGTCTCTAACAAAGGACGAAATCAATCATAAGACATTTTGACTTTAGAAATTACACCTTTCATTTTTAATTATAAGACATTTTGACTTTTCTAAATATATTGTTTTTGCTATACATCTAGACATGTCTAGCAAAAGTGATGTATCTATAAAAGCAAAAACATCTTATAATTTAGAACATAGGGTAGTAATTTTTAAGGCAAACGATTAGTAATGTGATTATGCTTATAGAAACAAATTTCTAGAAACTAAAAAGTGGCCGTAAAAATAGTTTTAATATCAAGAAAAGCCCGATAATGTAATTTTTCATGTGCATTTTCTACGATTCAAACCTATGATCTCTTGGCTC
This sequence comes from Miscanthus lutarioriparius, assembly GCA_904845875.1. NCBI lineage: Eukaryota > Viridiplantae > Streptophyta > Magnoliopsida > Poales > Poaceae > Miscanthus > Miscanthus lutarioriparius. The sequence continues at coordinate 58,421,351 of CAJGYO010000013.1, forward strand.
GTATGAGCCTTCTTCCATTACATTACACCGTTACTCCCTCTGTCCCATAATAAGTGCATTTTTAGAGTTTAAAATAAAATAAAAGTTGTCCAAAAAGAAGTGCACATCTAGGTATGGGCCACCTAACTCTAGTTGTCTTATTCTACTTTCTTTCTTTTCTAGGTGCGCAATGGCTACATCTTTATATATATATATATATATATATATATATATATATATATATATATATATATATATATATATATATATATATATATATATATAATTTATCACTAACATTGATCTCTTGACCACAAATAAAAAAGTACACTTATTTCGGGATGGGGGAGTATTTATTAGAAGTATACTATCATTTATATGAATTATTTTTTATGAAATACTATTGTATTGAGTTTTTTACTCTAAATGATTTTAAATAAAAAATACTTTAACCACCAAATTTTAAATCTTGACAAACGTTACGACTACTATAGTATAATGAATATCGTGACAGGCTGCTGTGCCATGTGCCATAGCGCGACGACATCAGGCCCACCAAGCCGTCACGTTGGCATGGGTCGCCTCACTTGTCGCCAAACACATGTTGTGTGACAACGTTGGCCTTGTTCGCTTGGCTGAAAAGTCCAACGTTCGTTTGGCTGAAAAGTCGGGCTGAAAAGTACTATTGGCTGATGTGTTGTGAGAGAAAAAAATTGTTCCTTCGCAGAAAAAAGAAGGCTCATAAGACCAGCAAACATGGCGGTTGTCTCGTCGCTGAAAAAACTGTTACAATCAGTCGGTCCGAAAAGAGCCGGAACCCATGACAAGAGAGCAACGGGCCTTCCTGCTCCCATAAACAAGTATGTGCTTAGGATAATAAGTTTGTGACTTGCCTAGAACCCAATGCAACGGCCGGTCCTTAACCGACACGGACAAGGAAAATAGTTAACTAAGCTATCCCCCGTTGGCCGCAGGATATAACCTCTTATACCCACCAATACCCGTACCATATCCCTGCCTGGTCTCCATTTTTCCTTTCACCATTTTATCATGGGAGTGATAATAATAATCACCTATTATGAGTAACGACAGGTTACTCATGCTACCGAAAAACCTAAGCATAGCAGCTACTCGACCTAAGCTAGTAGGACTCATAGGTAGATATATCTATTCATGTAGTTTCAATAAAACTCTTATAACATAAATGCACATCATATATATATTTTCAGTGATTATTCAAAATAAGGGTTATGTATCGATTCTTGCCTTTGGCAAGCGCGGTGCCAGCTCAGTCAGTCAGTGGCGGCTTCGGGACCTCCTGCACGAGGATCTCCTCCTCGTAGTCTTCAATCACCTCCTCGTACTCCTGCTCATCCGCGGTCACAAACTCCACCAACTCGTTCTCTACATACATGCAATGATGATGCAACACTCAATATTAAGGCAACAACAGTTCTTAAAGTAAGAATACATCTACTAAGCCACTAAGCTAGCTCTAATGACTAAGATACCGAGCTAATCATCATTCCTATCAAACCAGCAGGGTTTCGCCTACAAGTGCTACTTAGCAACTAAAATATATTCTTACTCTTATTAACGATTTCCTGTATACTACAACAAGGAGTACTTAGCTACCATATTTCTCAACATATTCTAAGGCTACAAAAATTATGGTGAGTTCGTAATAATACAATGAACCCACTGTAAAAATTTTATGGTCAAAGCTATTACGAATTTGCCACAAAAATTCTTACAAATATTAATCTAAATAATGCTAAACTTTCCTAAATGAATAAATAAACCTAACATTCTCATAGATAAATGTAAACTAACTACACCAACAGATAGATCACATTTTTATGAACCTAACAAATTTTATTTCACTATTTTTGGACACCTATAGAATTTACTATAATTTTCTAAAAATCATCTCAAAACTAAATTAGAAAAACATTTGCTAATTTGCTAGAAAAAGAAAAACCAATTCTCGTGCAGCCCATCCACGCGGCCCACACGCACGCATTTCATGAAAGCACACGCTGTTCAAGAAAGGGGTATGCAGTTTCACGCATATAAATGGCCAGCTGTTAGGGGAGCCGCTGCAATTAACCAACTTGCAAAAACATCCTCGCATTCTTCGATAATACTACTAACACTATGTGCGCTATTTCAACAAACTACAACTTTGAAATAAAACCCTCACAAACTCCCTCCTTTACAACAAAGATGGTCCTCGCCCCACCCGTGGCTTGGCGGCATGGGCGATGGCATTGATTTGCCGCTGCCAGCCACCGGACCCAGACGGCTCCACTAACAAGCCGACCCCCGTCTACAACCCTAGCGCCTACACTAGCCTAGGTTACAGGAGCGGTGGAGCTCACGGGAGTGGTGACCACGGTGCATGGCCATGCGCGACAGTGGCGCGACTATGCCGGTCACCCTAAGCCACTGCGAGGTGAACTAGCTAGCACTATAGCATCACTATGTTACCTTGGTTGCGGCTGCGGTGATAGTTAGGTCAGAGGTGGCTCGAGCGGTGCTGACTGCGTGCGACCGAGCGATGTGGCGGCACCCCGAGCGTGGCACCTCCGCGTCAGCACGTCACCGGCAGTGCCTCCGGTGAACCTGGCACGAGCATGGAAACAAGGGGGTCAAGGAAGGCTCGAAGGAGCAACTAATTGAAACTCTACTGAAGGATACCGGTTTACCCCAGCGAAGTCAGGCGCGGCGGCAGAGACGACCGGCGGTGAGTAAAACGCTAAATTGGCGGTCGACAGTGCTCGACTAAGGCTCGGTAAGGGTGACACAGCTAGATAGCTTTATGGAGTCGCTATAGGTGCTATGAATCGGACCCTAGTGAACTGAGGTGCGTGAATTACGAAGCCGTGCATGTGAGGGGATGTCGGCCCGCCGTCCCTGATGGCAGTAATGGCGCACGAGGGTGGGGGTGGAAGGAAGGATGGTTCGTTGCGTCGCGTAGCCATTCAATAGAGAGAGACAGGGCGAGATGGTGGATGGCTACACGTGTGGGTAGAGCAAGGCGGCAGTGGCAGCGGCACGGTGTAGAGAGGCGCTGTGCCGCCTCGGTGGGACATGGCTGAAGGCGGAGCAGGTCCACGTGAGGGGGGGTCACGACCCTATGCGTGCAGTACCAAGGCGGCCAGCGACGTAGCGCAGTGATGTGACGACAGCGGCAGCGGCGCCCGTGGCTCGCCGAGCAGTGCAATGTAGCAGAGCGAACACGGGCGGCCCCAATGGCACCGGCAGCGTGTAGTGCGTGATGGGACTACGGCGGCAGCAGCGCGGCAGTGAGGTGGGGCAGCTGAGCACCAGGGCTATCGGCCACAACGTCGGCTCAGGGGCGCGGTGACCGCGCCTACGCGAGGAAACCGACCAAGGACGTGCCATGCACGCTTTTTAAAGCATCCAAATCAACTAATCGGTTGACCAAACACCCAAACCATCTTCACCATACATTAGAGGGTACATAAGGATACTAAAACAATCCGTAACACTACCCTACTTCTTAACCAGATTGCCATACAAAAATTACCAAACATCGCAAGGTCTAGCTCACCAAAAGTTCATGAAATCTTCTAAGTGTTGAATGACTTTCTATTTCTAGTTGCATTTCCAAACCCTTAGAAATATAAGCTAGCAACATTATTTATCAACACCAAGTATTTCATTGTCATCTACAGAGTTTGTACTTTCAACTTTATTTAAGTGTTGCATATATGTTTTATATTATTTTTGTTCGATAAAAATTGGTTTTAAACCCTAAGTGATATAACATAACTATCAAATCAACTTTCATTTCCCATTTCTGCCGATCGTTTTGAGTTACGGGAATTGATTTACACACTTTATTACAAGCATTAACACATAACATGATGCTCATGACATATTTTAGTAAATGATTTATAGTGTAACACCGAAGGTGTTACAAAAACCAAGCAGCAGATGCCCTATCCAAACAATCTGACACACCTTCATTATTAGCAGTGTCCTCACTCACACCAAGATGGCTGGAAATTATAGTGGAAGGCTATCACCAAGATGAGCACAGCAAGCAGTTGCTGGCCGAGTTAGCTCTCACCAGATCCAATGATAAAGGGTTCTCATTGAAAGATGGAGTCATCAGATACAAAAACAAGATATGGTTAGGTAATCACAAAGAAGCTCACCAAGCCATCCTGTTAGTATTACATTCCAGTGGGTTGGGATGTCACAGTGGCATCACTGCCACTTACCAAAAGGTCAAATCTCTATTTGCTTGGCCTCACATCAAACATCATGTTCATGATTACATTACAGCCAGTCAGGTATATGCATAGGCCAAAACTGAACACAGTAAGCTACCTGGTCTTTTGCAACCTTTACCCATACCACAATTTGCATGGCATACCATTAGTATGGATTTCATAGAAGGACTTCCTAAATCCAAAACTTATGACACAATTCTGGTTGTCATAGACAAGCTTATCAAATATGCACATTTCATTTGTTTATCCCACCCATACACTGCTAGCACTGTGGCTCAAGCATTCCTTGCCAATATATATAAGCTTCATGGCATGCCCACTGTCATTATCTCTGATAGAGATAGAGTTTTCACCAGCTCCTTTTGGCAAGAACTATTCAAGCTCACTGATACCACCATAAATATGAGTTTAGCCTACCACCCCCAAACTGATGGCCAAACTGAGCGCCTAAACCAATGCTTAGAACATATCTGAGATGCATGGTCCAATCCTGTCCTACCAAGCAAATGGGCTCAGTGGATACCACTGGCTGAGTTTTGGTACAACTCAACCTATCACTCTGCTCATGGTCTTACCCTATTCCAAGCTCTTTATGGCCATAAACCTAGACATTTTGGCATCAGTATTACAAATGTGTGTACTGTCACTGACCTGGACAGCTGGTTGCATGAACGTCAGTCTATGCTTGATCATATCCAACAGAACTTGCAGCGTGCTCAACACCACATGAAGACTCAGGCTGACAAAAACTGTCAGGAAAGACAATTTCAGGTGGGAGACTGGATGTATGTCAAGCTTTAGCCTTATGTACAACAATCTGTGCAGCGTAGAGCCAATCAGAAATTGAGCTTCAAGTATTTCAGACCTTACCTGATTCTCTAGAAGATCGGTCAGGTGGCATACAAATTGCAGCTGCCAGCATCAAGCCAAATTCATCCTGTCATTCACATGTCCCAGCTGAAAAAGGCATTGCCTCCTCAGGTGACCGTTTCTGCTGATGATGAACTCAATTTGATGACTCTTTTTCTCAGTTTGCCTCCAGTTCAAGTGTTGGGTCACACGCTGAAATTGGTTGGTCATCATGTGGTGCTTGAAGCTCTAGTGCAGCGGCAGTCGTGTCTGCCACATTGGGCCCAATGGGAGTCGATGTCTTCTCTGCCCCAAGCTCTGTCTGTATCTACTACACCTACAGCTTCTACATCTGCATCGCGAGGACACGATGCTGCTTAAGGGGAGGGGATGTCACATACTGAGTATAGCTACCGTTATATGCTTTCAGCTTTCACTATATTGGGCTTGTAAGCCGGCATGTGGGCCGCGTGGTTGTATCGGGCCAAGACCCACGAATTCATGAACCTAAGTACTCGCTGTGAGGGTGATCGGGTGGTTAGCGAAAATAACAAACTAAATTCTCAAATCTCTCTTCCCTTCCGTGTTCCTCTGCTCGAGACAGCGCCATCACCATGCTCGCCGCCGAGCGTGTATGCCAGCAGCCACTCCCACGGCAAGGGTCGCCACAATCTAACACTATTCATAGCGCTGTTTAACACTGCTACACGTTTGCAGACTCTGGCCAGCTCTGTTCACACACTGTATTGCACTGTTCACCTCTTTCTTTATTATTCATCCGTTTCCCTTGTCCTGGCTGCTATTCACCTTGACTCTGTTCGCTTGCACTTGGTTTTAGCGAACGAACCGTATTTTTTTAAAAAAATTAGCATAAACATCAATATAAGTCAAATTTCAGCAAAGCGGACCAGGCCTTATTCTTGGTACTGTTTCGGTTGTCTGCCCAACGGAACGCGAGCTACCGTGAGTGGTTGGATCTCTAGGCCTAAACTTTTGTCCTATCCTACGTGCATGTATTAGTCTTGATTATGGGCCACCTGACCGACCGGTGCATCAGTGAGCTCATGCCATAATTTTCGATCCATAGCCTGACAAAATAAAAGCAAAAAACCCTGACCTAACTTGGCCTAACGTGTCCGTTGGGTCAGGGCATGCCAAAAATTAGATCCAGTGTGTTTTATTTCGTGGTGATCTGAACCTGACCTGATCTAGCGTTTGATAAGGTCTAGTAAGACTCTGTTTTTACAGAGGTAAAGCCAGCTTTTATAGAAAGCTCACAGAGTTCAGTAACATAGGAACAAAAGAAAGGAAAAGGAAAACAGTAAAAAAGAGACGCTGGGAACACCAGCTCGCAATAGCGTGCATAAGACTGAAACGCAAAAACAGAACTGGCATCTCAACGCCAGGCATGCCAAGAAAACTGAACTAGAACTACCGAACTAACAGAGCTGAAACAGAAACATAACAGGCCTCAAAAGATCTATCCCAACTCCCCACATCCATTGGAGTAGGATTTACAGCTTGGTCAGAAACATGTCAAAGGACAGGAAGGTTGCCTCCAAAAGGTCGTCAGCAATTTCTTCAAAATTCCAAGCTTGACGTCCAGGAAACTGGCATCTTGCTAATAAGAGACGCCATTTCTGTAAGAAGCGAAGAATTTTACTGAAGATCTCCTTAGAAGTATGTGGAAACCTTTTGGATAGCCATCTTGTTTCTAATCGACCAAAGGCCCCAAAACATAATCGATAGAGTAAAAATCTTAATGTGATACTGTTTATCCCCCAAAGGAATCCACTCACCAAAAACATCCTGTAGGTTCTCAGGAGTTGTATCCCACCCCAAAGATTCCTTTATACACAACCAAACATTCTACTTCAACTTAATGAAACATGTGTCACGAGGACACGTTCGCGAAAAAAAATACAGAACCAAACAATTTTTTAGATGTAGCAATGAAAGAAAATATGATCACAAGTTTCCTCAACCCACAAAGACAACAGTTTTTATTACCCCTCCAGCTTCTCTTCTTAAGATTAGCACGGGTTTGTAGCCTAATTTAGGTTAAAAGCCAGGTAAAGACATTAATTTTATTTGGGAGTCGGCTCATCCAAAGTTTCTTCATTCTTTTATTGGTTATTCCCCTGAAAGTTAGCCTCCTGTACATCGATCTTGTTGTGTAGTTTCCAGAGTTGTCCAGAACCCATTTAGACCTTATTTGGATGCACATATACCAATCCACTCCAACACATATGGTATGCATCCAAACAAGACCTTAAAGTGATCTTCTTCCCATTTAGTCCCTCTGGGAGTCGAACCTGGGTCTCTGGGTTGCAACTCGGCAGCTCTAGCCAGTTGGTCTAGAGTCCGTTTGCTACTACTAGGAAGTTCTGATCCCCACATTTGTCATACAGAGATTGGAATTCCAATTTCAGAGGTACATTGCCTGCCCAGGTGTCTATCCAGAATCTGGTCTTCAAACAATTATTTACCTAATTACCTCAACTTGGCAACAGTAAGACTGTTTTTTCATGGTGGTCCAATGTTATGCCTCTGTTTCGCTGGTCCTAGCCTCCTAGGGCCGCCGATGTTTCGCTGGTCCTAGGGCCTTTTTACTGCGCCTTCCTGCTTGCCCAGCTGGTCTGTAGAGATTCCTCCATGCTTTCTGGTCCTACGGCCTGCGCACCTTCCTGTTTGTCCAGCAGTCTAGCAAGAGATTCCCTGTCCGATGTTTTGATTTGAATCATGTCAAAAATCAAAATATAGGTCTCGTTCATTTTACCCCATATATCAGAATTGTTTTCGACTTGTTTTTTCAAATTAAAAACAGTGTTTTTCTCTCACAACAATTCACCAGAAAGCGGTGTTTTTTCAATTGGTTCCAAATGCAAGATTCGCACAATGAACGGGCCCTATAAAACGAACAACCAGCTTTAAATTTCAAATTTGATTTTAGGAAACAGAAGTTGTATTTGCGTTATATAAGCTGAAAGCATGTTTGAAGGTGTATTTTGTCAGGATTACTAAGAAGAAGGCGGGGAAGAGTCCTGTTACTGAGAAAACGGCGACGGTGGCGACTGACATGGTGGGGTAGTATGACACTACGACAGTGGGCTGTTAGTCTTCCGTTATTCTGCTGTTAGGCAGTTGCCTAACGGAGAAGGGCAGCTTGTAGCCGGGTGGGCGTATATAAGCACCATGTAAATGGAAGTTTGAATCTTCGAACAATTGAACTCCTGAACTCTGAATAACAAACCCTGTTCTCTGTTGTTCTTGCTTTCTCCCTGAACTCTCTGCTGATTCGTTCCCCGAACTCCATTTCCAGTTATCCTGTCCGATCCCAGTGGGTTCGTGACATTTTTGTTGAGTTGTGAGATAACGCTCATGTAGTGCTATAAATTTTATTTATTCAAAACCCAATCTATATACAAGAGCCTTTTTAGGTTTACCATAGGCCCTATTTTTTTTTTATGTGAGACTTAGCCCTGCTGGCTTACCCATATTCGGGCTTATTTTTCAACCTGCGGTGATTTTTTCTCTCAAAAAAACAATTTAGCTGTAACAGTGTTTTTCAATGGGTTTCGCCAAGATTCAAAGCAAGTTCTAACAGGGCCTTTAACATAGGTCCAAATTTATTGGCTGCACAAGTTGGTTGCATGCCGCTATATATCCCACAGAGCAATGTGTCGAAATACACTGTCATGTGTCCTGTTTGCCACCCTAATTACTGTTGGAACGTGGTGGTTTTGGGAATGGCCAACATCCATGCATTTTGCATTGGAAGCTAGTACAGCTTAATTTGTCTATTAAATTAAATGCACGTGACCGGCATCGATGGTGATGGATCCACCATTTTTTTATAAGGAAAAGAGTCCATGGCAGCATTAGAACACAGGACCTATTGGTTCACAGGTGATCCACCATTGATAGGACAATCCCATGTTCCCATTTCCCTTCTTTGGAAGGCGCTGGTGCTGGCTACTACACCTAGAGATTGATCCGGATGTCTAAGGACTTGCAAAATTCAACGTTCGTATTCGTTTTAGCGTCAGTATTGGGAATTTAGTTTTTATGATTTTTCCTTGCTTTTGCTAAGATCGAGTAGCAATACCGCGCCTACTGACCTTGAAAGACACTAGCTAGGAAGGTGCGGAAGCATAATGGCCAAGGAATGAAGAAAACCGCAAAAATCACACTGCAAACCGGACTAGTCCGATACTATGCAGTTTTCAGCATGAGTGACTTCGGAAGAAAAAGGCAAAACTCACTCAAATGGCCTCCACAATTTGTGAAATTTTAAACATAGATTCACAACATCATGAGGAATGAAGTAATCCCCAAAACATCTCCTCAAAACTCGCAAGTTAGGAATGTTGGGGTCCTCGGACCCGAACAACGTGTGATTGCAAAAACAGCTTTGTCCGAGCGAAGGTCAGCGAGCCGGAGGCCAAGCCTTCGCGCAACCGTGCCCTATTACCATTAGCACAACGAAGGTGTCGTCTTCAAAACCCTCAAAGCGGTAGTCGGGGGGGTGGACTCGATGGCTTGGCGGGCTAGAAAGAATAAGTCGTCATTATGCTCCTCGAGCCCGGTTGGGAAACCAAGCAGGACTTAGTCGGGTAGCGGTGCCGGATCTGTGTCAGGGATCCAGTTTATTAGGTCCTTCTAGATCTCGAAGGCCATGTCGAGGAGGTACTCCTAACCAAACTCGGTGAAGGCCTCCCGAGTGTAAAGGTTCATGTGGTTGGCTAGGGCGAGTGGCCCTTCCTCCACGGCGTTCTCAAGCTCGGCGAGGAACATGCAGATAGGGGATGGTGAAAGTCCTAGATTGATTTTGGATAATTAATGAAACTTATTGGACTGATCCTTTTCTCTAAGTGTATAGATCAGATAGGATGGTCCAAGTCCAAGTGATGGAGCTAGATGGCACTCAAGTGAAGGAGATAGCGAAAAGATGGTGATCAAGTGCTCCAACTTGAAAAAGAAGAAAGAGAAAAACAAAACCCTATGAAAATCAAGGCAAATGTATAAATATGGATTTTGTTTTACCGGTCAAGATGCAATAGAGTGCGTGATTGAATTTAGGATAGATGGCCGTACTATTAAGAGGGGAGCTCTATTAGGTAATTCGGTTATCTAGTGCGTCACTAGGTGTTGGAAAACTATGCATTGCATATAGGCCTAGTGCACAATGGAGAGCAAGTAAAAATGTTTGTGAAAAATACTTTGGAAATGCTAACTTGGCTCTAAATATGTTTGTGAAAATATTTGAGAGTTAGCATCGCTTGCAAGAGCGTTTTTGGTCTCTTGGTGCTAACATCTGGGTGGCACCAGACTGCCTGTCCGGTGGTTTTGGACAGGGTCCCGAGCTGCCACTAAGCGCGTGAAGTTTGGGTTGGCACGTTGCTGTCCGGTGTGCACCGGACAGAGTGGCGCAACTTTCCAAAGAGTGGCGCCAGATGGCAGCCGATGTGCTGTCCGGTGCATTGCCCTATTTTTTTTTCGAGAGAGTGGCGCTTAGTGGCACCGGACAGGCTGTTCGGTGCACCGCCCTATTTTTCCAGAGAGTGGCGCAACCTTCCAGAGAGTGGCGCAACTTTTCAGAGAGTGGCGCCAGTGGCACCGGATAGGCTGTCCGGTGCACTGTCCTATTTTTCTAGAGAGGGACGAAAACACGATTTTGCACTGCCAGGGGCACCACCATGTTTGCCCGGTGCCACCGGACAGGTTGTCCGGTGTGGCACCAAGACTGTCTGGGTGACCACGCAGTAAATCAGCTCTAAGGGTCCAATGGCTCTATTTACTTGTGTGGCTATAAATATACCTTGTGGCCAGCCTTGGCTACTCTCTTGGAACCCCATTCACTTGTGCTAACCCTTGGAGACCGAAGAAACACAATCCACTCACTTGCACACTTGATTTCGTTATTTGAGTGAGATTGGTGAGCCTCTAGTGCATTGCATCGAGTTCTTACATCTTGTGGCACTTGTTGAGAGTGTTGGGCTGGTGGATTCTCTTGTTACTCTTAGTGATTGCCATCACTCTTAGTGATTGCCATCACCTAGCCGACCCGGAGCTTGGAGGATCGTTGAGCGAAAGTGGTGATTGTTTCCGGCTCTGATCAATTGGTTGTGAGGGCTTCTAAGCTTATTCCCCGGCGGAGTGGCAAAAGCTACTCTAGTAAATTGCTCGTGACGTTGAGCAACCTCATTTGTGTAGGTTCTTACGGCACCCTTGTGTAGGGCCAGGCTTGTGTATGCCTATTAGAGCGTGAACTACCAAGTGAATAAGCCGACACAACGGGGACTAGCTTGCTGTCAAGTAAGTGATCCTCGGGATAAATCATTGTGTCATTGGTATTCTTGTGTGATTGGTTTATCTCTTGTCCGGTTCGGTAAAAGCTCTATCACTTGTGCATTACTTTCATATATCTTGTGTAGAGCTTATTAGTTGTTGCTTAGAGTAACTAGTTGACTAGTTGTTTAGCTTGTTCTTAATTATTGTAGTTAGTTATCTTGCTAGTTCACTAGTGCTAGAAGTAGTGACATAGCTGATTGATTGCCATAGAGATCATAGCACACTAGTATATTGGTAGGTGGCTTGCATTTTTAGTAGAGCTCGAGCAAAACGCAATTATCGCTTTTTAATCGTCTAACCATTTGTTCTAGTGCCTTGTAGAATTTTTAATTAGGCTATTCACCCCCTCTAGCCATTTAGGACTTTTCATGTGGCTGCTCTTCCTCCCGCAAGACGGTGGTGTAGGATCTCTATATGCAAGTTCCCGAGTTGGTCGTGACGAAGTCTAGGCTCTTGAAAATGATCTCATCACCTAGTTGCATCTTATCGCGTTGTTGTTGATCCCAAGACAAAACCCGTCTCAAAACACGATGAATCTACACACAAAAGGTCTCTACGGGCGCCCAACTATCAAAAGTATTTACTCCAAATTTATATGGATTAGCATATTCATGCACAGGGAATCAAATGGGTAGTACATGAGAAACATGGTTTATACTATGTGTGGGGTATTAACCCTATACCCCTTATGGCTAGGCTTGGGCCGCCCGGACCAAGGGTCCGCCCACTAGAAGATGATGACGTGGGTCTGCCAATCTGTTTGGAGTCCCGCGCAAGGAATCAAGGCGATTTGGAGATCAAGCAAGATCCCGGTCGGTTAGAATAGGAATCTTTATTCGCCACCTATGGCAATTGTAATGGTTAGGATTAGTTTCAGATCTCGTAACCCGCCCCCTGACTATATAAGGCAGGCGGGGGACCCTCTAAAAACATCTCTCATTGACATACAAAGAATACAATCGACGCAGGACGTAGGTATTACGCCATCCCCGGCCGCCAACTCGGATAAAACCTCGTGGTCTGCATCTTGCATCACCATCTTGTTTGTAGCTTTATGATCTGCTCGCCGATAATCTACTACCTTGGGCATACCCCTAGGTAGACCGCCACCATATTTAGTCGATAGTGGCGCGCCTGTAGGGGGTGTGCGATCGCTTCCCGTAAGAACAAGATGGTCATCATCCCCGGATCCATGGCTACGCCAAACGGCCTCACGTTCACCGTCGGCCAGATCACCTGGACTACTAGCTCTGACAACTTCACCGCCATGACCATGGAGGAGGCGCGGATCCGATCCGCGCCGACCATCGCTTCACCGGCATCGGCCACGGCCCCACCACGTTGGATCCGCTCCCGCCACACCAAGATCGCCTCCCGGTCACGCCGACAACTCATCGCCCGCTTCCTCGCTACAAAGGGAGGCAGATCGACAACACCGACCTGCTCGACTCCATCGATCGGGTTGGCACCAAGCTTGCTGAAACCCTAGCTCTAGTAGATTCAATTCAAAATCAACCTACCGAGCAGGTAACCACTGCCCACAACAGATCTACTCGACCAGCTTGGGCCAATCATCCTGCACGACTCGGTACGGATCTCGTGGTCACGTCTACTCCTGAAGGGCGTTATGTTCGTCGCCGATCAGCCCCCACGATGGGTCTCTGGATCTCCAAGTATGAAGCCTCGATGGAGAACTACCAGGCTCAGCCCTACGGCCTACGAAACTCTGCTTCCAACTATGCGTGCAATATGCAACGATCTTGGCCAAAACCACGTAACTTCGTCAACATGGTCCGGATTGAGGAGTACCAAGAAGGATCGGTCCACACAGTTCAAGAGGGTGGCTCAAGCTCTCCGTCTAGCACCGCATCTAATAGCTCCATCCACACCGAGCTCCAGCATCATGACAATGAAGGCGTTGAATACGATCTGGATATCCTAGACCACGCCCCGGGGTTCCCACGATTCCTGTCCTTCCCACCAAGACGAGGAGACTTGATCAATATTGTCAGTAATGATGAACCACCGGTAGTTGGCGAAATAGGACAAGAAAGGCTGGCACGCGAAGCACGCAATATTGATCGATTTAATCGCCGACAAGTCGAAGCCGAGGCAGAAGAGGAGGCACGGCGCGATAATGGGTCCAAATGCCACGCGACCTTAACAATGCTTTTGACAGGGTGGGGGACAAGCAGGTCTTTAGGACTCCAAGCGCCAACGTAGCTATTGCTATGGCGACAATGCAATGACTACCCAATACCCCAGAAATCCAGGCAGTTCGAGATGATATACAAGCTTACGACGTCGCTATGGCCTGATCGCAGAGATTGTGAATCAAGCCCGGGCTCCATCCATCTTAGTCGAATCAAGCTACAACCGCCAGATTCAAGTCGCCACATACCACCCAAACAATGTGGCTCGCGCAACAACGGCCCATCAGACAACCGTCAAGGCAGAAACGGTGGTCATGACGGTGGTCGGGACGACAACCGCCGAACTACTACCGGATGACAACCGCCGAGACAATCGCGATAATCGCCGGATAACCACGGTCGAGGGTTAACCAGGTGGCAATCGGGTCGCCAGGATGGCAATAACGATCTCCGCCATTCCTCGGAGAACGCGATCTCACGCGATCGCATTAACCAAAGAGCCAACGATCGCATCCCATTTAAAGCTATCGCCGTATGGAGTATGATACTACCCACGGCCCTCCGGTTTGATGCGCTTTACTCCACACCTTCGCCAAGTCATATGGCCCAAGAACTTCAAGCTCAAAAACTTCAGAAGTACGACGGCAAGGAGAACCCCGAATTATGGGTCATGCTCTCATTAAAATCAAGATGCAGATCAGCCATGGTCGACGAAAGCATGTCATGTCTAATTACTTCCCGATCGTCGTCGCCGGCCATGCAGCTACTAATGGCTAGTCACCTTGCCAAATAACTACTTTGATTCTTGGCAAGAGCTCAAGCAAGCATTCATCGACAACTTCATTGTTACTTGCGAGCAACCCAAAGAACAAGTATGATCTGCAGCCGGATTTGAGATCGCAAAGATGAGCCATCGCGCGTGAATACGTCCGACGCTTTCGGAGATATGCATCAAGGTCCCGCCAATCTCTCGACAACGAGGCAATCGAGGCTTTCATCGCTGGTCTCCGCTTCCACGATGCCCTAAGGGACAAGCTCCTCTCCGCAAGAGACTCGAATCGTCACGGCGCTTCCTAGCCATCGCTAAAATATGCGAACGCCGATGATGCTAAAAAGATAATCGTCAAGAAGCAAAGGGTTCCACGCCCGACCACCTCTCCACACCACGATTTACTACCGTGGCAACCGTGGTCGAACGACAATTTTGATCGCCGCAACCAACAAGTAATGATTCCCGTGACCATCGCGACCAGCGAATCAGCGGCGTAATCACCGCGCGACGACATTACAGGAGCAAGCGCGTTTCGGAAGACGACGGTGAAGTCAACATCGTTAAAAAAAGGTGGCGGACGTCACAATTATGAAGAAGACTACACCAAAGCATTGAAAGGACCCTGCCAGCTCCATCCCAAGTCAAACCATACCATGGAGGATTGCCGTGTTCTCAAATCCATCTATACGTACGCGTTAATGAGCTCCGGATAAATCCGACAAGCCTAACGACGCAGGGGTGCAGCGTGACGAGGATAACGATGACGAAGATGCAGATCCCCGTCACAAGTACGTCAAGCCAACCGACCGCGTCCATACCATCATTGGGGGTAGAGTGTCCATCGAGACCAAACAAGAGCTCAAGCTGCTCGCTCGCGCCTACCTGAACGTGGCCAATACCGACAACCTCATCACCGATCCGTGGCTCCCTCCTTGGTCTCACCACGAGATTTCCTTCAGCAGAAAGGATCAATGGGCTGCAATACCTGAGCCAGGGCATTTTCCTCTGGTTCTCGATCCTTGTATCAACAAGGTTCAGTTCGATAGAGTGCTGATTGACGGCCACAGTTCCATTGATATTCTATTCAAGAATAGTTTGCCAGCCCTAAAGATAACCCAGGCTGATCTCAAGCCATATGAGGCACAGTTCTGGGGTGTTCTCCCCGGACAGAGCTCTACACCTCTTGGGCAGATCACGCTACCTGTGCAATTTGGTACTCTAGACCACTTCCGCACCGACTACATCAACTTTGTGGTCGCTGACTTCGAAGGCACCTACCATGCTATCCTTGGTCGACTAGCGCTCACCAAGTTCATGGCCATACCTCACTACAGGTATTTGGTGCTCAAGATGCCTACTGAGAAGGGGGTTCTAACTCTTAGGGGCAACGTATACGCAGCTTACACCTACGAGGAGGACAGCTTCAAAATAGCAGAGGCTCACGACCTCTCTATTCGCATGGCCGAGACCACGCTCGACGCCAAGAAGACCCCAGCCGACCACCTGGAGATTCCAGAGCTCGAGGTCCCACGCAAGAACATCAAGTCCAAAGAGCACAAAGCGATCCAGCTGGTCGACGGCGATCCCAGCAAAACGGCCCTTATCGGGGCCAACCTTGATCCTAAATAGGAAGACGCGCTCGTCAGGTTCTTGAGGAGCAACGTGAGCGTGTTTGCATGGAAACACGCTGACATGCCTGGTGTTCCCCGAAACTTGATCGAGCACTCCTTAAATGTCGATGGCAAGGCCAAACCTATCAAGCAGAAGCTACGACGGTTCGCTCGTGACAAAGAGGAGGCTATTAGGGTAGAAGTTACATGGCTTTTGGCAGCCGGATTTATCAAAGAAGTGTATCATCCGGAGTGGTTAGCCAACCCGGTTCTTGTACACAAAAAGAATAATGAATGGAGAATGTGCGTTGATTACACCGATCTCAACAAACACTGTCCTAAAGACCCCTTCGGCTTACCTCGCATAGACGAGGTCGTAGATTCAACTGCCGGTTGCGAGTTGCTTTCCTTTCTCGATTGATGCTCTGGTTATCACTAGATCGCTCTCAAAAAGGACGACCAGATCAAAACATCCTTCATCACGCCCTTCGGCGCCTACTGCTACACGACCATGTTGTTCGGGCTCAAGAACGACGGGGCTACCTATCAACGCGCCATACAGGCTTGCCTCAAAGACGAGATAAAAGACAACCTCGTCGAGGCTTATGTTGATGATGTAGTTGTTAAAACCAAGGAAGCATATACCCTTGTTGACAACCTCAAACGTACCTTTGCAGCTCTTAACACATTCCAATGGAAATTAAACCCAAAGAAGTGTATCTTTGGTGTTCCATCTGGTATACTGCTCGGCAACGTCGTTAGTCGCGACGGCATATGCCCTAACCCAGAGAAGGTAAAAGCTGTCTTGGACATGAAGCCGCCCAAAAAGGTGAAGGATGTTCAGAAGCTTACCGAATGCATGGCTACCCTCAGCCGTTTTATATCAAGATTAGGCGTAAAAGGACTACCGTTTTTCAAGCTACTCAAAGCATCCGAGAAATTTGAGTGGTCAGAGGAAGCAGACGCTGCCTTTACACAGCTGAAACAATTCCTTACATCACCTCCGGTCCTCACTGCTCCCAGAGAAGATGAAACCCTCCTGCTTTACATTGCGGCAACTAATCGAGTGGTCTCCACTGCCATGGTGGTCGAGCGCGACGAGCCCAGCCACGTATACAAGGTACAGTGACCAATCTATTTCATCAGTGAGGTACTCAATGAATCCAAGACCAGGTACCCATAGATTCAGAAGCTGATCTACGCCATATTGATTACATCCTGAAAGTTGAAACATTACTTCGACGGATATCGTGTGGTGGTTATGACCGAGTACCCTCTGGGAGACATCATTTGCAATAAGGATGCCAACAGGCACATCGTCAAATGGGCAATGGAGCTATGCCCTTTCTCCTTGGAATTTGTAAGCCGTACTACAATCAAGTCTCAGGCACTTGTCGATTTCATCGTCGAGTGGACAGACTTAAGCACACCTGTTTCTCAGGGGCCCGCCGAGTATTGGAAGATGTACTTCGACTGCTCTCTCAACATCGACGGCGCAGGAGCAGGAGTCCTTTTCGTATCACCATCCAAGGAGCAGCTCCAATAGGTCCTTTGGACTTATTTCCCGGAGTCTAATAACGCCGCCGAGTACGAAGCATGCCTACATGGTCTGCGCATTGCGGTCGAGCTCGGTGTCAAATGTCTCTATGTCTACGGAGACTTGGCTCTGGTCATCAACCAACTCAACAAGGACTGGGATACGACCAGCGAAAAGATGGACGCATACTGCAAATCGATCAGAAAGCTGGAAGGCAAGTTCTACGGTACCGAGTACACACATGTGGTCCGGGACAAAAATCAAGCAGCAGATGCGCTGTCAAAGTTAGGGTCATCCCGAGCCAAAGTCCCACATGGTGTATTTGTTCAAGATCTGCTCACGCCCTCCATCAAAGAAGAAGATCCCACGGTCGACAAGCTTCTAGACCAGCTATTGGTGGCTACGGTTCCGGCGTCAAGCACCACCAAACCACCTCCGACCACTAAGGAGCCTGACTGGAGAGTACCTTTCATCAAGTACCTGGCAGATGGTAGCGGTTACACTGATCGGACAGAAAATGAATGCCTAATGCGTCGCAGTAAGCAGTATCTTCTTGTCGATGGCAAATTGTGGCACAAGAACGCGAAGGAGGAAATCTTGATGAAGTGTATAACTCAGGAGGATGGTGAACATCTCCTCGACAAAATCCACTCCGGCTCCTGTGGCAACCACGCAGCCTTGAGAACGCTGGTGGGCAAGGCTTTCCGAGCAGGGTTCTATTGGCCGTCAGCCATAGCCGATGCAGAAAAGCTAGTCCGTCATTGTGAAGGTTGTCAGTTCTTTGCTAAGAGAATCCACGTACCAGCACACGAGATTCAGACTATACCAGCCTCTTGGCCCTTCGCATGCTGGGGACTGGATATGATTAGGCCTTTCAAACCGGCCCCTGGGAAATTTACATGCGTCTTTGTGCTGATCGATAAATTCTCCAAGTGGATAGAGTACATGCCTCTGGTCAAGGCATCTTCAGAAAAGGCTGTTGCGTTCATCGACCAGGTCATCCATCGCTTCGGCATACCCAACAGTATCATCACTGATCTAGGTACTCAGTTCACCAGGAGGGCTTTTTGGGACTTGTGCGATGAAAGGAGCATAGTAGTAAAATACGTCTTTGTGGCGCACCCTAGAGCTAATGGACAGGTCGAGCGGACAGATGGTATGATCTTGGATGCACTTAAGAAGAGTATGTACAGAGAGAATGACAAAGCTCCTGGAAGATGGCTCAAAGAGTTGCCAGCCGTGGTCTGGGGTCTCAGAACCCAGCCCAGTCACAATACTGGTGTCTCACCATACTTTATGGTTTATGGCGCTGAGGCAGTGCTCCCAGCAGATATAGCCTTCAGATCAGCACGGGTAGAAAACTTCGACGAAGACAAGGCCAATGAAGTACGGGAGCTAGAAGTGAATAGTGTAGAAGAGAAGCGGCTTGATTCTTGTGTACGTACAGCCAAATACCTTGCTGTTTTGCGTTGGTACTACAACAAGAACGTCAAGGAGCGGTTCTTCGTGGTTAGGGACCTGGTCCTGAAGTGGAAGACGAATCAGGCTGGCGTCCATAAACTCGCAACCCCATGGGAAGGGCCCTTCATGATCAAGGAGGTTACATGCCCGACATCTTATAGGTTAGCTCACCTAGACGGTACAGACATACCCAATTCATGGCACATCGACAAGCTTAGGCGTTTCTATGCTTAACTACTAAGCTCTGTACCCTTCTTGTACTTCCGATTTAATAAAGCTATTATGATTTCTCCGACCACTCTAATGTGTCATTTCAAAATTTATTGTTATTCTAACTTTACCAGTTAAAACCGACCACCATTCCTTCTCGGGTTTTCGGAGCAGGCCCTGTCTTCGGTTCCTCCCAACGCGTGCATGGGATCCGCTCTCTACGCTACGGGTGATCGGCAGGCGCTCTCTGGTTTGACTTGTGTGTTTCTATGTGTGCACAAGCTACGCGCAACACACTCCGGCCACAAAACAAACCAGGGCCATACAAACCTTTCAGGATGACGTGTCGACTAGAACTGATACAACTAAACAGAACGCCAACACGTTCTAACTTAGTTACATCAAACGATATCCGAGCTTAAACACGTTTTTAACAAAACAAACAAGCTTATATTGAGATACAGTTACGTTATTACAAGCTTGCCTGAAAAGGTCCAAGTTTACAATAACACAACTACATCTTATACAGCTACAGCCTACACTATTGGCAGGTCGGGGCACGCGGCTCCTACTGCTCGCAACGCCTCAATTCATGCTCGGGTCTCTAGGACTCTGGCACTGAACGAGCAGAAGAAGATGGCCCCGCCGTCACCTGGCTGGTCGAGACCACAGGCTTCATCGGTTGGCTTGAAAATGACTGCACTCCCGGTTGACTTGTTGATGGCGTTCCTTGTACGGGTGGTGTCGCACCTCCACACAGGTTAATATTGCCAATTATCTTTGCCGACAAGTCCAGCTGGGTTATCCGTAGCTCCTCAGCCTTGTCTGGATCTACCTCCTTCGGGTATCCAGCCTCCAGGCGCTTGAGATCGATCAAGGGGTAGTGAGCACGTACCATGCTTAGCACATGTGCGCCTATGTATTCACCTGCCTCCTTCACAAACTCCTGGAACCATCCCCATGCCTTTTGGCATCTCTCGATCAGTCCCGGCTACGGCGTCCTTGGCATGTCCTCTGTTAGCGCCGGATCAATGAGGTGAAGGACCGGCAAAATGCCCGTTGCCACCTCCTGGCACCGGTTTTTCTAGGTGTCATGATCCTTGATGATCTCTTAGCATTGCGCTTTTCAGCAGTCACAGTCTTTTATCATGGCCTCCAGATGCTTCTTCGCATTGATTTTTAAAACTGCAAGCCGTACATGCTGTTCAGACGCTGTATTACGCCAAACTACGGTAGGCAACCAAAATAAGCAAAGGGGTTTGGAAAACTTACTTTTTAGCTCCTCTGTCATCTTGGTCGTGTGGTCCCGGAGCTGCGACTGGTTGTGCGCCAGTTTTCTGTTGTCCTCTTTCAGGCGATCACACTCCACGACCGCACGACTATTCTCCTCTTGGAGATGGGCCACTTCGGCTTCAAAGCATGCACTACAGATGTTACTACCAACAACGCAACAATTGTTAGTATTCGTTGTGATAAAGTGGCTACTCACTTGTTCTTTCCTACTCTTTATTACTGAGCTGAATGACCAGTTTCTGGTTCTGGGACTCTTGCTCCGTCTTCTCATGGTTGGCGGTCTCAAGTCGCTGGCGCAAGCGTTCCACCTCCGTCATCAGCTCCTTGTTGCTTGCAGTGACCCCTTCGATTTGGTCGAAGCATTTCTTGCGGTACCTTGCGGTCTTCATTAAGTCCTGTGTGCAGATAGCTAAGTAAGACAGCTTGACTAAGACAACAAGATCAGGTGGTGAAGCTAAGCCTACCTGGACCTCCGTCATCAGCCATTTCACCGCCTGTTCAACTTTCTTGGTCTCTTCGACCTCTGGGATTTCCTCGTGAACAACCCATTGGTCATTCCGCCAACGCGACACATACACATGTTGTCGCTTGTCCTGTGGACGGCCCAGGACCTCCTCCACTTCGTCCTCTTTGGGCTCTTCTTCGGGTCTCGGTGCTGGTCCAGAGTTAGCAGCTTCTACGATCACTATGGCCTTCCCACGTGCTGCAGCATCGACAAACGTGCTCTGTGCTCTGATCTCCGGCCGTTGCTCCTCGGTCTGTTCCGTTACCCTTGATGCTGAGGTGTTGCCCTCGGCAGGTTCAGTGCTCAGAGAACTCATGCTTGGCTTGGCTCTTCCCTCGACCCCCTGCTCGAGGACTGTTGTCTGACTGTTTGTTTGCTGAGGCCCCGACGGATCTTCTGCTATGGGTTCCTCGATGGCCGGCTGCTGGGCAGTCTATTCTGAATTTACTGGCGGAGCCATGCCGCTCCTAGCTAGCTGGTCCAGACTTTCGGTGGACGTCAAACTAGTACATCCGAGATAAATTCATAAGGCAATCATATTCAATGCAAATTGCTAGCTTACATCAAGGTCACAAATACTTACATGTTGGAAGCACGGAATGACATGGCGAAGGCGCGTCTCTTCGGCCATGCTTGCTCCACATGCTGTGTGGGTGACTCCTAGTCTCCCTCTACATCCAGCACTGTCGCTGGGCCTTGGTGCTCGACCCTCCGCTGCTCGTCCTTCGCGCTGCAGTGGTCAGCGATGTAGGTCTCACCGGCATGGAGGAGCCACCTTGCTCCATTGACTCCAGTTGCCTTCTCCTCTTTCGAGGGATGAGTCGAAAGGTGCCTGCATCCTCTCCCACCTCTGCGTCATCGTTCGATAAAGTAAAAATCGCCTGATGACGCTTGCTGGCTGTCGGCTGCTTACCAGCAGCTTTGGCCGCTGCCTCCTCTCTAGCTCCGAGCACTACCCAGTCAACGTCCTCAATCTCGATGCTTGTCTGGGTGGCTGGGATAGCTCCTTGTGGCCAATCTACTCTAGGGGGTGGCGACACAAACATTGTCGCTCTATCCCGACCATTAATCTGGGAAACAAATGGGAGTGAACACAGTAAGTTTCTACCACAATATGAGACTACGGGTACAAGGCAAGATGAGTTACCTTTGGGGGAGGTCGGGCGAGCTTGAAAGCGTGCTCGATGTCGCTCAATCTGACATAATTTGGATCAGCTAAGTTAAATAGCTCTCCAATTCTGGCTCTGACTTCGTTTTTGTCAAGCACCCCCTGCCTCATCCTTGTCGGGTCCGCGCTACCTTGATACTCGTAGCCAGGATGTACCCTCCTCTGGCAGGGCTGGATCCGCCTGCTGATGAAGCTCCCGACCACGCTCAGGCCATCCAGTTTTTTCCACGGGATCATCCCAAATATTTCTGGAATTTGTTCCAGGTGCTCAGGTTTCTCTGACCAGCTTGTCTTCTTCTCCGAAATGTACCCTATGTCGCACCGTGTGATCGTGTTCGGCTCTTCACGGATGTAGAACCATTTCTTATACCAATCGTCAAGCGACGTGTTCCATGGGCAGTGCAGGTACTAGGCTTTCATGCCGTCACGGAGGTTGAGGTACACACCTCCGACTATCTTCAAGCCGCCGCTTCCTTTCTTCCGTAGACAGAAAAGATGGCGGAAAAAATTGAAATGGGGCTGGAAGCCGCCATATGCTTCGCAAAGATGAATGAAAGTGGCGACAAGAAAGATTGAGTTGGGATGCAGATTGCAAATCCCAATCTCGTAGTAAAGACAGAGTCCCTGAAGAAAAGGATGTACCGGAACCCCAAATCCCCATTTGAAGAAGTCTTCGAACACCACGATCTCACCTGGTTGTGGATCCGGGTACCCCTCGCCCTCTGGCGCATGCCATCCTACGAGCTCCTTGTCATGGAGTACCCCCATGGTGACAAGGTCTTCAATGGTCTGCTCGTTGCTTCTTGATTTCCACCATTCCTTCGCCATGACTCTTGCTTTCTTCTGCGCGTCACTTTTCACCATGAATTTGGCCTTGCTGATGAACGAGGAACTGGCAGAGGATTGATTGGTGGTGATTTTGGAGGTATTAGGGTTGGCAAGAGGAAGAAGATGGCTGTGGCTGTGAATGGCAATGGGGTTCAGTAAAAAATAACATACCTATCCTATCCTATTTTTAACCCAAGAGTTACGCCATTTCGTCTGCCCGAGATTCTTGGGAGACGTGCGCACACGCCGTAGATGGTTGTTTTCATAGCCTCGAGATCTATGCCAACATATGCGCCTCTTCATCACCAGTGTATGTGCCTCTTCGTTGCCAGTGTGAGAGGGCCCACGCTGACGCACCTATTTACAGGTGCTACGCGACTGTTTGCTTGAAAAGACAAGAAGGCAGTATGACGTGCTATACTCGTCTACTTTTTTGACCAGACATGTCAGATTGGACTTGACAGGGCAAGTAATTAAATAAATACAAAAGATAATAGTCCAAGTGGCATATGGTTTTTCGCCGTACTTCTCGTGCTCAGGGACTGTCCAGACCACCGTTGTGCTCGGGGACTGTCTAGACCACCATCGTGCACGGGGAAGTCCAGACCATCGTCGTGCACGGGGACTATCCAGACCACCGTCGTGCTCAGGGACTGTCCAGACCACTATCGTGCTCGGGGACTGTTCCGATCACTCTCATGCTCGGGGACTGTCCCGACCACTCTCCGAACATTGCTCGGAGACAGCTCTCCTTGGCTACATGTGATTTGTACTCACATACAGTTGAGAGGCATTTATTTAGACCTTGCTACAAGGCTGCTACCTCGCCTTCCAGCAAGCTCGGGGAGTACATCGGTACGATGCACCTGCCAGTGCATCTCGTATTGCTTGTACGACGATTGGATTCTCAACTTCAGTGGGAATTCTTTTTAGACCCTAGCACCACGTGCCTACATCACCTACTACCAGGCTCGGGGACTAAGTGGGCACACTTCACCTTGCGGTGAATGTGCTTATTTTATCGACCCCTACGCTCTGATTGTTGGCCAGAATTACTATTGTCTAAGGGTCACTTACATTTCTTTTCAGAAATACAAGTGTGCACACTTGATAAGGAAAGAAATCTTTTTTCATTTTTCTTTAGAGCACCATGCATTCTTTGGACAACCGGAATCTTTGGCTATAATTGTGGTCTACAGCTTTCTGTTCTGACCAGAATACTGTCACATTCGCTTGGTTAATGTTTCAACCAGTTGGAGATGACATGAAGACGGATCGCATTAGCCAAAGGAGATCGAACGGCGTGCCGTAGCATAATACATGATGCTCGGGGACTAGCTGTGGGGGTATTAACCCCTATACCCTTACGGCTAGGCTTGGGCCGGCCCGGACCAAGGGGTCTGCCCACTAGAAGACGACGCGTGGCCCGACCAATCTATTCGGAGTCCCACGCAAGGAATCAAGGCAGATTTGGAGATCAAGCAAGATCCTGGTCGGTTAGAATAAGAATCCTTATTCGGCCACCTATGACAATTGTAACTGGTTAGGATTAGTTTTCGGATCTATAACCCTGCCCCCAGACTATATAAGGCGGGCAGGGGACCCCTCTAAAAAACATCTCTCATTGACATACTGCAATACAATCAGACGTAAGACGTAGGTATTACGCCATCCCGGCGGCCGAACCTGGATAAAACCTCATGTCTGTCTTGCGTCACCATCTTGTTTGCAGCTTGCGCATCTATCTGCTGATAAACTACTACCTTGGGCATACCCCTAGGTAGACTGCCGACCATATTTCGTCGACACTATGGTTTAGGTATGTGGTACCCTACATCTAGTTTGAAGTAGATCTCTCCTTTTGTTCATATGCTCGGTTACAAGGATGCTGATGTGAGCAATATGCTAGATAAAGTGGAGCTATTCTAAACTTGAGAGCTTGCTTCCTTGCTTCATGAATGGATAGGGGGGTGTACCCCTCTACTTATACTACTCCAAGTGGGCCCATGGATCCACATGACATGTCTTCAACACCATAGGATCAAACCTCCATTGATTGGAGGGCTAGGATGCACCAAAGGTGTGCTTCTTTGCATGTCTTCATGCTTGAAGGCGCACCACAGAAGGTCAGTGGGTGCATATGGGTGGTTGACTGCCTTCTTTGGCTTGTGGGCCATCCCCTCTTGTGTAGGCCCCCTTGGGACATTCTTTGCTGGGTATGTGAGCTTGTGGCTCCATCTTGAGGTTGGTTCATCTTACATGTGGGCCATTCAATCCATGTGAAGTGAATGTGAGCTATTGAGAGAAAACAAAAGTTGATCCAAGGGTTGATATTGTTCTTAGGAGTGTTTGAGAGGAACATGGTAGCTTGGGAGGCTAGTGGGCCCCATAGTGGTGGTCGACTAATCCCGTATCGTGAGCTCACAAGCTCCATTTCCTCCATTTAGCTTGGATCTGCATAGGAATACTTATGGACACGTGGAACTTGTTATTTGATAAAATATGCTCCTGATATGCTTATCTTCCTTTTATTCTGAGGTTGTTGACGGTGTTTTTGTGTATGTGAAAGTATGACATTTTCACCGTCAATAGTGTAGTTACCCGAAGAAGCTTCAAACTTGTTAATTTATAGTCTCTTTCACAACAAGATTATCACATGTTTGTACGATATTTAAGTTATATATGCTTATGTTAACAAATTTGTAATATAACTTACAAAAGCACATTTTATTTGACTCCCACCACCTAATTATTAACCCATTTTTCTATTCTCCCTAATGATTAGCAAAGAAATGTAAAAAATTAACACGCTAAAATATAATGGCCCACTTATCTTACTGTTCCAAAAGAGAAAGAGAAATTGGTTAACTCTGCTGCACCATAATGAGACAAATTAGTTAATGTTCATTCACATCAGCATGCCTACCAAAAAAGGAAAGTGTGGATGTGCTTCCCTAAAAGTAGAAACCAACATGCTATCAAAGCGTTTGCTAGATTCCCAACAAGTGGTCATCCGCTGATTAGCACTGTCGGTTTTGACCCCAGGAGCTTCGGTCCTTCAACTAAGGCATCTATAGCTGAGCTACAATCAAACAACTTGGTCAACAATGGCGCCTTAGCCAAAGGCACTCACCCCCTTGCACTTATCTAACACATGCATCAAAATATATTCTTAACCTTTGGTTTTCACATAATTATATGAGTATCATTGTACATGTATCAATTACTAACCTTTTATACATGTGTTGAAAGTGTCATCTTATAGGAACCAAACCTATAGTCAACTCCCACCGCCAGCGCTGTGATGACAGGGGTGTCACACCGCTCTCTAGGACACCATCGCCACCTAGCCATGCAACCCTACCGACGCCCACTCAACTTCATCGTGCCCTCATCTAAATCCCAAGCTGCACCTTCACTGAGCCATCTCTACATGGCACCCATGATGCCGCCTTGGTCATCTTCATCCTGACATTATCCATGTCTAGGCACGACAGCAATAGCAGAGCCACCACACCTCCACGGTGCCCTATTCCAAGACATCACAGACCGCCTTCCTGCTACGCAGAGCACACATTAGAGCCATAGCACCTCCTCCAACGGTTCCTTGTTGGACGCTGCTAAACCACCCAAAAAGCCATGGTGCCAAGCCCCGCCACAACCCTTGCCTTCCACGAGCAAGGTCAAAACCCTAACATCCACGCCATCCTCGGTGTTGACATAACCCTTCCTTGTTGTTGTTCATACCCACTATGCATATGCCTGCACCATGCCTTCATGCCGGTCTACTCTTTGTTGATGGATGGGTGGAATATGTTGCCTATGTTGTTGTGTTATTGCTCCTATTTGTGTGGTTTCTATTGATTTTTGTGTGACGTGTGTGATCTGATCTTCTCATTTTGTGTGTTGATTTCCTATCGGTCGAGCCAGTGAGCCGGCCGAGAGATTGTGATATACTCATACATTTCAATTGGGGGATCATCCCGACATGGCCGTGATGCCAAGCATGATCCCATCCTTCACATGTTAGTTGAATCCATCATATAAAGTACACCAGCGACCCGCTTTGGCCGTGGAGTTTAACATCGTAGGATTGATTGAAGCCAACTCGGGTAAGGCTAGCTAATGGTCATGATTCCACCTCACCATGACCATGGAGCGTCCCTTGCCCTCCTACTCTTTCATATTCAAACCGCCTCATATGCTTGTATCTACACTGACCATAGTGCCCCTTAGGTTCCTACGACAATGACAGCTATGAACCCTAGGAGGTCATTGTGCCACCCGAGTGCACAGAGGTAGTTGGTGCCCTATGATGAAGCTTGGACCGCTGCTATACAAGTTTTATTTGACAAGCTTTTACTTATATCACTCCTTGTGATTCCGTCCATTGCCATGACATGTGGGTCAAAGGATCTCAGAATTTTTCCTACTATTTTCTCTTGTTTCGCTCTTACCTATCCCCGTCTAATGTTGTGAGGCATGAGTCGAGAGACTACTAGACCCATTACTCCATTCTCTTGTTCTAACCCTTTGACTCTTTTCTATCGCAGTGACATGAGGATCGAAGGATTATGGGGCCAAAACCCTATTTCTCCTGCTTTGCACTTTTTGGTTCCCGATGTTTGCCATGCCACATGACTCAAAGTATCACAGAGACTGATCTTCTATTTCAATCTTGTCTCACTCCTCATTATTCCTAACGATTGCTGTAATATGACATGTGGATCAAAGGCCTCAGAGCCACTTCCCTATTCTTTCTTAGTCCACTCTGTTCTACCTCATCCCTTTAAACCCGAGGAATCAGACTCGCTCCATGAGGGCTAATCATGTTTACCATTGGTATTTATTGGTGCTATCCGCCTTCCTTGAGAAACCCTGGTTGTTGTGTTGCGAGTTATTGGGATCTTAGTTGAGCGTTCTTCGATATGGACCGCGGCAGTGGCTCCTATTCCTCTTGCACTGCCAATACGAGTGTAAGTAGCCCTCCCTGGTGGACAGCTTTTGTGAAAGTGAGCTTAATAGATAAATGGTTGATTGGGTGTGTATAAGAGATTAATTTAGTCAATCATTTGTACATAATAGATATGTATTCAATTGAGGCCATAGATTTGTCAGGATGATTTTTATTATGTGACTGGCATTGCTAGCTATTTGCCAAAACTATGTTCATCTTGTTTAAGTCAGCCACTATCAACGAAATCTGGTCGAGAGTCTACCGTGGTGTATGCCCATGGTAGTAGATGAATCGGTGGAGGTGCACGTGAGGAAACTAGATGATGACACAGAATGCAAGAGACAACGATTAGATAGGTTCGGGTCATCGGCTTGATGTAATACCCTACATCTAGTGTCTTTGTGGATTGTATTGCGTGTGCTCAGATGAAAATGAGGGGGTCCCTACCCGCCTTATATAGCTTGGTGGGTAGGGTTACAGATCGATTATTTCCATTCTGATTGGTTTACAAGATAGGAAGTTACAGATTGTACAATATCTATCATATCCGAGCAGATTTCATAGATCACCGAGGATCTTCACATTGCCTTGTGAAGCACGTCGTCCTACGACATACTTGGCCTGGTGTTGTCTTGCGAGCTGGGCCTCGATTAGTGGCACGACCGATGCATCATCTTGTGGGTTGGGCCTCCCCTAGCAGCTCGGCCCACGTGGAGCCTTGCGGGTACCGGGGATCATACCCTCATAGCTAGTCCCCAAGCATCTTGCATCCATCCGAGCTGTAAAACTTGCAGCAACTCATCAGGATCAGTCTTTCGACCAGTTCAAATAGGGGCCGAGCTGTTGAAGCAAGCATCCGAGCAATTCGAACGAGCGTCCGAGCTGTCGAAGTGGGTGTTCGAGAAGCTGAGACAGGCGTTCGACTAGTTTAACTAGGCATCAAGCTCAGACTCACTCGAAGTCATGGTTTGCCATAAGGATGTAAGGAGCTCAAGTAAAAAAATTGAAGTTTTGGTCCTGACGACATGGTCATCAGGGCAGAGCATAGGCGGAGCTGATGAAGGAATCTTGTAGCAGGGTCAAAGAAAAATATGCAGTCCCCATCATTACTTAAAGATCGAGTAATAAGGGAACCAGTACATTCACCACAAGGTGAAGTGTACACACTTAGTCCCCGAGCCTGTTGGAAGATAATGAAGAAATCTTGTAGCAGGGTCAAGGAAAAATATGTTGGCATTCATGCATAATGAATTCCGTTGACCCAGTGCTAAGTCTGGAGGTTTGTTTCGTCGTTCTGCATTCAACATGATTTAACACCGTGGCCCACCTTGCTCATTTGGTGGCCCATCAGTGTGGGAGGGAATGCGGTGGGTCGGGTGCGGTTTCCCAAAATCCCTAGAAGGCAAAGGGTCGGGGGTCGAATTATTATAAAGTGCCGCAGCCCTGGCGCACATTCTCCACCTTGCTCTTGCCTCTTCGTCTTCTTCCTTGCACCCACACCACATCACCGGCAATTGATCCACCATCTTGGCAACCGCAAGCTTATAATCTCCCACCATTCCTCAGATCGGCAAGATGGCACCTAAGAGAAGCCGCAGCAGCTCAAGCAGGGCATCACGTGAGCTCAATCGCCCCGAGGAATGGGTGAGCTTCGTCAACAATGAGGCGGCGCTCAACCAGTTGGTGGTGGATGGCGTGCTGCCAGATAGCGTGATGGTGGGATGGCGTCCTGCTCACGGTGAGAGCTTTCCTACCCCCCGAGGCGAATGAATTGGTTGTGTTTGAAGATTATTTCTATCGTGGATTTGGCATTCCGATCCATCCATTCTTCTGCGGATTGATTGAGTATTATGCCAGTAGTCTTTGCAATCTAGACCCGAACTCCATCCTTCACATTTCTATCTTCATCCATTTCTGTGAAGCCTATCTTGGCATTCTCCCACATTTTGATCTCTTCCGCCACTTTTTCTGTTTGAAATCTCGTGGGGGATCTAGATCTAGGGTTTTGGGTAGCGCATACTTGTAGTTATAGGATGGGATGGTTGGGTAGTACATCGCTACCCTGTTGAACACAAACATGAAGTATTGGGCACAACAATGGTTCTACATGCCACAGGGGGAACATTATGTGGCGTGCGACATTGATCAGATTCCCGTGAGTAATGCCAGGTGGTCGGAGAGACCTAGTGCCAATGGAATGGAGCAGGTGAGGGAGCTCCTAGCGTTGATTGATCAAAGGAGAGTAGATGGGGTCATAGTGGCAATAAACTTTACTTTTCGGCAATGCCAGCCCAGCAAGGAGAGGGCACACCCTGCATATGAATTTTAGGGGATACTAACGGGACCTGAGATGTGCCCGAGCCAATTGACCGAGAGGAATTCAAGCGGCGGATTGGGGTGTTGTTCAACCTCATGGGGCATCACAAGGTTGATGACCAGTAGAAGGCCTTCAGTGTTGGTAACCTCACACCAGAGGTAAGAGTCTTTGTATTAGTTTGGCCTAATTCCTTTTTGTTGTGATGTAGTCATTCATGCTCTTGAAGATATGTGGGCAGGACTGAGCAGCATACTTCTCAGTCGTGCTGTCGACAGATTGGTCGAGGGTTGTTGATGCCTGGCCAAGTAGTCCCCAGTGTTGAGCCAGCTCGAAGGCTGGTGGGGACAACTCGGATGACAACGACGATGAAGACAGAGGTGAGCGGGCATCAGATGTTCGTGAGAAACTTTGGGGGAAGTGGCCTTCTAGCGAGGAGCCATCCTTGAAGAGAAGGAAGATGGCACGATCGTCCCATCGAGAAGAGCAACCAGTGAACATCGACGCTCCCGCTCACTCCCGAAAAATGGCAAATGGTGGTTTCAAGCTCATCGGATGACGATGGGTTGGCAGCACCACCATATCTAAGGGACACGATGCCATCACTGGCCATGCTAGCTGGAGCAGAGACCTACGAGATGTGATGAACGTAGCAAGCCACGGCCACAGCGCCCGGCGGTGTTCGGGCGTCGTCAGCGGCAACGACTCGTTTGGCGCCAACATCGACAGCCTGGGTAGCTGCTGAAGCCCCCAAGATCATAGTTACACCCCTGTGGTAACAGCGCAGACGGCCACCATAGTCCCCGAGACTGCATGAACGACTCTGGCGGTGGCGGTGGAGACGCCGAGCGGTTCGGGTGGTGGGCCAATGGGTAGCGGGCAGGGCCACCGGTTCCGAGCTACGCAATGAGAGTCGTAGTTGTAAGTACCTTGTTTACTTGCTATGTTGCTTCGATATGGTAGTTTGCTTCTTTAATGTATTGTTGCCGTGGAGTCGATGGAGGAACTGCAGCCATCAGCTGCTAGCGACGAAAGGCACACGGGGAGCCAGTGGCTCCACCGCTGACCCAGCACAGACAAGAGCAGATCTAGTTGCCCCTATGATGGAACAATCACCAGTTGTAGGGCTGATCGGCCCTACTATAGGAGAGCCCTTGATAGCTAGACCGGCGTCGCCTGGTGGTGGGTTACACGACGAGGGCGATCCTGGTGTGGAGGAGATGTGGGGTGTGGTGGTGATGT
Source organism: Miscanthus lutarioriparius (assembly GCA_904845875.1). Classification (NCBI taxonomy): domain Eukaryota; kingdom Viridiplantae; phylum Streptophyta; class Magnoliopsida; order Poales; family Poaceae; genus Miscanthus; species Miscanthus lutarioriparius. Next base: position 58,452,848 of record CAJGYO010000013.1, read on the forward strand.
CAAGTGGCCTTGCCAGAGCAAGTATAGAGCCCACAGGTGATGCGCCGTGCAGTGTGGCATGAGGCAGTGCTTGGACACCCTGTTCGAGCACAGTAGCAGCCAAGGAGGGCGCTTATGCCGGTGGCCGCCGTTGAGGTCGAAGAGATACTACGGGAGCCCACCCCGCCTCCCTAACTTCTCCGCACGGTCATTCAGCGTGGTGAAGAGTTTGAGATAGTTGAGGAGGGGGCGGCAAGCATGGAAACAAAGAAGTTGAGGGCCAATTTGACGTCAATGATTGGCCGTATTGACATAAGCTTGAAGTGATCTTTTTTGTCCCTTGAAGAGCGTAGTTTGTTAGTCCGTTTGTCCTATGCAGAATGTGATGAAGGTGTCCGAGCAGCACCGGCGGCAGCCGGAGGAGATGTGTAACACCCTTGGTGTTACACCCTAACAACCTACTTAACCATGTCATGAGCATTATGTTATGTGGTAATGCATGTGATAGTGTGTAGATCAATTTCCTATAACCTAAAATGAATAATAAAAATGCTAAATGAAAGTTGATTCAATAGCTCATGTATATCAAGTAGGGTTGAAAACCAATTTTTATTGAGCAAAAATATTATAGAACATATGAGTGGTACCTAAATAAATCTTGAAGTACAAACTTTGTAAATAGCAATGCAACCCTTGCTATAGAAAAATAACATTGCTAGCTAGTGTTTCCAATAGCTTAAAATGGAACTTGAAATAAAAAACTAGTTTAAAGACTTAGAAAATTCTTAAGTTAAAAAAAACAGTTTGACAACACCGGGTTTGTGAAATTATTCCGAGAAATCTAGTCAAAGATTAGTACCATGTTTTTGTTCTTAGGGGTAGCTTAATATGCTCTCTTGAGCATGGTGAAGGTGGCTTTGTTCCAAGATCAATCATTTAGTTTTTACGGGCGCTTTAAAATTCATGCACGCACTCAGGCTTGGGCTGTCAGGCCTAGGCGCATGGTCACCGCGTGTGGCCGCACGCCGGCCAGCCAAGGCTACACTCGGTCTGGCCATGGCTTGGTCACCCTTGGCCACAGCGCCTGCTGCTGGCCACTGGCCACCGTGCTCGGCGACCACCCTGTCCCACCCGCTACTATACTGCTGTCGATGCGGCCCCGCGTCCTCGCGGTGCTGCTGTCCTCCCTGCTTCGCACCATGGCGCAACTACTGCCAGTGCTGTCACTTCGCCATCGTGTCCGCACCCCCCTCCCTTGCAGTTCTGCGCCGCTGCTGGCCAGGTCCGATGCCCGCCACTGCTGCGCACACATGGTTGTGCTCGCCGTCATCTTGTCATTTATGGCACTACGGCCGTCTGGGTCGTGTCCGGTCATGGACGCATGTGTTTTGTCCATAGCATCTTCACGCGTGTCTCCCAGATCATGTGGACCGCGTCCCACCAAGATGAGGCCGAGCTGAGCCCATCTACCTCTCTCCCTCTCTGCTACCATGGCCGAGCCGCGCCATTAATTTGTCAGAGAGAGATCACCTCGAGTTGATTTGTTGCGTTGCTGGTTCCATGACCAAGCTGCCCAGCTACCCGTCCCCACCCTGCCTTGAATGGTGCCTGGTCGAGCTCCAATTTTGGAGTCTCCCCGCCGTTGAGCCGTTAAGGCCATGTTCGGCCGATGTGGGTGGCAACCCGCTCCAGTTGCCATTCGGGCTTAACTAGCTGCATCAATAGCCTCACCTAGACTCCCTCTCCACCCTGCACACATCGGTGGAACCTCTACCACCACCTTGACGCCGCTGACGCGGCCATGTCTGCCATGGTGCGCCACCGCACCGCTCGATCGTGCGTGGCCAGCCCGGCTCGGTCGAACCATCACCTCGGTCAGGTCCGTGGTGAGTCCCTGATGCTTACCCGCTAGCCTACTGCTCCTTTGTAAAGACAGGTTAATACGAGAGCCTTCCTGCATAGACGTTGTCTGTAGAAATAGTGCCATAGTCATCGTATTAATAGAGGATATCACGGGGCATTTTTGCAAAAGCGTTAGCGTGCACGGGCTTCCCCGCCATGGGCTGCCTCGCGTGCGTGGGCTGCCTCGCATGGGCTGCGCATATGTGGGCCGTGCAGTGAAATCGTCTTTCTTTTTTCTAAATGAATTAGTTGTTGCGTTTCTAATTTAGTTTCTGAACTTAACTTGTATATTTAATGTAAATTCGTGTAGATGTCCAAAAATTGTGAAACTAATTTTGTTAGGTTCCTAAAATCATTGTCTACCTGATAGTGTAGTCAGTTCATACATATCTATGTTGATGCTAAGGCCTATCAAATCATTTGAAAGTACTTAACATTAGTAGGATAAATATTGTAGGAATTTTTGTGGTAAATTGGTGATAGCTTTAATCCTGAAATTTTTATGGTAGCTTCATTGTATTATTATGTGCTTACTATAATTTTTGTAGCCCTAAGATAGGTTGTTTATTAGGGTAGCTAAATATCCATTAAACCGTTAATATGAATAAAAGAAGAATATTGACTTATGAAATATAGCACTTGTTAGGGTGAGCTTAACACTTGATTTGATAGAGCTGATGGTTAGCTTAGTATCTTAGCCATTAGAGCTAACTTGTAAGTATAGCCTATGTGTTCTTATTTTTAGAGTTGTTGTTGTTTAAATATTAAATTATTGCACCATCATCGCATGCATATAGAGAACGAGTTAGCGGAGATTGTGACCACCGACGAGCATGAGTTTGAGGAGATCATCGAGGAGTACAAGGAGGAGATTCTCATGAAGGAGGTCCCGGAGCCACCACTGGCTGACACAGTTGACACCGCGATGGCCTAAGGCAAGCCCCGGTGCATAACCTCTATTTTTCATATTCACCGTGTATATATATATATGTGTTGTGCATTTACGTTGCAGGAAATTTTATGGAAACCACATGCATATATATATCTACCCTATGAGTCCTACAAGTGCAGGTTCGAGTAGCTGCTATGCTTAGGTTACCGGTAGCATGAGTAACCTGTCGTTACTCACAATAGGTGATTATAATTAATCTCATAATAAAATGATGAAAAGAAAATAGAGACCAAGCAGGGATATGGCATGGGTTATTGGTGGGTGTAACAAGTTGTGTCCCATGGCCACGGGGTTTAGCTTGGTTACATTGTTTTCCCTGTCCGTGTCAATTAAGGATCGTCCGTTGTTGTGGATGGTAGTCAGTCACAGATTTATTATCCTGAGAGCATACTTGCTTATGGGAGCGGGAAGGCTCGTTACTTTGTTGTCGTGGGGTTCGGCTCTTTTCGGACTGACTGATTGGAGGTGGGGAAAGGTGGAGGTCTAAGCACCACATTGAGACCGGGTCTCAAGTGTGGGGGCTTAGAGTCCAAGTTTGGACGGGACCTGGACCCCTCGACAGGAGTGAAATGGGTTGGTCTCGATTGTGCCTGGGGTACAAGCGAGGCATGTGTTTCAGGGTACCCAGCTAGGATACATTGATTCGCGAATCGCCGTTTCTATGAATGATACTGACTTGGCTATGGTCTCGCACCGTAGTAAGAACTAGAATACTAAAGATGGTAAAATGGTTCTGATTGCTCAACCCTTGCTTGAAAGTAGAACATGTGCTTACCTAGAATGGTTAGCTAATGAGGTAATCATGCGCTAATAAAACTTGATTTTAAGGATGAACTACTAGTAATGTTTTCCGCTAAACAAAAAAAGACAACAAACCATATTGCCTATCATACCCTTGAGAGTTAGCTCTTGTGTGAAGGATTCTTCTAGTGGGCATAGATGGATCCATGTATCATTTTGGCTAGATGATTATTACATTTCATTGTTTAATTACCACACCCTAAACTCTGGTATTGTAATAAATAATTTCCAAGACTCTGTTGTATGAAATAGACTAAGTATTGTAAGCCCGTACTTATTATTGGATTCTAGGTGTAAAACATGGATTGTTTCGAGTTCTCCCTCAGAGTGTGCTCGACGAACTGCCCGTTTTAGCCCACTTTTAGGGTGCTTAGTGTCTAGTGGAAAACAAGTGTCGGGGACCAATACTAGGGTACCCAAAGAGGAGGAGCTAATGACCATCAACATTGATTCATTTGAGCAGTCAAGAGCGCAACTACGACTCAAACCGACCCTAGGTGTGCAAGCTCCGCCTCGCCCGACCACTGGGGGCGAACTCCGCCTCGCCCAACCCCTGGGAGAGGGCTCCACCTCTCCCGACCAATTGGGTTTGTGCTCCGCCTTGCCCGACCTTGAGGCCATGCGCTCTGCCTCGCCCGACCCCAAGGCTGTGGGCTCCGCCTTGTCCGACCCTTGGGATTGTGCTCCGCCTCGCCCGGCCCCTAGGGGAGGGCTCCGCCTTGCCCGACCCCAAGGCCATAGGCCCCGCCTCGCTCGGCCCTTGGGTTCGTGCTCTACCTCGCCCGACCCTGAGCCCGCGGGCTCCTCCTCGCCCGACCTCTGGGGGAAGGCTTCGCCTTGCCCATCCTCGAGGCTACGGGCTCCGCCTCACCCAACCCCAAGGCCGCGGGCTTTGCCTCGTCCGACCTCTAGGGGTGGGCTCTGCTTTGCCCAACCTCTAGGGGCAGGCTCTGCCTCGCCCAACCTCGAGGCCACGGGCTCTGCCTCGCCCTACCTCTAAGGGCAGGCTCCGCCTCGCTCGACCCCTCGGGTGCAGGCTCCATCTCGCTCGATGGGGTTCCATACCACCGCCAACCCCTCTAGGTCCAAGCGTATTGGTCTGGGTCAAAAATCTAACGTCAAGGAAGATACCGGCATGCCCCGATGTGACCTGTGGCTATGATGGGCCATACCTAGAGATTCACATCAGGAATAGTGTCGGGCATACCGGTGCTGTTCTGCGTAACCCCCGTATGAACACTGACAGACGCGTTAGTTCACCACGATGCCCGCTAGGACGGAGTGGAGCGCCATGACCGATAGACGACGCCTATGCATGGCACCAGTGATGGACAAGACCACGATGTGGGGCTGCCCCTATTGACATCTACATGGTCAGCGGGACCCGCATGTAGGAGAAGGACCTGACGATCCTGAAGGACTTCTTCTCCCTCTCATTCTTCTCTTTTCCTCCGCTGTAACCCATGCTTTCCCTTGGCCTATAAAAGAGAAAGCAGGGCATCCCATGTGGGGGGATCACCGATCGGATTCAAGCAAAAAACCATCGAACCCCGAACCGATCACACAGCTAACCCGCAACCGAGCTCTCAACACCCGTTCACTTCTTTCACCAGAGACTTGGGACCTGTCCCTCTCTCACCCGTTTGTAACCCCTACTACAAACTTTTGGTACTAGTAACACGAGCAGCAGCAACGAACTAGACGTAGGGATATTCTACCCGAACCAGTATAAACCTCGTGCCCTCTAAGCACACCATCCGAGCCAGATGCACAATATTAGAAATTTACTCGTCGGTGGTTACTCAAAACACCGACAGTTAGCGTGCCATGTAGGGGCCTTTTGCACCCGACATCCACACCAGGCCTCGGATGGCGAGACACAATGTCAGCTAGGTCCTGGGCATGCACGTGCGCTTCAGGAACCTGGACTTGATCGTCATGATGGAGGGAGGGTTGGTGCAGGCTCCCGCCGTCGTCCAACCTCTCCACTCCGCTGGCCTCGACGTGATCGCCGAGGCACTTGGGGAGCTGCAGCTACACGCACTGGAGGCTCGCGCCCCTGGGGGCGACTAGCTCCTCGGCTTCGACTACGGGAGGTTAGAGTGCTAGCTCGGCGCCTTCCTAGGACCGTAACCATTCCAGGAGGACCTGTGCCACCTCACCTTCTCATTCACCAACGTCAGGATGTAGCTTGTCGGAGGAGAGCCCCTCTCCCCAGAATACCTCATCCAGAGCACCCCGACAGCACTCCTGTTCGGTCTATGCAACACCGCAGAGACCGTTGGCTACCTTGTGGCACACCGCACGCCTCCATCCATAGTGAACGATGAGTTTGTGGGGATGACCGAATATATCGTGGAATGTTTCCATGACCTCCTCACAGGAGAATCAGAGTCGTCCTCCTGCTCTGACTCTAGCAGGGGGAGTCATCACTCCTCTCATGAGTGTTTCATGGTAGGTACCCCCAAGGGACACGTCGAAAGCATCCATGAAGAAGAGGCTACCCCAACAAATGACCTCTACGACGAGAATGAGGGGGATGCATGGGTCTCGCCCTGCCTACGGGTGGAGCAGCTGAAGGCCTGGCACCAAGAGCTCGAGGAAGCGTGACTCCAGCTCGAGCAGGAACGCATGGAGCTCGAGCAAGAGATCAAGCGCCATGGAGATGGTGGGCATGGACGTGCCATGGCTCATGATGTGAACCGGAGGATCATCAGGAATGATGAAGTGCTCCCACACTTCGCCCGGGGCAAGCCAGAACATTGCTGCTGCGGCGGCCTTGCTCCGGGGGCTTTCGGGTCCCGCAATGCCCAAGGATCATCGGGCCCATCATGAGATTCGCATGCAACTCGAGCGTGCGGTGGCACAGCAGGCCGAGAGCTCGCTATCCCGACGACACGAGTTCGATGCTAGCCAGTGCATGCCCTTAGAGCGACCCGACAAGGACACATTAGTCCACCAGGCGCCGCAAGGCAGCATGCCACGCGCCGCTGTCTCTGTGCGTGAGCGTCTCGGCCACCACCATGATGCACGGGACACCCTCGACGCCCGTAGATGTACCCGCGGTGATGCGTGGGAGGGAGCAAGCTACGGCTACCACCCTCGTCATGGTGGACACTATGACAGCAGTGAGGACCGAAACCTGAGCCCCGACTTGCTAGGACCTTAGGCCTTCGGCCGACACATCCTCAACGCCATCTCCCCGCCACGGTACCGACCACCAACCAACATCCTAAAATACTCTAGGGAAACGAACCCCGAACTATGGCTCGAGGATTATCGGCTGGCTTGCCAAGCCGGTGGAGCAGATAAAGATGAATTCATTATCCGCAACCTTCCATTGTTCCTGGCTGATTCAGCATGAACATGGTTGGAACACCTTCCGCCCAATAGAATCCAAAGTTGGGCGGACCTAAAAGAGATCTTCGTGGAGAACTTCCAAGGCACATACAAGCATCCTAGGAACCCATGGGATCTCAAAAACTGCCGATAGAAGGCTGGGGAAACCCATTGTGGGTACATCCGGTGCTTCTCCTGACAGTGCAACGAGCTACCCAACGCTGCCGACATTGACATCATAGGAGCTTTCCTATCTAGGACCACCTACGAGTCCTTGGTCCATAAGCTGGGACCTTAGGGCCCATGAACCACCAAGGAGTTCCTCAACATCGCCACCAGCCACGCCTCGGGAGAGGAGGCGGTCGGAGCGATCTTCGACCGCCTTAAGGGCAAGGCGAAGCGGGACAGGGACACCGGCAAAGGTGCCTCCAACCATCCCAGCAAGAAGAAGAACAAGCAGTGGCATGAGCGCTCGCTCGTGGCCATCGCCGACTGCAAGGGGGGTTGAAAGCCCATAGAGGGTACCCCAAACCACTTCAAAAGGCTACTCGAAGGGCCATGCCTGAACCATGCTTTCCCCGTCAAGCACCTATACAAGGACTATGGCCTCATGAAGTGGTTCTTGTCCAGAGGCTCCAACAAGGGGGAGCACAGGAGGGACCCAACCCAGCCGTAGATGACGCCGAGGAGAAGGACGATGGCTTTCCAACACTGGATGGCTGCCTCATGATCTTTAGAGGGTCGGTGGCCTATGACTCCAAGCGTCGCCAGAAGCTTGCGTGCCGTGACGTCTATACAGCCGAGCGGGCAGCGCCTACCTTCCTTCGATAGTCGGAGTCCACCATAACCTTTGATCGGACCAACCACCCGGAGTGCGTCCCATAGCCGGGACGATATCCATTTGTGGTTGACCCGATCATCAGGAATCCCTCGCACAGCGCGACAAACGCCGCCATGTGCTGGATCCCATTGGGATTGAGATGCTACACCTCAATCTTGTAGTAGTGCAGTAGCCCCGAAGGAATTTATGGGCGGGGGTCCCAAGCCCACACTTGTGGAAGTGGGCGAACAACACCATGTAGCCATCGGGCGGCAACAGGAGATCCTCCTCGCCGAGCAGCAGCCACTCCTCGGCCGAGGTCCGCACACGGAGAAGACCACGATGGACGAGGCCCTCCATGTGCTAGAAGGTGATGTCGAAATGGCACCATGGATCCATCAGAGATGGGGGCTGATGGATGTAGGCTCAACAGTAGCGGAGATGCGAAGGCAGGAAACCTAAGCGGTGGCGGTGGTGGAGTGGTTGCAGAGGCAAGGATGCAACATATGGAACCTAGGGGGCTAACCTTTTGGTTTTATAGGGGCAACGGGTGTGAGGAAACCAACGGCTCGCCCAGATCTCCACACATGCCATGACCGGCCACCACATCTCGCCATGGGATGTATGCACATAACCTATGTCCATTCCCTCAGAAAACTCACCAGACGTTTTGCCTTTCTAAATGGGCCACGACCCATCACAAGTAAAAGGGATACGGAGCTAAAATCGCTCCTACGACCCGTCTAGGCCCGGGAGCTCGAAGGTTGGCCCACCAATGGGTTTGACAACCGCTCCGTGCACCCTAAGAGCGAGGGGGTGGAACAGGATGGGCCCACTAGCAGCCAGCACCTGAGCGCACGAGAGCCACGGGCATCCTAGCCCATGTTTGAGTCTCGGCCGGATACGATCCATGGTTTTTCCTCGAAGAAAGGCAGAGAGCCCTCGGGACCGGTCAAACGGACCCGAGAACTATATGAATTGACCACTGAGAACATGGAGTCGGTCACCAGCTGACTCGAGCCAGATCCCCACAAACGGGATGCCGGGGACCCACTCAAACTAGCCAGCTAACAACTCTCCGAGCACCATGGCTCGTCCATAGAGGAAAATCATGGCACAACTCAACCCCTCCGGTTGTGGAAACCATGGATAGGGTAACGATTAGAAAGACGAGTCGACCCTCGACCGAACCCCCGCTACGCGTGGGGGCTCATGGAAAGTTGGACTCACAAGGAGACCAAACGCATGGTCACAGAACAACAGACCCTCATAGGGGTCAAAATTAGGGAAAGACCTTTTACGACCCACCAAACCTCCCAGCTATACCCCCGAGGGGTCCGATCGTGACGAAAGGGAATTGCTGTCCCCAGGACATGCCGTGGGTGACAAAAGAAGGCCAAGGCCATCAGAGTCCTCCCGTTCAGAAAAGCCTTTGAGGGAGTATTCTACTCCTCTGCAGGCTCGGGGGCTACTATCGGGGACCAATACTAGGGTACCCGAAGAGGAGGATCTAATGAGCATCTACATTGATTCATCGGAGTAGTCAAGAGCGCAACTGTGGCTCGAACCGACCCCTAGGCATGCAAGCTCCGCCTTGCCCAACCTCTAGGGGCGAACTCCGCCTCGCCCGAACCCGAGGCCACGGGCTCCGCCTCGCTCGACCGATTGGGTTTGCGCTTCGCCTCACCCGACCCTAAGGCCACATGCTCTGCCTCGCCCAACCCCAAGGACATGGGCTCTGCCTCACCCGACCCTTATGTTTGCGCTCTGCCTCGCTCGGCCCCTAGGGGAGGGCTCTGCCTCGTCCAACCCCGAGGCCATGGGCTCTACCTCGCTTGGCCCTTGGGTTTGTGCTATGCCTCGCCCGACCCCAAGCCTATGAGCTTCGCCTCGCCCGACCTCTGGGGCAGGCTCCGCCTCGCCTGACCTCGAGGCCATGGGCTCTGCCTCGTCTGACCTCTGGGTCGAGCTCCGCTTTGCCCGACCTCTGGGGGTAGACTCCGCCTCACTCGACCTCGAGGTCGTGGGCTCTGCCTTGCCCGACCTTTGAGGGCAAGCTCCGCCTCGCTCGACCCATTGGGTGTGGGCTCTATCTCTCCCAATGGGGTTCCATACCGCTACCAAACACTCTAGGTCCAAGCGTATGGGCCTGGGTCAAAACTCTAACATCAAGGAAGAGACCGGCACACCTCGATGTAACCCGTGGCCATGATGGGCCATACCTAGAGATTCACATTAGGAACAGCATCGGACGTACAGATGCTGTTATGCCTAACCCCCATACGAACATTGATAGGCGCGTCAGTTCACCATGATGCCCGCCAGAATGGAGTGGAGCGCGATGATCGACAGACGACGCCTGCGCATGGCGCTAGTGACAGACAGGGCCACGGCATGGGGCTAATCCTATTGACATCTATAGGGTCGGCGGGACCTGCATGAAGGAGAAGAAGGACCCAACGATCCTGAAGGACTTCATCTCCCTCTCATTCTTCTTTTTTCCTCCATTGTAACCTGTGCTTTCCCTTAGCGTATAAAAGGGAAAGCCAAGCGTCCCAGGAGGGGGGATCACCGATCGGATTCAAGCAAAAAGCCCATCGAACCCCGAACTAATCACACTGCTAAGCAGCAACCGAGCGCTCAGCACCTGTTCACTCCTTTCACCAGAGACTTGGGACCTGTCCCTCTCTCGCCCATTTTGTAACCCCTACTACAAACTATTGGTGCTAGTAACACGAGCAGCAGGAACAAACTGGATGTAGGGACATTCTGCCCGAACCAGTATAAACCTCGTGTCCTCTAAGCACACCATCCGAGCCAGACGCACAACATTAGAAATTTACTCAATGGTGGTTACTAGAAACACCGACAACGAGTGCCTCCGAAAATGTGTTATTGCAGGCAGTTCTACCACAGGTGGTATCAGAGCCAATAATGAGTAAACGAGTTTAAGAACTCTTTCAAAAACTTAAAAATTTGACCAACAAAAGCTTTGCGAAAAATAGGATGTGATAAATTACATAAATAAGTATAAGCCCTAGTAATATGATCTATCTAGGATAGTGGCACTAGTTTTATCTGACCAATTTCTGCAGGTACACGAACTTCCACTGCGTAAAAATCATTTAGCATACGGGAAGTGAGTGTGCGTTATGCCAAAAAAATTATGCGAATGCTGCTATATTCTGGCTTGAGTGAACGAATAGGTCAATGCATGCATCACGAAGAAGGAATCTTGCTTAAGTTAAACTCCCCCACATGTATAATTTTTGGGTAGTGACTGGATAGGATAATAAATGAAAAGAGATGCTTTAACTCTTAATGAAACGTTTTAGTATACAACAATTTATCGGGCCTTATCATCTCTAGACTTTTGTTTCTCATACGGAGGCCTTGTCCCTAATGGTGGGTTCCTATCTGTTTACAGATGAATCTAAGTTCTGGTCATAGGAGCACTAGTGCTGGCACGGGCCATGGTCTTGGTGAAGATCAAGGAGAAAATGATCGTGGCGATGATAACGGCAATGTCAATGGGGAGAGCCATGAGGCCCCACTCCTTGTTCCTCCACATTCACCACCACCATTGCCTCTGATGACCCATGCAGAAATGATGGCCAAGATGTTGGTTGCTCATCGCGAGTCAGCCCATGCCTTGGAGATGCTGGCACAAGCTATTGGTGGCTTTGCCTGTGGAGGCCCCGGTGGTAATGGTAGGAACAGGGGTGGTGCCTGTAGTCTCGAGAGGCCCTATTCCTATCAGGACTTCTTGGGGACACACCCACCCACGTTCACGCCGACTATGGAGCCTCTGGACGTGGAGCATTGGCTTTGTATTTTGGAGCAAAAGTTCTAGCTGCTCAATGTGACTGACGAGCAGAAGGTGCGCGTTGCCGCACAGCAGCTTCTAGGATCTGCCGGTGCTTGGTGTGGCACTTTCAACTCCATGTAGCCTATGGACCACCATGTGACTTGGTAGGAGTTTACCATTGCTTTCCGTTAGTATTATATTCATGTTGGGTTGCTGAACAGGAAGCTGTTAGAGTTTCTGGAGCTAAAACAGGGAAATATGACAGTGATGGAGTATGTGAACAAGTTCAACCATCTTGCATAGTATGCTGGGACTCATGTGGATACTGATGAGAAGATGGACCATTTCACTCATGGTGTGTCTTGTATCTTACAAGAGAAGCTATATATAGGAGGCTATCAGACCTTTGGTGCATTGATGAATGTTGCTATTGCTATGGAAGGACTTCAGCCTGACTCTCAGGGCGAGTGGAAGCGCAAGAGGGTGGTCTCTGGATCTTCTAGTCACCCATAGTCTCAGAAGGTATAGGTTGTGAGGAGGGTGTCCTATCACTCTAAAGGAGGACTGTTGTCCCATCAGACTCAATAGACTCACTAGGCACCACCCACTCAGTATCTTGCACCTACTCAGCAGGAGCAGTAATCTCAAGGATAGCAGGTTCCGCCTCATCAGGGATAGGGGAACAAGCCTGGTGCTTGTTTCAAGTGTGGGAAGGAAGGTCACTATGCTCGAGAGTGCCCTCACAATCAGCCTCCCTAGTCATCTCAGCCTTCAGCCAACTCTCGTCTAGTCAAGAGGACTATCATCAGGAAGAAGGTGCCCGTGAGCCGCTCTGGACAGGTTGACTTCATCGAGGCTGAGCAGATTTCATAGGGTGAGCCTGTGATGGCTGGTATGATTACCATTGATTCCCATCTAGCATATGTGCTATTTGATTCTGGTGCATCACATTCATTCATAAGTATGGGGTTTGCACAAAGGCCCAATATATCTACTATGGCTATTTCTATTGCCTATAGAATCAAAACCCCAGGTGCACAGTTGTATGTTAAAACTCAGATGAACATAGTGAGACTAGTGCAAGCCACTCACTCCTATCGCCTCCAATTAATGGTGCTGCCTAGGCAAGGCATAGATGCAATTCTGGGGATGAACTGATTGAGAAATTATGGGGTAATCTTGAACCTTAAGCAAAGGATTGTTGAGTTAAGGCTTCCTTCTTTTGAAGGTAGAATGTCTCTCCTTATGTCCTCAGTCCCCACCTTACCAATTGTTGCTCATGCTGAAGCTTCTCCAGATATTGCTTCTATTCCTGTGGTCTGTGAGTTTCCAGATGTTTTCCCCAAGGATCTACCTAGGCTACCACCGGATAGGGATGTGGAGTTTTTCCATTGATTAGAACCTGGTATTGCTCCTATTTCATGGCGTCCTTACTACATGGCTCCAAAAGAATTGGCTGAGATGAACAAATAGTTAGAGGAATTGTTGGAGAAAGGATTCATCCGTCCTAGTTCTTCACCCAGGGGTTGTCCTGCTATTTTTGTGAAGAAGAAGGACGACACACTTCGGATGTGTGTGGATTATCGCCCTCTCCATGCGGTAACCATTAAGAACAAGTATCCTTTGCCTTGTATTGATACTTTGTTCGATCAGCTGGCTGGTGCAAAGGTGTTTTCAAAGATTGATCTTCAATCGGGGTATAACCGAATCAAAATCCAGCCACAAGATATACCAAAGACAGCTTTCTCTACTAGGTATGGGCTTTATGAATACCTAGTCATGTGTTTTGCTCTCATCAATTCTCCTGCATTCTTCATGTACATCATGAACTCAGTCTTCATGCCGAAGTTGGACAAGTTTGTGGTGGTGTTCATTAATGACATTTTGATATATTCCAAGAATAAAGAAGAGCTTGCCCAACATCTTCTCATAGTCCTGACTCAGTTGCGTGAGCATAAGCTATATGCAAAGTTTACCAAGTGTGAGTTTCGGTTGGATCAAGTGCAGTTTTTAGAGCATGTCCTAACCCCCGAAGGCATCTCTATGGATCCTAGCAAGGTGCAAGATGTGTTAAGTTGGAAATCTCCAAAGTCAGTGCATCAGATTCGTCAGTTCCTTGGTCCTGCTAGTTATTATCGGCGCTTCATTCCTGGTTTCTCCAAGGTAGCTCATCCGATGACCAAGTTGCTTCAGAAGGATGTCATCTTTGTATGGAGTCTGGCTTGTGAGGAGGCTTTCCAAGCCCTGAAGAAATTTCTTACCTCTGCCCCTATTTTTGCTCAACCAGATATTGAGAGGCATTTGATGTATATTGTGATGCCTCTAGGACTAGGCTAGGTTGTGTGCTTATGCAAGATAGACGTGTGATAGCTTATGCTTCACGCCAGCTGAAAAAGCACGAGGTGAATTATCCCACTCATGATTTAGAGCTGACTGCAGTAGTGGATGCTCTAAAAAATTGGAGACATTATCTATTGGGAAACAAAGTGCATGTTTATACGGATCACAAGAGCCTCAAATATATTTTCACTCAATCTGAATTGAATATGAGGCAATGGAGGTGGCTCGAGTTAATCAATTATTACAATTTAGAAGTCCATTATCATCCCGGAAAAGCTAATGTGGTAGCTGATGCCTTGAGTCAGAAGTCGCATTAGGTTGATGAAGAATCTTTGCCCCGAACGCATTATGAAGTGTTGGTCTATATTGCTCTAGTCTCGGATTTACTTGAGCAAATTATTATAGAGCAAAGGCAAGATGCTTCAGAAATTCCTCATATCAAGAAGTTAATTGCCAAAGGGTGTGGCCCTCATTTCAGTCTTGACGATCAAGGTGTAGTGAAGTTCAAGAATCAATTGGTGGTTCCCTCAAGTGATGAGCTTAAGAGAAAAAATTTGGATGAAGCTCACAACTCCAAGCTATCCATTCACCCTGGAAGCAACAAGATGTATCATGATTTGTGTCACTTATATTGGTGGCCAAAAATGAAGCAGGACATTACTAAATACATCTCAGAATGCGACATTTGTGGGAGGGTTAAGGCGGACCATATGCGTATGCTCGATTTTCTACAGCCTTTGCCTATCCCTGTTTGGAAATAGGAGGATATTTCCATGGATTTTGTTGTGGGTTTGCCCCGCACAGCAAAGGGGTATGATTCTATTTGGGTCATTGTGGATCACCTCACCAAGTCTGCTCATTTTCTCCTGGTGGATACAAGGTATAGAGCCAAAAAGTATGCCAAGCTGTATTTTGATTGGGTTCTAACCCTAGATGGAGTTCCTCTTACCATTGTCTCTGATAGAGGGTCAGTTTTTGTCTCTCGCTTCTGGGAGCAACCCCAGAAGTGCCATGGTACTCGCCTCCTTAGAAGCTCAGCTTATCATCCACAAACTGATGATCAAACAAAAAGGGTCAACCAAGTACTTGAGGATATGTTGAGAGCTTGTGTTATTTCTTTTCTAGAAAAGTGGGATGAATGCTTGACTTTAGCAGAGTTTTCTTATAACAATAGTTATCAAGAAAGCATTCGAATGGCACCTTTCGAGGCTCTACATGGCAAGAAATGTAGAACACCACTTAACTGGGTTGAAGTGGGAGACCATGGTTATTTTGGGCTTGATTTTATCAAAGAAGCCAGAGAGCAAGTCAGTGTTATTCAAAGTCATTTGAAAGCAGCCCAGAACCATTAGAAAACTTATGCCGACAAGAGGAGAAGACTCTTGCAAACTGAAGTTGGTGACCATGTGTATCTCAAGGTATCTCCGATGAGAGGTGTGCATTGTTTTGGAGTTCGTGGGAAATTAGCCCCTCGTTATGTCAGACCTTATAAAGTTTTGGAATGGTGTGGTTCTGCTATTTATCATCTCTAGCTTCCAGATATCTTATCGGCAGTCCATAATGTTTTCCATGTCTCCTAGGTGAAAAAGTGTTTGCGCATTCCCGATGAAGTGGTGGAAATTGAAGGACTCCCTCTCCAACCTGATCTTTCTTATGTTGAGCATCCCGTCAAAATCTTGGATGAAAAAGAAAGAGTAACTAGAAACAAAGTGGTGAAATTGTATAAAGTCCAATGGCAAAACCGTTCAAAGGATGAAGCAACATGGGAATAGGAAAGTTATATTATGGAATATTATCCCCATCTTCTTCCTAATGCATCGAGGTAATGGTTTAAATAAAATTTTGTTTCTTATCTCTTTCCCACACTAGGCACAAACATGAAATCTCGAGATGAGATTTTGTTTAAGGGGGGGTAGAGCTACAACACCCTCGGTGTTACACCCTAAAAACCTACTTAATCATGTCATGAGCATTATGTTTATGTGGTAATGCATGTGATAAAGTGTGTAGATAAATTTCTTGTAACCTAAAATGAATAATAAAAATGCTAAATGAAAGTTGATTCAATAGCTCATGTGTATCAAGTAGGGTTGAAAACCAATTTTTATTGAGCAAAAATATTATAGAACATGTGTGTGGTACCTAAATAAATCTTGAAGTACAAACTTTGTAGATGGCAATGCAACCCTTGCTATAGAAAAATAACATTGCTAGCTAGTGTTTCCAATAGCTTAAAATGGAACATGAAATCAAAAACTAGTTTAAAGACTTAGAAAATTCTTAAGTTTAAAAAAATAGTTTGACAACACCGAGTTTGCAAAAGTATTCTGAGAAATCTAGTTAAAGATTAGTACCATGTTTTTGTTCTTAGGGGTAGCTTAATATGCTCTCTTGAGCATGGTGAAGGTGGCTTGGTTCCAAGATCAATCATTTAGGTTTTACGGGGGCTTTAAAATTCGTGCAAGCACTCAGGCTTGGGCCGTCAGGCCTGGGCGCGTGGTCACCGCACGTGGCCGCATGCCAGCCGGCCAAGGCCACACTCAGTCTGGCCATGGCTTGGTCACCCTTGGCTGTCATGCCTACTGCTCGCCGCTGGCCCAGCCAGCCGCTGGCCACCGGGCCCTGCGACCACCCTGCCCTGCGTCCTCGCAGTGCTGCTGCCATCCCGGCTTTGCACCATGGCACAACTGCTGACGGTGCCATCGCCTCGCCATCGTGTCCGCACCCACCTCCCTTGCACTTCTGCGCCGATGCTGGTCTGGTCCGATGCCCGCCACTGCTGCGCACACATGGCTGTGCTCATCGTCATCATGTCATTTATGGCACTGCAGCCGCACGGGTCATGTCCGGTCATAGACGCACGCTTTTTGTCCATAGCATCTTCGTGCATGTCTCCTAGATCACGTCGACCGTGTCCCGCCAAGACGAGGCCGAGCTAAACCCATCTACCTCTCTCTCCCTCTCTGCTACCATGGTCGAGCCGCGCCATTAATTCATCATGGAAAGATCACCTCGAGTCTATTTATTGCGTCGCTGGCTCCATCACCAAGCTGCCTAGCTACCCATCCCCACTCCGCCTTGAATGGCACACGGTCGAGCTCCAATTTTGGAGTTTCCCCACCGTTGAGCTGGTAAGGCCATGTTCAGCCGCCGTGGGTGGCAACCCCCTGACTTTTCCATAATTCACCCACACACACCCCTAGCGACTCAGCGCACGGTGGCACGGCGGGCGATGACACAACGCAACCGTGCCGGCCACCAGAAGCTCGCACCAGCCCGTCGGTCGGGCCGACCTTCAACTACGGTCCAACTGCCTACACCAAGCAGCAACTCAGGGCAGTGGGATGCGCTAGAGCGAGCTATAGCAACACGTGGAGGTGGCGCAGCTACCCTGGCTATCCAAAACACCTAAGAACCTAACTGGCTCAGTGGAGCATTAGTAGACTACCGTGGACCTAACCGAGGTGACGGTTGGGGTGGAGGATGACGGAGGAGGTGTGGCCATGTGCGGCCAAGTCATGCGGCAGTGCACCATGGTGGCGTGGTAGCATCAGCGGCGACGGGAAGGCGGTAGCGGTTCCACTGGCATACGCATGGTGGAGAGGGAGGCAACGTGAAACTAGTGGTGCAGGTGAATTGGCTCGAGAGGGATGGTAGGAGGGCTTCCCTCTTCCATGGTCAGACGCGGCCTTATCTGCACAACGGCGGGAAAACGCCAAATTGGAGCTCGACCAGGCACCATTCAAGGCGGGTTGGGGTCAGGCAACAAGAGGACTTGATGGCGGAGACACAGGCACACAGAATTGAAAGGAGATGACCACTTGCTGGTCAATTGCGTGGGGCACGACTCTGATGGTGGCAGTAGAGAGAGAGAGATGGGCTGGTAGGTGGCTCAGCATGACCTCACCTTGGCAGGACGTGCTCGGCGTGACCGGGAAGGCTTGCACGTAGACGCAAAGGACAAGCGCACGTGTCCCCGACCGGCCATGGCCCGCGTGGCGTACCGCCATAAATGGCAAGGCGACGGTGAGCACGGCCACATGCGCGCAGCAGTGGCAACCTCAAATAGGGCCATCTGTGGCATAGAGGTGCGGAGACAAGCGCGGACATGACGGTGAGGCGATGGCACCGGCAGCGACTGCGTCACAGCACGGGGTGGGTTGGCAATGCAGCAGCGCGGCGGGACAGCCAGCAGCGCCGCATGGCCACTCAAACAGCAGCAGCGACTCCGCGTGGAAGAGGCCAGCGGCGACTAGGCCAGAGGCAGCCATGGTCAACCATGCGTGGCAGCACGTGCATGCATGAGCGACTAGCGCGGCGACGGTGTGCCCCCGAGCGTGGTGACCGCGTCCACCCAGCCAACCCAAGAATGTGTCGTGGACACATTTTAAAGCACCTATAACAACTAAACAGTTGCTTCTAGACCTAAACCATCTTCACCATGCCCAAGATGGCATATGAGGCTACCAAACCGAGCTAAAACATAACACCTATTCTAAGCCCGATTTCGGAAAATAAATTGCCCAACATGGCATTGTCTATGAGCTGAATTTGATTCCAAGTTGCATTTCTAGGCTATTAAAATGTTGGCTAGCAATGTTATTTTTCTATAGCAAGTATTTCATTGTCATCTACAAAGTTCATATTCCAAACTTTATTTAAGCGCCACATATATGTTCTATAGTATTTTTGTTTAGTAAAAATTAGTTTTAAACCCTACTTGATACATATGAGTTATGGGATAGCTTATCATTTACCATTTTTATTGATCATCTGAAGTTACAAAAATGTTATCTACACCTTCCATCACATGCATAATCACATAAACATGATGCTCATGACATGGTTTGATAATTTATTTAGGGCATAACACCGAGGGTGTTATAGCTCTCCCCCCTTAAACAGAATCTTGTCCCGACATTCATGTGTGTGCCTAGTGTGGGAAAAGGGATAAGTAATAAACTTTTACTTAACCCATTACCTCGATACTTCAGGGAGAAGATGAGGATAATGCTCCAGAATATAACTCTCCTATTCCCAAGTTGTTTTGTCCTTCGAATGATTTTGCCACTGGACTTTATAAAATTTCACCACTTTGTTCCTAGTGACTCTCTTTTTCATCCAAGATTTTGATGGGATGCTCAATATAAGAAAAATCAGGTTGGAGAGGGAGTCCTTCAATTTCCACCACTTCATCGGGAACTCGCAAACACTTTTTTAGCTAGGAGACATGGAAAACATTATGGACTGCTGATAAAATATCCGAGAGTTGGAGACGATAAGCAACAAAACCACACCGCTTTCCAAATTTTATTGGGTCCAACATAACGAGGAGCTAATTTTCTATGGACTCCAAACTGATGCACACCTCTCATTGGGGATACCTTTAGGTACACATAATCACCAACTTCAAACTGCAAGGGCCTTCTCCTCTTGTCTGCATAAGCTTTCTGACGGTTCTGAGCTGCTTTCAAATGACTGTGAATAATACTGACCTGTTCTCTTGCCTCTTTGATAAAATCAGGTCCAAAGTACCCACGGTCACCTACTTCAACCCAGTTAAGAGGTGTTCTACATTTCTTACCATATAGGGCCTCGAACGGTGCCATTCGAATGCTCTCTTGATAGCTATTGTTATAGGAAAACTCAACTAAAGTCAAGCATTTGTCCCATTTTTCTGGATAAGAAATGGCACAAGCTCTCAACATGTCTTCATGTACTTGATTGACCCTTTCTGTCTGACCGTCAATTTGCAGGTGATAAGCTGAACTTCTGAGGAGACGAGTACCAAGACGTTTCTGGAGTTGCTCCCAGAAGTGAGACACAAAGACTGACCCTCTATCAGAAACAATGGTAAGAGGAACTCAATGTAGGGTCACAACCTGATCAAAATACAACTTGGTATACTTCTTGGCTGAATACCATGTATCCATCGGAAAGAAATGAGCGGACTTGGTAAGGTGATCCACAATGACCCAAATAGAGTCATACCCCTTTGCCGTGCGGGGCAAACCCATAACAAAGTACGTGGAAATATCCTCCCATTTCCAAACAGGGATAGGCAAGGGCTTTTGAAATCCAGGCGTACGCATATGGTCCGCCTTAACCCTTCCACAAATGTCACATTCTGAGATGTATTTGGTAATATCCTATTTCATATTTGGCCACCAATACAAGTGATGCAAATCATGATACATCTTGTTACTTCTCGGATGAATGGATAATTTGGAGTTGTGGGCATCATCCAAAATTTTTCTCCTAAGCTCATCACTTGAGGGAACCGCCAATCGGTTCTTGAACTTCACCACACCTTGATCATCAATACTAAAATGAGGACCACGCCCTTCAGCAATTAACTTCTTTATATGTGGAATTTCTGAAGCATCTTGCCTTTGCTCTATAATAATTTGCTCAAGTAAATCTAAGACTAGAGCAATATGGGCTAACACCTCAGAATGGCTGAGAGATAAAGATTCTTCTTCAACTTGATGTCACTTTTGACTTAAGGCATCAGCCACCACATTAGCTTTTCTAGGGTGATAATGAACTTCTAAGTTATAATCTTTGATTAACTCAAGCCACCTCCATTGCCTCATATTCAACTTGGATTGAGTGAAAATATATTTGAGGCTCTTGTGATCCATAAAAATGTATACTTTATTTCCCAACAGGTAATGTCTCTAAATTTTTATAGCATGCACAATTGTGGCCAGCTCTAAATCATGGGTGGGATAATTCAACTCATGCTTTTTAGCTGATGTGAAGCATAAGGGATCACATGTCCGCCTTGCATAAGCACACATCCCAGTCCAGTCCTAGTGGCATCACAATACACATCAAACGGCCTATCGATATCTGGTTTGGCAAGAACAGGAGCAGAGGTAAGAAACTTCTTTAGGGCTTAGAAAGCTTATTCACAAGCCAAACTCCATACAAATTTGACATCCTTCTAGAGCAACTTAGTCATTGGTTGAGCTACTTTAGAAAACTCAAGGATGAAGCGTCGATAATAACCAGCAAGACCAAGGAACTGACGAATCCGATGCACCAACTTTGGAGATTTCCAATTTAACACATGTCATACCTTGCCAGGATCCATAGAGATGCCTTCAGGTGTTAGGACATGTCCCAAGAACTACACTCGATCCAACCAAAACTCACACTTGCTGAATTTGGCATACAGCTTGTGTTCCTGCAATCGGGTTAGGACTATGCAAAGATGTTGTTCATGCTCCTCATTATTCTTAGAAAATATCATTATGTCATCAATGAACACCACTGCAAACTTGTCTAACTCCAGCATGAAGACTGAATTCATGAGATACATGAAGAATGCAGGAGCATTGGTGAGACCAAAAGACATGACTAAGTATTCATAGAGCCCATACCTAGTAGAGAAAGCTGTCTTTGGTATATCTTGTGGCTAGATCTTAATTTGGTGATACCCAGAATGAAGATCAATCTTTGAAAACAACTTGGCACCAGCCAATTGATCGAATAGAGTATCAATATGAGGTAAAGGATACTTGTTATTAATGGTTACCGTGTTGAGAGGGCAGTAATCCACATACATCCGAAGAGTGCCGTCCTTCTTCACAAAAATAGTTGGACAACCCCATGGTGAAGAACTTGGATGAATGAATCTCTTCTCCAACAATTCCTCTAACTGTTTCTTCATCTCAGCCAATTCCTTTGGAGCCATGCGGTAAGGACGCCGTGAAATAGGAGCAGTACCATGTTCTAACTCAATGGCAAACTCCACATCCTGGTCCGGTGGTAACCCAGGTAGATCTCTAGAAAAGACATCCGGAAAACTCACAAACCGCAGGAATAGAGGCAAGGTCAGGAGAGGCTTTTATATGAGCAATAACTGGTATGGTGGAAACTAAAGCCATAAGGAGAGACATTCTATCCTCAGAAGAAGGAAGTTTCAACTCAACAATTCTTTGCCTATGGTTCAAGACCACCCCATAATTTCTCAACCAGTTCATTCCTAGAATTGTATCTATGCCTTGCCCCGGCAGCACCATGAACTATAGATGATAAGAGTGAGTTGCTAGCACTAGTCTCACTATGTCCGTCCGAGTTTTAACGCACAACCACACACTGGGGTTCTGATTCTATAGGCAATAGGAATAGCCATAGTAGATATATTCTACCATTGTGCACACCCCATACTCATGAATGAATGTGATACACCAAAATCAAATAATACATATGCTAGGTAGGAATCAATGGTGAACATACCAGCCATCATAGGCTCTCCTTGTGGAATCTCCTCAACCTCAGTGAAGTTAACCTGTCCCGAGCGGCTCATAGGCACCTTGTTCATGATGACAGTCCTCTTGACCAAATGAGAGTTGGTTGAAGGCTAAGAAGACTGGGGAGGCTGATTCTAAGGGCACTCTCGGGCATAGTGACCTTCCTTGCCACACTTGAAACAAGCACCTAGCTTGTTCCCCTATCCCTAATGAGGCAGAACCTACTGTCCCTGAGGCTGCTGCACCTGCTGAGTAATTGCACGATACTGAGTGGCAGGGGCCTAGTGGGTCTACAGAGTCTGGCGAGACAAGTGTCCACCCAGAGAGTGATAGGACGCCCTCCTCACAACCTATACCTTCTGAGACTATGGGTGACTAGAAGAACTAGTGATCACCCTCTTGCGCTTCCACTCTGCCTAAGAGTCACGCTGAATTCCCTCCATAGCAATGGCAGCATTCATCGAAGCACCAAAAGTCTGATAGCCTCCTATATACAGCTTCTCTTGCAAGATACAAGAGAGACCACGATTGAAACGGTCCATCTTCTTCTCATTAGTGTCCATATGAGTCCTAGCACACTAGGCAAGATGGTTGAACTTGTTCACATACTCCATCACAGTCATATTTCCTTGTTTCAGCTCCAAAAACTCGAACAGCTTCCTGTTCAGCAACCCAACATGAATATAATACAAACAGAAAGCAGTGGTAAACTCCCGCCAAGTCACATGGTGGTCCATAGGCTGCATGGTGTTGAAAGTGTCCCACGAAGCATTGGCAAACCCCAGAAGCTGATGTGCGGCAAAGCGCACCTTCTGCTCGTCAGTCATATTGAGCAGCTAGAACTTATGCTCCAAAATACAAAGCCAATGCACCACATCCAAAGGCTCCACAGTCGGTGTGAATGTGGGCGGGTGTGTCCCCAAGAAGTCCTGATAAGAACAGAGCCTCTTGAGACTGTGGGCATCACCCCCATTCCCGCCATTACCACCAGGGCCTCCACGGGCAAAGCCACCAATAGCTTGTGCCAGCATCTCCAGGGCATGGGCTGACTCATGACGAACAGCCAACATCTCAGCCATCATCTTGGCATAGGTCATCGGAGGCAGTGGAGGTGGCAGAGGAGGACCAAGGAGTGGGGCCTCGTGGCTCACCCCGTTGGCATTGCCATGACCATTTTCACCCTGGTCTTCACCAAGACCACGGTCCATCCTTGTACTGGTGCTCCCGCGACCAGACCTCAGGTTCATCTATAAACATATAGGAACGCACCGTTAGGGACCAGACCTCCATACTTAGAAAGAAATGGCTAGAGAGATGATAAGGCCCAATAAATGGTTACAAGTGAGAACTTTTCCTTAAGAGTTAAATCATTTCTCTTTATTTATTATCCTATCAATTTTCTATCCAAAAATTATATGTGTGGGAGAGTTTAGTTTAAGCAAGATCCTCTTTTCATGATGCATGGATCGACCTATTCGTTCAATTAAGCCAGAATATAGCGGCATTCACATATAATTTTTGGCACAACGCACACTCACTTCCCGTACGCAAAACCATTCTTACGCAGCGTAAGCTAGAGTACCTACAGAAGATTGATTAGATGAAACCAGTGCCACTATCCTAGATAGACCATATTACTAGGGCTTATACTAATTTACGTAATTTATCGCATCCTACTTTTCACAAAGCTTTTGTTGGTCAAATTTTATGTTTTGAAAAGGGGTTTTAAACTCGTAGACTCATTATTGGCTCTGATACCACCTGTGACAGAACCGCCCGAAATAACACGCTTTCGGAGGTGCTCGTCTTCCACTAGACACTAAGCACCTTGAAAGTGAGCTACATTAGACAGTTCCGTCGAGCACACCCCAAGGGAGAATTCGAACAATCCACGTTTTACATCCAGAATCCAATAATGAGTATGAGCTTACAATACTTAGTCCATTTCATACAAGAAGAGTTCTTGGAAATTAGTTATTACAATACCAGAGTTCAGAGTGCGATAATTAAATAGTGGAATGAAAATAAACATCTAGTGGAAATGATATAGGGATCCTTCTGTGCCCACTAGAAGAATCCTCCACACAAGAGTTACTCCTCAAGCTGCGGCTGCAACAGGGGTAAAATAATCCTTGAGTACACAATATACTCGCAAGACTTACCTAACTAGTAGGAATAGTTTCCCAACTCGCAAGAATATGATAGGCAATATGGCTTTGTTGTTTTCTTTTTGTTTGTGAAAAGCATTACTAGAAGTATGTCCTTAAGATCAAGTTTAATTAGCAGTCATGATTACTTCATTAGCTAACCATTCTAGGTAAGCACATGTTCTACTTTCAAGCAAGGGTTAAGCAATCAGAACCATTTCACCATCTTTCATCTTCTAGTTCTTACTATGGTGCTAGACCATAGCCAAGCCGTACCATCTCACAGAAACGGTGAGTCGTGAACCAATGTATCCCAGCTGGGTACCCCGAAACACACGCCCCGTTTGCACCCTAGGCACAAACAAGATTAACCCATTCCACTCCTATCACAGGGTCTAGGTCCCCATCCAAACTTGGACTCCAAGCCCCCACACTTGAGACCCGATCTCAATATGGTGCTTAGACCTCCACCTTTCCCCGCCTCCAATCAGTCGGTCCGTAAAGAACCAAAACCCACGACAAGAGTGTAATGAGCCTTCTCGCTCCCATAAGCAAGTATGTGCTCAGGATAATAAGTCTGTGACCTGACTACCATCCACAATAATGGACGGTCCTTAATCGACATTTACAGGGAAAATAGTGTAACCAAGTTAAGTCCCGTTGGCCACGGGACACAACATGTTACACCCACCAATACCCATACAATATCCATGCCCTATCTCCGTTTTTCCTTTCATCATTTTATTATGAGAGTAATAATAATCCCCTATAGTGAGCAATGGTAGGTTACTCACTCTATCGATGACCTAAGTATAGCATCTACTCGAACCTGCACTACTAAGACTCTTAGGATAGGTGTATCTATGTATGTGGTTTCCATAAAATTCATGTAACATAAATGCACAACACATATATATACGGTGAATTATAAAAAAGAGATTATGCATCGGGGCTTGCCTTGGGCAGGCGCGGTGTCAGCTGAGTCAGTCAGTGGTGGCTCTGGGACCTCCTCCTGCACGAGAATCTCTTCCTCATACTCCTCGACGATCTTCTCAAACTTGGGATCACCAGTGGTCACGATCTCCACTAACTCGTTCTCTACATGCATGCGATGATGATCCAACACTTAGCATTCAGGCAACAACAACTCTTAAACTAAGAATGCACATACCAAGCTACTAAAATAGCTCTAATGACTAAGATACTAAGCTAACTATCATCGTCATCAAGCAAGGTGTTGGATTCAACTAACAAACACTCAGTTTTGCAATTTAAGGGTATATCTTTATTTCTACTAATGTTTTAATGTATATTGAAACAAAGATCATTTAACTACCCTAATGCTTAGTCTATTCTAAGGCTACAAAAATTACAGCGAGCACATAATAATACAATGAGCCTTTACCACAAAAATTCCTACAATAATTAACTTAATATTATTAAGCATCCTCAAATGATTTAATAGCTCCTAATGTCAACACATATAAACATGAACTAAATACACCAACAAATACAGCACAATTTTAGGAACCCAACAAAATTTGTTTCACAATTTTTGGACACCCACATGATTTTATATGATTTACCAAAATTCAGCTCAAAAATTAAATTAGAAAACCATTGCTAATTCCTTATGAAAAAGAAAACTAAATCTCCCGCACGGCCCACACGAGCGCCCTGCGTGACACAGCGCGTGCGCGCGGCGTCCCACAGGCGCGGCCCACGCGAGGTCGGCCCGAGGTGGGGGAGTCCTGCGCGTGTTGTCGATTTTGCAAAAAAGATCTCAAACTCCTCCCAATTTAAAACTAAGTACTAACACTATTTTCTCCTCTCTCAGTCCTTCTCACTTAACCCCCGACTTTTCCCTAATTCACCCGCGCACGCCGCCAGCGACTCAGCGCATGGCGGCGCGGTGGGCGATGACACGACACGACCATGCCTGCCACCAGAGGCTCGCGCTGGCCCGTCGGTCGGGCCTACATTCAACTATGGTCCAACCGCCTACACCAAGCAGCAATGCGGGGAGGCGGGACGTGTTGGAGCGAGCTGCCGCGACACGTGGTCGTCCGTGGCGGTGCCGCAGCTGCCCCAGCGATCTGGAGCACCTAAGAACCTAACTGGCTAGCGAGAGAGCATTAATAGACTACCGCGGACCTAGCCGAGGTGATGGTTGGGGTGGAGGATGGTGGAGGAGGTGTGGCCATGTGCGGCCGAGCCATGCGGCGGTGCACCATGTTGGCGCGGTCACGTCAGTAGCGACGGGGAGGCGGTAGCGGTTCCACAGGCGTACGCAAGGTGGAGAGGGAGGCAAGGCAAAACTAGTGGTGCGGGTGAATTGGCACAGGAGGGATGGTAGGAGGGCTGCCCTCTTCCATGGCCGGACACGGCCTTATTAGCACGGCGGTGGGAAAAACTCCGAATTAGATTCGACTGGGTGCCATTCAAGGTGGGGTGGGGTCAGGCAGCAAGAGGACTTGATGGCGGAGACACAGGCGCGTGGAATTGAAAGGAGATGACCACTCACTAGTCAATTGCGTGGGGTGCGACTCCGACGGTGGTAGCAAAGACATAGAGAGACAGGTCGGTAGGTGGCACAGCACGGCCTCGCCTTGGTGGGACATGCTCAGCACGAACGGGAAGGCATGCACGTAGACGCAAAGGACAAGCACGCGCGTCCCCGACCGACCAAGGCCCGTGCGACGCAGCACCATAAATGGCAAGGCGACGGCGAGCATGGCCACATGCGTGTGGCAGTGGCAGCCTCAAATAGGGCCAGCAGCGGCGCAGAGGTGTAGAGAGAAGCGCGGACGTGACAGTGAGGCGATGGCACCAGCAGCGACTGCGTCGTGGCGTGGGGCAGGTCGGCAGTGCAGCAGCACGGCGGGACAGCCAGCAGCGCCACACGGCCACGCAAACAGCAGTGGTGGCTCTGCATAGTAGAGGCCAGTGGCGACCAGGCCAGAGGCAGCCGTGGCTGGCTAGACGATGCAGCACGCGCAGGCATGAGCGACCAGCGCGGCAATGGCGTGCGCCCGAGCGTGGAGACCGCATCCACCCGGCCAACCCAAGAACGTGTCGTGCATGCATTTTAATGCACCTATAACAACTAAACGGTTTCTTCTAGACCTAAACCATCTTCACCATGCTCAAGGTGGCATATGAGGCTACCAAACCGAGCTAAAACATAACACCTTTTCTTAACCCGATTTCACAAAATAAATTGTCAAACATAGCATTGTCTAGCTGTCTATATACTTAAATATTTTCTAAGTCTATGAGTTGAATTTGATTCCAAGTTGCATTTCTAGGCTATTAAAAATGTTGGCTAGCAATGTTATTTTTCTACAGCAAGTATTTCATTATCATCTACAAAGTTCATATTCCAAACTTTATTTAAGCGCCACATATATGTTCTATAGTATTTTTGTTCAATGAAAATTAGTTTTAAACCCTACTTGATACATATGAGTTATGGAATAGCTTATCATTTAACATTTTTATTGATCATCTGAAGTTACAAAAATGTTATCTACACCTTCCATCATATGCATTATCACATAAACATGATGCTCAAGACATGGTTTGGTAATTTGTTTAGGGTGTAACACCGAGGGTACACATGGACCCAAGGTCGGTGATGATGCTGTTCGGCAGACCGAACCGGTGGATGATGTCGTCAAGCAGCTCGGCTGCTTTCTTTGCTATAGCCTAGACCAGGGGATTGTATTCGATCCACTTGGAGAATTTGTCAATGCAGACATAGACCCAGCAGAAACCTCCCGGCGCAGGCTTGAATGGTTCAATCATATCCAGTCCCTAGCATGCAAAGGGCCACGATGCGGGGATCGTTTGCAAGACTTGAGCCAGGACGTGGATTTGTTTGGCAAACAACTGGCAGTTCTCACATCGGGAAACGATGGCTTCAACATCGGCCACGGCGGAAGGCTAATCGAAGCTAGCTCGGAAAGCCTTTTCGACTAGTGTTCTAGAGGTTTCGTGGTTGCCATAGGTGCCAGTGTGGATCTCGTTGAGTATCTTCTCGCCTTCTTCCACAGAGACACTTTTGTAGTAGCTTGCCTTTGGCATTTCTATGATACAACTTCCCATCAACGAGGACGTAGTGCTTACTGCGGCGGGTAAGGCATTCTCTCTCTGTGTTGTTCGCTAGGATGTCTACAATGGTTAGATACCTAATGAAAGGTTGTCTCCAATCACTGCTAGGACAAAGGACCACTGCGACTATCTGCTCGACAGGTGGTTTTTCTTCAACGGCTTCTTGTTCCTGCTTAATGGAAGGAGCCACAAGGTCCTGGACGAACACTTTGGCTGGAACATTGGCCCAGGTTGATTCTATCTTTGATAGCTCATCGGCTTCTTGATTATTGGCCCAGACCATGTGGTGGTATTCGATGCCATAGAACTTGTCTTCTAACTTTCTTATCATGGCACAGTAAGCGTCCATCTTCTCATTGGTGCAATTCCAGTCTTTGTTGAGCTGATTGATCACAAGTGCAAAGTCATCATACACCTGGAGGTGTTTAACACCGAGCTCAATAGCTATACAAAGACCGTGAAGTGTTGCTTCATATTCAGCGGTATTGTTTGGTGCTGGGAAGTGTAGGCAGAGGACATAGCGAAGCTTATCCCCCGATGGCAAGATGAAATATATGCCTACCCCAGCACCATCGAGGTTCAGAGACCCATCGAAGTATATGGTCCAGTGCTCAGGTGGTCGACCGGGACAGGAGTCTGCATATCCGTCCACTCGGTGATGAAATTGGTGAGTGATTGCGACTTGATCGTGTGGCGGGGCCTAAAATCGATGGTATAGATGACAAGCTCGATCGCCCGTTTCATGTTGCGGCCGCTAGCTTCCTTATTGCAGAGAATGTCATCGAGCGAGTACTCCGTGACTATCACTATGTGGCGAAGCTTCTGCGATGTGACAAGGATGGCGTACAGTAGCTTCTGGACTTGCGGGTAGCGAGTCTTAGACTCATTTAAGACCTCACTGATGAAGTAGACTGGGCACTAGACTTTGTATGCGTGGTCGGCCTCTTCTCGCTCAATGATGATGGCAGTGCTGACTACCCAGTTGGTCCCTGTGATGTAGATTAGCAGGGTCTCATCCTTTTGGGGGTGATCATGATTGGAGGTGTGGTGAGGAACCGCTTGAGCTCGGCGAATGCCTTGTCAGCGTCCTCTGACCAGACGAATTTCTCTTGAGCTTTAAGTAGCTTGAAGGGGAGTCCCTTTTCGCCCAGACAGGAGATGAAATGACTTAAAGCCGCCATGCACCCTGTTAGCTTGTAGACGTCTTTGATGCAAGCCGGTGGCTTCATGTTGGTCACCGTCGCTATCTTCCCTAGGTTGGCTTCGATGCCGTGGCGACTAACGATGTTGCCTAGCAGTATACAAGATGGAACACCAAAAATACACATGGTGGGATTTAGCTTCCATCGGTACACGTTCAATGCTTTAAAAACTACGGTGAGGTCAGCGATGAGGGTGTCAGCAGTCCTAGACTTAACTACCATATCATCGACATAGGCCTCAACATTCTTCCTGGTTGGGTCCTCGAGACAGCGCTGGATGGCTCTTTGATAAGTCACGCCCGCATTTTTGAGTCCGAAGGACATGGTCGTGTAGTAGTAGGCGCCAAAGGGTGTGATGAATGACGTGTTTATCTGGTCTTCTTCCTTCAGCGTGATCTGGTGATAACTAGAGTAGAAATCTAGAAAGAACAGGAGCTCACAACCAACTATAGAATCTACGACCTCGTCGATGCGAGGTAAGCCGAAGGGGTCTTTAGGGCAGTGTTTGTTGAGATCGGTGTAATCAATGCACATTCTCCATTCTTTATTCTTTTTTCTTATAAAAACTAGGTTGGCAAGCCAGTCCGGATGGTACACCTCTTTTATGAAACTGGCGGCTAAGAGTCAGGTTATCTCTACCCTAATAGCCTCCTTTTTGTCCAGCGTAAATCGTCTAAGCTTCTGCTTGATGGGCTTTGCAGTCACCGAGATATTTAAGGAGTGCTTGATCAGCTCCCTTGGCATGCCGGGCATGTCCGCAGGTTTCTATGTGAACACATCGACATGCTCCTATAGGAAGCTAACAAGCGCGTCTTCCTATATAGGATCGAGGTCAGCCCCGATCTAAGCAGTCTTGGACTGGTCACCAAGGATGAGGACCACTTCCTTGAACTCCCTGACTTGGTAGAAGCTCGGGTGGCCTCCAGGGTAGGAATCTCCAGGTCCTCTGAAGGGATCACCTATGAAGTCGCGATGCAGTCCTACATACGGATGGAGATGTCAGTTGCCTTGGCGAGCGCAAAGCTTTCCTTCTCGTAGTTGTAGGCGATGTCGAGGTTGGCCTACAGAGAGAGGACCCCCTGTTTTGTCGGCATCTTCAGCACTAGGTATGTATAGTGCGGCATAGCCATAAACTTGGCAAGAGCTGGTCGGCCAAGGATGGCGTGGTACGCCGTGTTAAAGTTAGCGACAAGCAAGTTGACATAGTCAACACGGAAGTGCTTCGCGGTGTCGAACTAGACCGGCAATATAATCTATCCCAAGGGGAGGGATGCCTTCCCAAGAATGATTCCCTAGAATAGAGAGTCCATGGGGGTGAAGTCTTCCTTCTTGAGGCCTAGCTCCTCTAGAGATTCGGCAAAAAGAATGTTGAGGGTGCTCTTTCCATTGATGAGGACCTTCTAGAAGCGCACGTCCTTGATTATGGGATCCAGGACAAGTGGGAAACGGCCTGGGTATGCGATGTCCGACCACTAATCGGCCCTGGAGAAGGTGATCGGGTGCTCCGACTAGTCGAGATACTTAAGATTAGAGATGGGGCCGTCATATGTAGCGACCGACATGACGCATTGGGCTATGAGCTTCTGCTCTCGCTTGTCTTCAGAGACAACCCTCCCACCAAAGATGGTAGCAATGGTCTTAGTGGGATCCTGGTATGTAGGGCCCTTGTTCTTGCCTCACTCTCCACCTTGACCATCTTCGGTCTCATCATCATTGCGTCGCTGCTTCTTTGATGGTTCTCCCCCAAGCACAGTCTTCAGGCCCCTGCACTCCCGCATGGTGTGCTTGGCATCCTTGTGGATAGGGCATGGGCCATCCAGTAGCTTCCCAAAATCTGCGTCGTAGGTGCGCTTGACATGGGTGTCGATGGTGTTTATGGAGGTATCAGGTCGGCGACGGTGGCTTTGTCTGCCTCTTGAGCTCTCTAGACGATCATCACACCAGGGGTCATAGTCATCGTGACGGTGATCACGGTCGTCACGATGGTCATGACCATCATGGCGGCGATCGTGATCGTTGTAACGTCTGTCTTCGCAATGAGCGGAGTGAGCATCCCGTTCTGCTTCTTCGGCTTTGACGTATCCATTCACCGTTTGTATCAGCTCGCCGATGGTGGTGGGGCCTCTTGCAGTATAGCTTGCCGTGAAGCTGCTCGTGTTGGAGCCCTTTGGTGAAGGCAGCAATGGTCTCAGCATCGGTGATGTTGGGGATGGAGTTTCTTGTCTCTGAGAAGCACCTAATGAAGTTGCGTAGAGATTCCCCGGAGGACTGATGAAGCTTTTCCAAGTCATACTTTTTGCCGGGCTGCTCGCATGTAGCCATGTAGTTGTCAGTTAAGACTTTCTTGAGGTCGTCCCAAGATCGGATGGAGTTCTCCTGCAAGCTAAGGAGCTAATTATTTGTAGACTGGTTAAGCATGACAGGAAGGTAGTTTGCCATGACGTCCTCGTCTCTGCCCGCGGCTTTTATGGCGATCTCATATAGAGTTAGCCACTGAGCGGGGTTGGCCTTTTCATCGTAGGTATTGACACCAGTGACCTTGAAGCCCACCGGCCACCGGATGGCTTAGAGCCTCTCCGTAAAGGGGTGAAGTCCTGATGTGCTGGCGGGGAGTGGTGCTTGGCGAGCAGCGAATCCTTTGTGTTCAGCGTCGAATCACAGGCGACGCTCCATCTCTGCTTCATAGCGTGCAGACCTACTATTTTTGATGCGGCCACGGGCAACCGCACTGGCGTTAAGGTGATAGCGAAGGTCGTGAGGAGTGGGTTGATTGACCTCCTGGTTGCGATTGTCGCCCCGACCTCCCTAGGGACGTGGTGGGCAGGCGTCTTGGCATGAATAGGCTTCATAGTTGCCCCTGGATCCTCTATAGAGGTAGGGGCCTCTAGCCTGAGGTCGGGGGGCATCGGCACCATGATGTTGGCCTCCTCTGTCGTAGCGGGAGCAGCGGCTATGAGGCAACACGGTGGAGTAAGATGGTGCATCGTTTTAGAACTCATTAACCTGGACTTGTGCAGCTATGATGTGCGCACGAACATTCTCGACCTCTAGAGTTTGAGGGAGTTTGTCGAGCTCGTTGAAAGTGACAGCGAGATTGGTGCTTGGAGTCTAATAGACTGGCTAGTCACCAACCATGTCAAATGCCTCTTCTAGATTGTGTTGATGGCAGGGCGAGCCGCGACCATCTTCGCTAGCCTCAGGGGCCGCTTCTGCATCTCAGCGACGTTGGCGATTGGCATTCTTCGCTAGACGAGCATTGCGCTCTTCAGCGGTTTCACCCTCCTTGGTAACACTATGCATGGCTGACGTGGAAAATCATGCCCTCGAACCCCGGAGGGAAAGTAGGGCAGCTCGATAGGGTCCTGGTCGAGCCCTCGAAAGAATCATCGGGGCTTTCATCCAACACGTGGTGAAGAGATTCGGTCGGAAGAGGGGAATATTCCGAGAGCTGACGAATGGCCACCATGTTGACCACGGGCGCAGCCTGACCGGAGTCAGTTGGGTCGATCACATAGAGGTCGGTGACGTGATTGCGCTCGACGTGGTCGGCAAAGAGGTGGTGGATGGCGTTCTGATACGTAGATCCTGCACCCTCCAGCTCGAAGGGGTAGGGCCTCAGCGGGTTCTCCATCGGGGCTTCATAGTCATCCAAGCGAAGGCCGGTGGCAGGAAGTGGTCGGTGCCGCACCGTGCGCCCTTCTGTAGTAGCCATGATCACCAGATTGGAATCTATCCGCCTTGCGCGGTGTGGCTGAGCAGGTCACTCGGTCGCTGTGGCTTGGTGATCTTGGAGTGCAGGGAAATCATCGCTCGCTCTAGATCGATCTAGGACCGAATCTACGAGGAGCTGGCATTCTGTTAGGCGATCTGTGACCCGATCGATGGATGCGATCAGGTCGTCAGTGCTGATGGATCTCCTGATCCAACGACATGGTGCCGGGATGGGAGATGTCATTACTAGTGTTAGCGCGATCGGCGTAGGGTGGTCCTGCACCGCCTCCACGATCTCCCTGTTGCTGTCGGGGTCGATGACCCAAGTCATTGATTCGACCATGAAGATCTGGCCTGGCTCGAGGGGGCCATGGAGCTTGGGAAGGTGACCATCTGGTTCGCCATGGATTCAGCACACACACTCTACCTGGTGCACCACTGTTCGACGAAATCTGGTCAGCAGTCTACCGAGGGATATGCCCACGGTAGTAGATGAATCGGTGGAGGTGCGCGTGAGGAAACTGGATGGTGAGACAGAACGCCAGAGATAACGATTAGACAGGTTCGAGCCATCGGCTTGACGTAATGTCCTACGCCCTGTGTCTTTGTGGATTGGATTGCATGTGCTAAGATGAAAACGATGGGGTCCCTACCCGCCTTATATAGCTTGGGGTAGGATTACAGATCCGTTATTTTCATTTTGATCGGTTTACAAGATAGGAAGTTATAGATCGTACAACATCTATCATATCCGAGCAGATTTCGTAAATCACCGAGGATCTTCACGTTGCCTTGTGAAGCACGTCGTCCTGCGACATACTTCGTGTGGCGTTGTTTTGAAAGCTAGGCCTCGACCAATAGCGCGACCCGTGCGTAGTCTTATGGGTTGGGCCTCCCCTAGCGGCTCGGCCCATGTGGAGCCTTGTGGGTACCGGGGGTCATACCCCACAACCGCTGAAGAAGAAACCTTGAGGCTTCAAAAAAAACCTCAACTATGACAAATAATTTTTACCCCTTAAGGTTGTATAACTTTGTTATGCTTATCAAATTGGACTCCATTCTCCCAGTTACTTCCGATCTTGCAAAGAAAATGTTACGTTTACTATAAACAAGAGTTCAACTTTGTTCTGCCTCGTAGTTTGCTGCATCATTGCATACCTACCAAAGCGTAGCATTTTCGATCAGTTTTTTTGGCTGCATCCACATTATATATGTATTTTTTCAGACACGTTGTTTATTGTTATTTCTTCAAAAAATATTATTAATTCCTCTTATGACGGAATCTTTTATAAGCATAGCCTGTGCATTCCCACTAGTTTTACAAAAAGAGAAGAAAAGAGAAGAAAAAATGTAGTGAACATATGTTGCAAACAAATATTGTTAGGTGAAGGCACAAAATAAGGAACCAAGTTTAATGTAATCAAGAGTGTTCATCGGTACAAAAAGTGACTATAGCCCCGATTTTTCTACCAGGACTACGGATCAGGGACTAAAGGGCATGATCCTTGGATCCCGGTTGCCCTGACCGGGACTAAAGGGTCTGCAAGGCTTTTAAAAATTGGCACAAGCCTTACACCCTTGTGATTCATGGGACTCGAATTCAAGACCTCATGCATTGTCTCACACGTAGCTTTTCACCGCACCTACACAGCACATGTGACCTTGGATGTGATGATTTCCTTTTGAACTAACCCGTGGATGTTACTAACCGGGACTAATGTCTTACGGCTCTTTAGTCCGGGTTGGTAACACCAATCGAACTAATGTAGAACCTTTAGTCCTGGTTGGTTCTACTAATCCGGACTAAATTAAAGGTCCTCCGACGCCCATAAAACTTGGACCCAGGACTAATAATAATGCTCACATTAGTCCTAAGCCGTACTCTAGTCGGGACTAATGTGCTGAACCGAAGATATATTCTCTACTGGTGGTTACACACAATTCTCTTAGGTGCACATAATAAAGTAAACATGTGTAAGAAGTATTTAACCACCACACTGCTGGAAAAGCATATAATTATTCCTGGTGATCATGTGATGCAATATATATATATATATATATATATATATATATATATATATATATATATATATATATATATAATAACTAATAATAGACCTTGTTTGGATTTTAACCTAGCTAAAAATTAGTTGTCTTGGTGGGAACCACATACAACTCTTTTTTAGCTGCTGGATCGTTGGTAGAACACTAGCTAAGCTAGCTACATTATTGGCTGAGGATCCAATGCGGGATCGGAGATGCAAACATGGCCTAACATATAAACGATCTGGTGGGTGATAAGTGCGTGCTGGCGTGACCGAACAAACACAGATTTGGGTAAAGTGATACGTGCTTATTGGTGGCGAGACTGAACAAAGGAGCTATGACAAACAAAGTGACGTACGTACGACTCTACACGGCCATTTCCGAACTTGCCACAAGAATGCCATCGCTGTCGGCGTAGAGCCAATCGCCGTCGTAGACCATGGTTCCTGCAATGCTCACGGGGACGTGCTTCTCGCCGACGCCCTTCTTGGCTGGCCTCACAGGGCAGCAGTTGAGAGCTCGGACGCCAATGTCGCAGAGGTTGATATCGTCGACGTCCCTGACGCAGCCGTAGACAACAATGCCGACCCACCCATTGTTCTGCGCCTTCTTCGAGAGGTTGCCGCCGACGACGGCCCTCCGCAAGCTCCCGCAGCCGTCGATCACGAGGACCTTACCATGGCCTTTCTGCTCGAGGAACTCGTGGATCAGGATGTTGTCCTCGACAGTCTTGACTGTCACCACACGGCCAGAGAAAGCCTTGCTCCTTCCGTACATCTGGAAGACAAGCCGGGAGAACGGTGTTAGAACTGACAGGTGCAGATCTAACGGATAAAATTCAACTTAGATAAAGAACTTGTTAATTTATCTTGTCAAGCATAGTCGCGGCCATGGCGCCGCCAACGAGGTAGCAGCGACGTGGCCTCGAGTGTCGGAATTGGGGTAGCCGACACGCCGGCCAGGGTGTCGAAGGTGGTGGCACTTCTCGTCGTTGTCAACGTTCTCTCGATCGGTAGGGTTAGGACCATGGTGGGGTTGTGGCGGTTACCATGAATCTCCTATCCTGAGTCCTGGCCCCCACCTTCCTTTTATAACGCTGCGCGACGGGGTCCACCAACCATGGGTTGGTTTGTGCGCCCCCAATCAGGGCGTAAGATTAGGGCCTAGCCCCGGTCGTTAGACCGGGCTGGCTGAGATCAATCCTAACAATGTCTCCCTTGATCTCACCTTTTTTTCTTGAACTTTAGACTTAAACTTAACACTTAACTTGGTACCCATTTCGTTATACATGACAGTTAGTACAGTCAGATTAACAGCTACAATACACCTTTCTATTTTGAAACAGATCTTTAACTTATTCTAGCCCTTACTGTCCAGAAATCATAGGCTTTCCCGTAAACCCATATCGACTGTGTGTTCTCTAAACGCACTGGGTGGTAAGCCTTTGAGAAGCGAATCCACAAGTACTTGCTTGGTACTTATACGCTCAAATGCTTTCAAAATGGTTCTGTATTTTCTCCTTTACATCATATAACTTAATGTCAATGTGTTTAGCAGCACACTTGACCTGTTGCCATTGGAGTGAATTACTTTAAATGGTTATTGCTATTGTCTACCATTGTTAATTCCAGATACAAAATCCCTTAACCACTTTTGCCTGTCCCTGAAGCCTCATAATAAGCTATACTATGGGTATGCATCATTGATGATAGCACAACTATTTCTTTGTAGCTTTTTCACAATAAAACTCCAACTACGAGTGTTAATAACCACTATGGATTTCTCTACACATCTCGTCGAAGTTTAACATTTGTACCCATAAATATTTGAGAGTACTTGTTCTTCCTTACTCAGCATGAGGCCTTTAATACTTTGCAAAACTGCAAGACATTCTTAATTCCATTCCAATGATCTATATCTGGACTGAACTTTTACCAAAACATCCCGGATACGTGAACTACATCAGGGTAAGTTCGTACTTGTGCACTCATAAAGCTTCCAACAGCCGAAGCATATGGAACCATATTCATTTGATAGATCTCATTTCGGTTCCTAGAACACTTAAAGTTTTCAAATCTATTACCCTTAACTATAGGAGCAGGCGTAGTTTTACTCGCATGCATACTTTATTTCTTTAGAATCTTTTCTAAGTATGCCTTTGCGATAGTCCTAATACCCCTTTTTCTTTTATCTCGGTGAATTTCAATTGCTAGAACGAATGATGCTTCACCGAGATCATTCATATTGAAACTTGGAGACAAGAACTTCTTCTTCTCCAATAGCATATTAACATCACTACTAGCGAGTAGGATGTCATCTATACACAGGATGCGGAAAAAGAATTTTTCATTCTTGAACTTTGCATAAAAGCTATTATCCTTCCCATTTGAAGGGACCGTTACGCCTAAGAGGAGGGGTGAATTAGGCAACTTAAAATTCTACTTCTAGACTATGGTCTCTTTTTCTACCCTTAGCAAAATCTATGCAAAAGATAAACTATCTAAATGTGCAACTACGGTTTTACTAGTGTGTTGCTATCTCTATTACAAAAGTAATAATGTAATCAATGTAAATGCGGAAGCTAAAGAGCAAGGTAGAGATATGCAAACTCCCGTCGATGACTCCGGTATTTTTACCGTAGTATCGAGAAGCACGTAAGCTTCCCCCCTAGTCCTCGTTGGAGCCCCTCGCAAGAATCCCCCGCAAGGGCCAAGCTCCTGGTCGGGTAACTCCGTGGATAGCCTCGGGCCTTCCCCACGCGCAAGTGGGTCTTCGACGTGCCCTCTGGCAAGCCTCTCCCGGATGCTCCCCGCTGTCTTCGCTTCCGAAACGCCGCGGGCCTTGTTCCCTCCGGTACACGGTGGCAGCCACACCACAAACGCGGTTGGTGTGATCTCGCAAGACTACAAGCCCCTCCGATATACAACAATGATGCACGCAAGCACCAGGTAGTAAGAGGTATGCAAACCTCACTAAACACTAGGCCTAAACCTAGAGCAAGCGCATAAGCAGTGGTCTAATCAACCTAAGCACTTCGCAAAACACCTACGCTAATCACCTAATGAATTACTAAGCACTATGCAAGTGGATATCATTAAAATAGTGTATCAACACTCTTGATATGTTTCCTCAGCTCCACCCACCTCATTTCGCCGGTTGGGGTTATATTTATAAGCCCCACTGAGAAAGTAGTCCTTGGGGACAAAATCCCGCTTTTCTGCTACTGACCGGACGCTGAGCACGTCCTGACCGGACGTGTCTGGTCGTCCCGACCGTTGGAGCCACGATCAACTGATCGGACACTGCCAGCGTCCAGTCACCTGCCACAGGACGCGTCCGGTCACAGTATCGCCGCTCTGGAACCTCTCTGTACTCGACCGGACTATGCTGTCCTGCGTCCGGTCGATTTTGCCACCAACATCCGGTCCAGCGTCCGGTCGCTGCTACTGATGCCTATTGCCGAGCCTCTTGATCGGAGCGTCTGGTTGCTTTTGGCCAGCGTCCGGTTCAGCATTCGGTCACTTCTGTGAGCTCGTTTCTTCGCGCTCTTGCGTATGGCTTGGTTCCTATCTTTGTGCTTGGACTTTGCTTGGTATCTTGGTTTTACTCTTGTGCTTCGAAGGTCTTGCTTATGGTGTTGATCATCGGATCATCACATCGCCTTTGTCCAAGTCACGTCTTGCACCCTATTGAACTACAAAACAATCACTTACAAATTCGTTAGTCCAATTTAGTTGTGTTGGTCATCAAACACCAAAATCCAAAGTAAATAGGCCTAGGGTACATTTTCTTTATAATCTTCCCCTTTTTGGTGATTGATGACAACACGACCAAAGCAAGCAAATAACATAATTTTGAAATTTAAAACCTACATACTTGCTAGGATGCAATGCAAGGGACAAGGTTATATAATGCTAAAAGATACTACTTGTAAAACTAAAGGATACCACATAGAAACTTATCTTGCCCTTGCAAATGTCCCCATGTGGCATTATGGATTTAAGCCTTGCTTCCTACAAATTCTCCCCATTACATAGACTAATCCATAATCCACTTTCCTCCCTTTCTCGAAACATTGCCACTTGTAGACCATTACTACTTGTAAATTATTATGATCTAGCTTTTGGTCATACAAAGTGATGCTTGCTTTTGGTCCTCTAAATTCTCCCCCTTTGGAATCAAACACCAAAAAGGAAGACATTAAAATCACAAGGGAGGGTCAAACTTTGTGAACCTTTGTATGTGGAGTGGAATAGGTCACAAAATTTGACTCTCACATTACATAGACTAAGATCCCCCTAAATATATGCATACATATGATGAAGAATGAAGTTTATGCATAATGGGCAAAATATTGCTCAAGGGAGTTTAATCTATATAATGCATGGAGAAAGCATATAATTATCAAATTGAAATCAACAAGATGATATCGGTTTAGAAATACCACATGTAGAAACTAATTTGATTTACACCACTTTGCAATAGGTGGTGGATATTTTAAGTATGATGCTTAACTCTGGGGACTCTATTTTCCTTGCAATGAGACTACTACACACATGATAAGCTTGAAAAGGTGTTAGTCTCAAGGCATCCAACTAGTAGAGTAACCTCCCCCTAAATTTGTGCATACAAGTGTGGAATACTTGAAGAGGACATGCACATTGATTTTAGAATCAATAATACCACTTGAAAGATGACATCACATGAATGTGAGAATCATTTTCGAAGGTGATATTCGGGAGAAATTATCTACAATTTGGACTTTGGCACATATTAGATGAACAATCGAAAGATAAGCTATGTGTCGTGCTCCTAAACAATTTTAAACCATGTAGGTTTACTACAAGGGTTAAGAATGAAACCGAGCAAGCCTACCATAAGATATACCTAGTGTATGCATGATAAAAGATATCAATATGCAAATTCAAACATAGGCATGAAAAGTAACTAGATGCTTAAAGATACCAATTTGTAAGAAATACCACTTGTAGGAAATGCAAATTGATACTACTTGAAGGAAATACCAATTGAAAGTAATAACATCTAGTTACCTAATATGGAAAGGGGAATTTGGGTCTATAGTATTCACTAACCCACTTGGCAATGACTTTATCCATCATGATGCACCCCATGAAATGCACCCATACTTTGCCAAGTCTCCAAATTCCCCGAATTCCATCGGACTTCTCACTTCCCTTTTAGAATCCAAACCTTCTTGATGCTCTTCATGTTGGAAATGATTTCCTTTGGCACCCAAAAGCATTTGACCCCATTGATGGCTTGCTTGTTCACCTTGATGGCCACCACCTTGTCATTTTTCTTCTTCTTTAACAAGTATGGTGTAGAGGCCTTCTTGTCCACCTTGTTGGTGTAGGTGTTGGAGAACTTGCTTGTTTGCTTTTTCTCTTTCTTCTTTGCTCCTCCCCCATTCTTCACCTTGCACTCATAGGACTTGTGGCCTTCCTTGTGGCACACGTAGCAAACCACGGTTTGTCCTTCATCAAGCTTCTTCACTCCCTTGATGGTGTTATCTTGATGAAGTTGGCCTTGCTTCACCTTGCCTTTCACTTGTGTCAAGTCCTTGGTGAGGCGAGCCACTTCTTGCTTGAGTTGCTCATTCTCCATTACAACCTCTTGTGTGCAAGTATCTACAACAACTTTCTCAACATAAACTTAGTTGCACAAGGGTGAATCCAAATATAAATCATTGCAAGAAGTAGAGGCATCCTTTTTAGGCATGTTAAAGGTAGAACTTTTCTTTTTAGATGCCTTGGTGAGGATTGTACCGATGGCTCCAAGTTTAGCAACTTTATTTGTTAGCTCATCACAATGTTTGCACATGGTTTCCATTTTAGCAAGCAAACTTTTATAAGCATCTTGTGAGCTAGCTAACTTTTCTCTTAATTTTTTATTTTTCTTTACAAGTTGCTCATCATTGATTGTGCATGCATTTGTTGTTGCACTAGTCTTAAGTTGCTCAATTTTAGTAGATAGTTCAACATTGAGATTAGCAAAGTTCTCATATTGTTCAAGCAAAGTTTTGTTTGCTTCTTATGAATTATCTAGTTTTTCTTTTAATTTTTTGAGCTTCTTTTATTGACTAGTGCAAACTTTAGCATAGTTAAGATTTTGTTGCACAATTTCCTCATAAGAAGGCATTTCATCATCACTATCACTCTCACTAGAGGATGAGCTTACGTTACCTCATGCCATAAGGCACGTACGAGAAGAGCTTGATGATGAGTGCTTGCGCCCTCGCCTCTTGTGATGGTGTTCTTCTTCACTTGAAGAATCATCCCATGACCTTATTGATGTGAAGGCTTGGTTTTTGCACGCCTTCTTCTTTGTCTTGGGTGTGGGCTTGTTTGGACAAACTTCCATAAAGTGCCCCAACTCGCCGCATCCATAGCATCCTCTCTTTCTTTGCTCATTTCTTTGATTGGTGAAAATAAGATCTTGAATTTGGATGGGCACACCCTTGACATTGAGCCTTTGGATCATCTTCTCCACCTTGTTGATGAGTTTGATTGATTCTTCATCAAGGTCGGAGGTGGAGGAGGAAGATTGATCATCATCACTTGATCTTCTTCATCATCATCATCATCCTCATCTTCTTCATCTTCACTTGAGGAGCTTGAGCTTGTCTCAACTTGCTTCCCCTTCATCTTCTTTTTCTCGCTACATGCGAGAGCTTTGCCTTTGCTTGATGAAGAGGCTTCTTCTTGACCCATCTTACGTGACATTTCAAATGCCACTATCTTGCCAATGACTATGCCTAGGGTCATGGTGCTCAAGTCCTCCATGTTGTGAAGGATGGTAATGATGCTTGCATATTTCTTTTGTGGTAGCACGGAGATGATCTTCATCATGATGTCCACATCATCTATCTTTATTAATCCTATTGAATGGAGCTCATTGATAATTAGATTCAAACGAGAATACATATCACGAACAAGCTCATCATCATTCATTGTAAAGGAATCAAGATTTTGTTTAGCTAGACAATGTTTCTGCTCATGGACATTAGATGTGCCGTCATGGAGCTCTTGAAGTTTTAACCAAATTTCATGTGCCGTATTTAAAGTAAATACTTGGTTAAACACATCCATACTAAATGATTCAAACAAGAAATTTTTGGCTCTAGCATTGAAATGAATTTCCTTTTCATCACTCTTCGTGGGTCTATCGGAATTCTTAATGGGTTT
Organism: Miscanthus lutarioriparius; assembly: GCA_904845875.1. Lineage (NCBI taxonomy): Eukaryota > Viridiplantae > Streptophyta > Magnoliopsida > Poales > Poaceae > Miscanthus > Miscanthus lutarioriparius. Next base: position 58,495,474 of record CAJGYO010000013.1, read on the forward strand.
CATCATGTCACGAGTGACTCTCCAAACTCCCAAATCAACCGCCTCAAGATAGCAAGCCTTCTAGCTTTATAATAGGGGAAGTTAGTGCCATCAAAGTATGGAGGCCTAGAGGTATCCATCCCAACCACTCTAAATAGCGTCGGCTCAACGACGGTTAAGCCAAAGGTCCAAATTGAGCCAACCGGCTCTAATACCAATCTAAGGGACCATTACGCCTAAGAGGGGGGGTGAATTAGGCAACTTAAAATTCTACTTCTAGACTATGGCCTCTTTTCTACCCTTAGCAAAACCTATGCAAAAGATAACCTATCTAAATGTGCAACTACGGTTTTGCTAGTGTGTTGATATCTCTACCGCAAAAGTAATAATGTAATCAATGTAAATGCGGAAGCTAAAGAGCAAGGTAGAGATATGCAAACTCCCATCGACGACTCCGGTATTTTTACCGAGGTGTCGAGAATCACGCAAGTTTCCCCCTAGTCCTCGTTGGAGCCCCTCGCAAGGAATCCCTTGCAAGGGCCAAGATCCCGGTTGGGTAACTCTGTGGATAGCCTCGGGCCTTCCCCACGCGCAAGTGGGTCTCCAACGTGCCCTCCGGCAAGCCTCTCCCGGATGCTCCCCGTCGTCTTCACTATCAAGTTTTTGGCCAAAATGTCGCGGGCTTTGTTCCCTCCGGTACACGGTGGCGGCCACACCAAAAACGCGATTGGTGTGATCTCGCAAGACTACAAGCCCCTCCGATATACAACAATGATCCGCGCAAGCATCGGGTAGTAAGAGGTATGCAAACCTCACTAAACACTAGGCCTAAACCTAGAGCAAGCGCATAAGCGGTGTCTAATCAACCTAAGCACTTCACAAAGCACCTACGCTAATCACCTAATGAATCACTAAGCACTATACAAGTGGAGATCACTAAAATGGTGTATCAACACCCTTGATATGTTTTCTCAGCTCCACACACCTCATTTGGCCGGTTGGGGTTGTATTTATAAGCCCCACTAAGAAAGTAGCCGTTAGGGATAAAATCCCGCTTTTCTGCTACTGACCGAACGCTGAGCACGTCCTGACCGAACGCATGTCTGGTCGTCCCGACCGTTGGAGCCACGATCAACTGATCGGACGCTGCCAACGTCCGGTCACCTACCACCGGACGCGTCCGGTCGTTGTATCGCCGCTCTAGAACCTCTCTGTACTCGACCGGACTCTGTTGTCCTATGTTCGGTCGATTTTGCCGCCAGCGTCCAGTCGCTGCTGCTGACGCCTATTGCCGAGCCTCTTGATCGGAGCGTCCGGTTGCTTTTGGCCAGCGTCCGGTCACTTCTATGAGCTCGTTTCTTCACGCTCTTGCGTCCGGCTTGGTTCCTATCTTCATGCTTGGAGTTTGCTTGGTATCTTGGGTCTTCTCTTGTGCTTCTAAGGTCTTGCTTATGGTGTTGATCATCGGATCATCATATCGCATTTGTCCAAGTCACGTCTTGCACCCTATTGAACTACAAAACAATCACTTGCAAATTCATTAGTCCAATTGGGTTGTGTTGGTCATCAAACACCAAAATTCAAAGTAAATGGGCCTAGGGTCCATTTTCCTTACACCATTCTCTTTAAACCCAAACTTTCTTATTGTTTCATGAACTCTAAATACTACTATCTAGAGACTTATTTTAATCTATAAATAGATTTCCGCAAGCGGCATCCCATATGTTCTTTCTCTTCCACGACAAAACCTTTGGGTTGTGCCATGTAAATGTTTTCACACAAATCCCCATTGAGGAATGTCGTCTTTACATCCATCTGATGTAACTCTAAATCGTAATGTGTCACTAACGTCATTATGATTCTAATGGAATCCTTGTATGAGACTGGAGAGAAAAATCTCATTGTAATTTATTTCTTCTTTTTACGTAAAGCCTTTTGCTACAAGTCGTGCTTTATATCTTTCCACATTTCTTTTGGAGTCATATTTTGTCTTGTAGACCCATTTACAGCCTATTGTTTTAGCTACATTAGGAATTGCTTCTAAGTCCCAAAGATCATTGGTATTCATCGATTTCATTTCATCTTCCATAACTTCTTGCCATTTAAACGAGTGAACACTTCTCTTGGCTTCTTCAAAAGAGGTGGAATCACCCTCCATTTGAATTTCTTCACTAACATAGACTTCATAGTCATCAGAAATAGCTGGTTTTCTAATTCTTTGAGACCTTCTAGGGCCTCAGCTACTGGCACTTCTTTCATATGGGGCTGTTGTTGCTCTTCATTGCCAAGAGTTAATGGATTCTACAGTCTTTTGTATAACAAGATCCTTGTTTACATTATTCATATTTTTTGAAGATCTAACAATAGGTGTTGTATAAGTCATACAGCATCAACAGGTATCGAGAAATTTGTTGCTCTTGAATCACTAGAGTGGGCGCGTAGTTCCACTTCTCTTCAAGTCTTAGGTCTCTACATACCATGCTCCCCCAGATTATCCCATCTTCTGTAAAGATAGTGTATCTTTAAATTTCTTATTTGGGTTTAAACTGTTAAAACCTCATATGGTGCTTTAAGCACCACCTTAACATCTTTGAGGCTCGTCCAGTATGAATTCTGGCTAACTATGCTATCTTCCTATTGGAACTATAAAAGGTCTAGGAATTTAGCTATTTCTCTACTTAGGGGTATCATTATTATGACCTCCTCCGACGGTCACATTCATCTTAATTAATCTTTATCTCACTCTTAATGGGGAGTATCTTTCTTAATTGATCTTTATCTTATCTTTCTGAATTGATTTTTTTATCTCACTCTTAATTGATCTCACAATTCTCCCCCTCGAAATATGGCATATTCTTTCTGCCATAATTTCGAAACCATTCAGAACTCTTGTGAATGTGGAGACATTTATGACTTACTTTATTCATATGATTATGTCATACAAACAAGGTTATTTCTTAATTCGTATGGGAGTACACTTTCCTCGTTCCACTTTGAAAACTTAACAAAGTCCTTAGCAATACTTCTGCAAGTCATGCTCCCATGTTTTCTTATCTTTTGGTTCGTATGCAACTTACTTTTGTCCTTAAACTCATTTCATGTCAAAATGATACTACATGGAAGGATTTGAATTGTTATTCAAATAATTCATTTTCTAATTGATGTGCTCAGCTTAGTTGATAGATTCAACCTGACAAGCCTTAATCTTTCCCTTTCCTTTCGATCCATGTCTAATGACTCCTATGATTTTTGGGATTGCTCCCCTTATGGCTGCAACGCATTGAGTGCTTAATGACCATACATAATAGAAATGTATGGTCAATACTAGGATAGCGTAAGGGCTATCCCTTGAACTTCTCTCGCTGTGCGGGATACACGAAAAGCACATGAGTCATCACAAATTTCTCCCGCCATACAGGATGATTCCTTATAAGGGACATAAATACCAGAATTAGCTCTCAGTACACAGGAAGTGTATGAACATTCAATACATCAAACTTAGAAATAAATCCAAATACTCTGCAACATACATGTTTAATCTAACGTGGTCGAATTAGACATGCATCTGACTTATTGCAACTCTTATCATAATGATCGAGAATATTACTATTTAAAGTAACAAAAACTTGGTCATTACGACTAAAGCATTCACTTATACTTCATTTTCCGATTAAATCTCCCCATTGGTTCCAATTTAATCAAAAAATTAATAAACTAATCAGCAGCAGAATCTTTAATGCGAGAAATCCTAAAAAATAGCAATATCATAAATACAATATTCTTCTACATTAATTCCACATCACCGTTGGACAAAAATAGAATCAATGCATGGAAGAACTCATGAATAAACTTATAATATTGTTTATCAACATTGGATAGAAAAATAACAATATCATAATTAACTTGAAAAACATATAATTACTCTTCAAAATTAAATTCTCCTATTGGTTCGAATTTAATTAGAAGATAATCAACATCATTGTAGCGGAAATATGAGAATAAAATACATTCTACTAGTTTAGGAGCATTTCTTGGTCTTTATCTACTCTCTGGAAAATTGATCACGCTGGTGCAAAATTTATCAGAGATTTAAACTTCAAACTTAAACTCATAAATAAAATTATAATATTGTTATCATCAACGTTGGTCAGAAAAATAACAATACCATAATTTAACTTAAACAAAAATTGACTACTCCTCTAATTTAAATTTTCCCATTGGTTTCAATTTAATTAGAGGATCAACATATTCATAGCAGAAAACATGAAAGGACCTGAAAAAATAATAATTCTTGATCAGAAGCATCTCATCGTACTCATCTACTCTCTAGACAAATTTTTCCCTTGGGTTCAAATTGAATACAGATCAAAACTAGACATAAAAACATCAAAAAGAGCTTCTGAAAAAGAATAAAACTTATTCAAAAACGTTACTGTGCAATCCGGCCCAGTGAAAAAGGTGGCCCAAGAACCACGCACGCGCGCGGCGCTCCCCGCACCCAGGCCACAACCAGGGCCTGGGCCGGGATTGTCTTTGCCTGCCTAGGCCGAAAGGCGGCCCGACCGATCCTGGCCGATTGTCTTGATCCGACGGCTCTCTACGCAAGTCGTGTGAACAAAATGGCGCTGCGGCCGGTTCTCCCCTTAACCCTAGCTTCAGTATCTTCCTTCCCTTCTACCCCTTCTCTCGGCGACAACAGAGCGGCGGTTGCTCGCAGCAGCCAGAGGAGGAGTGCGGCGCCGCCGCGGGCCCCCTCGCCGAAGTGCGCGCTCCCCGGTGGGTGAGCGCGCTGCCGTCGAGTGGCCTCGTGTCGGCGCCCTGAGCCGGTGCGCCGACAACACAGCATCGAGCGGCGGCTATATTTTTTCTGCCTGCGCGATGGCTGTCTGCCCACGCGACGACGGTCCTTCTTCCCGCGCAACGGCGGTGGGGACGACGGTGGAGGACCCCGGGTGAATCCCACTCCATCTCCGTCCATGCTATTTAGGGTTAGGGTTAGGGTTAGGATGATTCCTTTCTATTCGATTCATCTCCTTCTAAATTCTTCTCGATTTACTACCCCAAACTCTAGATCTACACCCTTGTACGGCTCTGATACCAATGTTAGAACTGATAGGACCTCTAGGTGCAGATCTAGCGTGTAAAATTCAACTTAGATAAAGAACTTGTTAATGTACCTTGTCAAGCGTAGTCGCAGCCATGGTGCCGCCAACGAGGTAGCAGCGACGTGGCCTCGAGTGTTGGAGTAGGGGTAGCTGACGCGCCGACGAGGGTGTCGAAGGTGGTGGCACTTCCCGTCGCTGTCAGCGTTCCCTCGATCGGTAGGGTTAGGACCATGGTGGGGTTGTGGCGGCTACCATGAACCTCCTATCCTGAGCCCCGCCCCCACCTTCCTTTTATAACGCTACGCGACGGGGGCCCACCAACCATGGGTTGGTTTGTGCGCCCCCGATCAGGGCGCAAGATCAGGGCCCAGCCCCGGTCGTTGGACCGGGCTGGTTGAGATCAATCCTAACAAACGGAGCTCGCCATTTGCAAGCAAATGAGGATTAGCATCACATATATCTGTAGTGGCCAGTGGCACTCTGAGGAACCCATGGTGGCTTTGTGAAATAGTATGTGACGTGATGCCCCCTCAGGCTCATTGTACCATCTTATATAGGCTAGGAAAAGCCCTAGCGTGACACATCTTGGAGTACAAGACAACAAGAATATACATGGAAACAAAGATATGTAATCTATCTACTTACAGTACAAACAAACAACAAGAAAGGAAAACTAACGGAGCCACCTTCAGACGTTCTTCACCAGGGTGTAGATGGATCTGATGATATTTTCGTAGTAAACATAGTTGGAGACATAAATGCTAATATTATTCCTTGTAAACTTATCAAACTTAAGCTAGTTTGACTTGCACAAATCTCATAGGTGCATCTTTTTGTGGATGAAGGGATTGGAGTATTTGCATTATTAGAAGCTGAAAGCACGTTTGAAGGTGTTTTTGCTGCCTTGTGAGGTACACAGTCTATTTTACTCTCTCTCCGTATCAAAAGAAATACATTTTTAGCTATATATCTAGATGAAACTTTGTCTAGCTACATAGCTACAAATTTATTTATTTGGACTAAGGTAGTATTCATTCAAAACCCGATCTCTATACAAAGAGCCAGTTCAGGTTTTCAAAATTATTAGGTACTCCCTCTGTTCAAAAAAAATATAATTCTAGGTTTGAGACCAGTTAAACTTTCTTCACTTCAACTAATTTATAAAACATAGTATTAACATTTATGCTATCATATAGATTTACTATAAAAATATATTTTATAATTAATCTAATGATGCTTATTTACTATCATAATTGTTTGTATTTTTTCATATAGATTGGGTTAAATTTGAAATCATTTGATTCCTTGGGAGAATTACGGTTTCTAATTTATGAAATACAACTTTTTTAAAACTTTCAAACGCTTTTGCATATGGATGATGCCCGCAAAAGTATTTACATGCATGCATGTATTTTTCACCTGCGTGTGCTTTTCTCTATATGTGCGTTGCATAGCTGTACCTGTTTTTTTTTTTAAACGGCCTAAATACAGTATTTTGGCCCACTATAACAAACCGTACGCATGATTAATTTCTGGTCGGCCCTTGACTTAGTGCCACCCCTGGTGGCGCATATCAGCCCCATTTAATCACGGTATGACCTCTGTTTGCTCGTCCTACGGCCTTATTACCTTCTTGTCCAGATCCAAATGGTCTGGGAAGAGATTCCCTGCTTTCTGGTCATACGGCCTGCACGTTTCCTGTTTGTCGAGCTGGTCTAGTAAGAGATTCCATGCTTTCTGGTGCAAATTCAAATCCCATGCTTGCTAGACCGTTGATGGTGGAAAGGCTGGAAGCCAACACAAATCAATGGGGAATAGTAGGGGCCGAGGCTCCAAGCCAGTGTTTTCTATGCTCTATTTTTCCTCTTAATTTTGGTTTGTGTTTCCCATTTGGATGCCTATTCTTGATTTGGATATTGTTTTTTCTTTGAATTGTAGTCTAATGGAGACCATTTGACAAAACTGCTTGTCTGTCTTTGTAAATGGTATTAACAGTGGTGGGCAAAAACTAAATCTAAAGCAAACAACCCACTTTATATTTTTAAGTTTGAAATTGGATTCTAAGAAACTTAAGCTGTACTACATTGCTCCCCCCAAAAAAGGTACTTTTCTCAGTTTTTGACAAGTCAAATGGTTTAAAGTATGATAAAAGTTAAGCAAATTTTGCTCACGGACACCGCACAAACGTCTAATATCCCGCCGGATACCGCTAACTCCAAAATTTGCCTAGTACCATTATAAAATCATGATTCTTTGCCGCTGCACCGCACGCATTAAAATATTAATTTTCGTGGATCCGGAGAGAGAGAAAGAAAGGGCGGTGAATAGACTAAATTGCCGCTGCAAGTCATCTTCCACCTCTGACCATCAGCCATGGCTGAGGGCTATGCTCATGGGGGATTGGGGGCGGCTTCGGCCGGGGCTGAGCTGGCAGCACAACAGCGTCGGGCGCTCGCTAGCCCGTGGAGCTGCAAGCCGCCACGTGCAGCCCTCCCTCCGTTTCTACCGCGCTGGCCATGGCCTGCTCCCTCCATTCCTACCGCGCGGCCACGGCGGACGGTGACCATGGCCTAGGGCGAGTGCGGCTAGGCCGGGGGCTCGTGACCTGGCCGGGGCGCGGGGCCTCGCTTGGACGGGCGCGCGGCCTCGCCAGGGGCGAGTGGGGCCTCGACAGGGGCGGGCGGGGCCTCTACAGGGGCGGGCGCGACCTCGCTTGGGGCACAACCATGGTAGACGGCGGCCATGGCCAGGGCCAGGCGCGGCCTTGTCAGGGGCTCGTGACCTAGCCGGGGGTGCGCGGCCTTGCCAGGCGACGTGTGGCCATGGTGGCGGCGGTGCACAGTTAGACTTGGGACGGCGCGGTGAAGAGCTCGGGGGAGAAGGAGGTGCCAGAGGTTGAAGACGAGGGCAGTTTAGACATTTTCTCTACCTTCTCTCTCCCCAAAACTAAAAAATGAATAAAATAATCTGTACAGTGTCTTTGGGCATGGAACCACGAATTTATAATGTACACCAGCAAATTTCAATTTTGGCGATGTTCACTGGCCAATTATACATTTGTCCAATGTCCCACAGCAGATTTTGCCTAAAAGTTATACAAAAAATGCTAACATTTATGATAGAAAATAAGTATCTTTAATTAATTGTGACATATATTTTCGTACTAAACATAGTGGAGACATAAATGTTAATCCTATAGTTGCATCCATTTGTGGACAAAGGGATCAGAGTATTTGCATTATTATTAGAAGCTGAAAAACAGGTTTGAAGGTGTTTTTGTTGCCTTGTGAGATGCACCGTCTATTTTCTCTCTCTCTCTCTCTCTCTCTGTGTCAAAATAAATATATTTTTAGCTATATATCTAGATGAACCTTTGTCTAGTTACATAGCTAGAAATGTGTTTGGACCAAGGTAGTATTCATTAAAAACCCGATCTCTATACAAAGAGCCATTTCAGGTTTTCAAAATTAGGTACTCCCTCCGTTCAAAAAAATATATAATTCTAGGTTTGAGCAATGTTTTTGAGTCGTCGCCTAGACATCGCCTAGGCGACAAGGCATGGTCAAGGGCCTGGGTGTCGGGGTCGCCACCACCTCAGCGTGTATGGCGTCCACCTCATAGGGTTAGGCGTCGTCTAGGCACGAATGGCGTCGGGTGGATGCCTACAACCGCACCACGGACGCCGGATGCCGGTCGTAGGGGAAGGGCGCCAAAAGGAGCGCGGCCCCGTGGGAAATCAACCGCGCGGGCGCCCAAGTAGCTTCTTCGCGTGGGAAATCTAGCGCACGAGTGCGGGCGAGGAGAGGGGAAGAGAGAAGGCGGCAGATGAACCTCGACCTCCGCTAGGCGCGGACTCTGCTCGTGTCCACCGGTCGGCCGCCACTGCCGCGGAGCCGGCCCTGCATCTCCGCTTGGCTGTCCGCCCCTGCCGTGGAGCCTGTCGGGCCCTTCTGCCTGGCCATCCGCCCCTGCCGTGGAGCCTGTCGGACCCTTCCGCCCTGCATCTCCGCTTGAATGCGCCTCCGCCGGGCCCTTCCACCTAGTATGCCCCCCCCCCGCCTCCACTCTGCTATCTGCTTGTTTGCTCTGCTTATCTGCTTGTCTGCTGTCTGGTCTGCTTGTCTTCCATCGGGCCCTTTTCCAAATCTCGTGCTCTGTTGTCTGCTCTGCTTGTACTGCTGCTCTGAAGTCTAAATATTGTATACTCTCTGCTCTGCCTCCTCGTGCTCTGCTCTGAATCTGGATATTGTATACTCTCTACTATGCTATGCTATGCTATGCTCTGTCTGCTCTGAATATGGCGTGTGCTCTGCTTTCCCAAACATAAGGCTCTTGCTTTCTTTTATGTAGCATCCAGCAACATGGCAAGCTCAAGTGAAGCACCTGATTATGATCCCAAGACTGATCCAGCAAGGAAAGCGAAGTCCAATGATCCAGGTTGGAAATATGCCTACTGGCAGGACCCAGCAAGGAGAGACTGGGTGACATGTATCATGTGTGGAAATGAGGCTTTAGGATGCCTAAAGAGGTTCAAGCAACATTTGGCTGGTGGATATGGAGATATTGTCCTTTGTACAAAAGCTACCACTGAAATCAGGAAAGAGATGGAAGCTTACTTGCAAAAGAAGAGAAGAAGGCCTTTGTTCTTGGATGGTATTGAGGAGGAAGATGGGGAAGATGAAGTTGTGGAGGTGGCAGCAGCAGATGTACAAGCAGGAGCAGATGGGGGTGCAACACCATAACCGGCTGCAAAAAACCAAGTTCTAGGACAGTCGCCAAGAGAAGGCATGCTACCTATCAATTCAAGGCTTCAAGACCTAGCAATGGCAATTCAACACCAAAGACAACAAAGTCTGTTGTTGCTATGCTTAGAAGAACACCTGAATAGATAGTAGATCAAAGGCGTGCAAAGGACTTTCAACCCACCATTGAGTCCAGCACAAAGACTAAGGAGGAGAAGCAATATGTGGATTTGCAATGGGCACTATGGTTCATGGAGTGTGGTGTATCCTTTAATGTAGCAAATTCAAGGCAATTTGAAATTGCCTGTGAGGCAACAGCCCAATATGGTTCAGGGTACAAGCCTCCAACTAACCAATAGCTTGGTGAACCTTTGCTTCAAGAATGTGTTAAGGTGACAAGTGCCATGAGGAAGGACCATGAGCAGGCCTAGAAGCAATATGGTTGTACACTAATGTTAGACTGATGGACTGATATGAGAGGGCGCCACTTGATTAATTTTTATGTGAATAGCCCTGAGGGAACGTACTTTTTGGAGTCAGTTGATGCATCAAGTCAAGTTCATAGTGCAACAATGTTAGCTGATTTGTTACAGAAGATTGAGGACATTGGAAAGGACAATGTTGTTCAAGTTGTGACCGACAATGGCGCTAACTACAAGGCTGCTGGTAAGATTTTGATGGATAGGATTCCCACACTGTTTTGGAGCTAACTAAAAGCTAATGATGATGCCACTGTTGGGCAACTAAGAGGTTGTTTTATTGAAGTGCTTGGAAGAATGATACCAAATGTGGAAACACAAATGAAGATCAATAGGCAGGCCATTGAGTATGAAGAGCAACGTGGAGATGCCTTCTCAAACAAAATGGCAAAGGAAAGCTATGACAAAATGAGTCCTCGTAAGTGTTGTTAATCTTAGCTTGCAAATTTCAGCAACTTAATTGCATTCCAAACTCCTAATATGTGCTATACTTTTCATCCAGTTGATTGGTGGTGTTCTTATGGTGTCCGAGCCATTGAACTACAAAGACTTGCTAAGCGTATAGTTAGTCTTTGTGCTTCACCATCTGGTTGTGAGAGATGCTGGAGTACCTTCAATTTTGTGAGTATCCTTGTGATTAACAATTTTTATTTAGATGCATACAATCTGATTTTTTGTTTTGCTTCCCATCTGATTTTTTTGTTTATAGATGCATATAAAGAAAAGGAATAGACTGTTGCACAAGAGATTGAATGATATTGTTTTTGTTTCATACAATCAGAAGATGAGACGGACTATGATGTCATTTGTCATGCCCATACATGCACTAATGCTTGCTAATTTGTTATCTTGCCTATTGTGTATTGTTTCCTATTTAATTCTCCGCAATTGATAATGTGTTAGATTGCTGAATTCTTTAATTGTCATGTAGCTTCCTTCAAGGGGTTGTATGCTACATGGGAGAAGAGCTTTGGAAAGGAAAGAAAGAAATATGGGCTCAAGAATTGGCAACAAACAAGGTATATATATGCTGCACTAGTATATAAAATTCTAGCTTACAACGCCTTACAATGTGTGTATGAGCGTCGCCTAGGCGTCCGCCACAAACATCTAAGCGTTGTGAAGAGGGTCGGGCACCGCGGTGCCTCAAAAACATTGGGTTTGAGACAAGTTAAACTTTCTTTACTTTAACTAATTTATAAAACGTAGTACTAACATTTATGCTAGCATATAGATTTACTATAAGAGTATATTTTATAATTAATCTAATGATGCTTATTTACTATCATAATTGTTTGTATTTTTTCATATAGATTGGGTTAAATTTGAAATCATTTGATTTCTTGGGAGAATTACGGTTTTTATTTTGGGAGGGGAGAGTAGATTTTTATCATAGGTCCTAATTTATTGGCTGCACAAGTTGGTTGCATGTTGCTATCCTACGATACGTCGAAAATAATGCAATGTCATTTCGTCGTTTTTTAATTTGGCCACGTTAGTTACTGTTGGAGCGTGAGAGGTGGTTGTCCCGGCCGGCAATCGGCAACATCCATACAGTACTCCGTACATCGTGCCTGCTGACGCAAGTTGGTTGCATGTTGCTATCCTACGATACGTCGAAAATAATGCACTGTCATTTCGTCGTTTTTTAATTTGGCCACGTTAGTTACTGTTGGAGCGTGAGAGGTGGTTGTCCCGTTCGGCAATCGGCAACATCCATACAGTACTCCGTACATCGTGCCTGCTTGGACGCTAGCATCAGCTTAATTTGTCCATTAATTGCACGTGACCGACACCGATGGTGATGGATGGCAACCATTTATAGGGTAATCCCAGGTTCCCAATCTAGAAAGGCGCTGATGCTCGCTAGTTCGGTAGTAATTTACGGCCCTGTTCGGTAGTAATTTTCAACTAATCAATAGTATTTCTCTCTCACAATAAATTAGCATAAATAAGCAGCATAAATCAAATTTCAGCGAAACAATCAGGCGACTAATAGCAATACTCCAGAACAGAACTGTAAAGTAGTTGCTACTACCGGATGAATCCGCACTCAGGGCGCGTTTAGATCCAAAATTTTTGGGTTTTGACTACTGTAGCACTTTCGTTTGTATTTGATAATTAATGTCTAATTATGGACTAATTAGGTTCAAAAGTTTTGTCTCGTGATTTCTCATCCAACTGTATAATTAGTTTTTTTTATTTACATTTAGTACTCCATGTATGTATCATAAGATTCGATGTAATGAATACTGTGCAAAAAAATTTAGGTTTTGGGCAACTAAACAGGCCTACGACGAGCGATACCCTGACAATAACATACGGCCTACCGTACCACAGGTACATCTCATTGATTACGCCACCTGTTATGACACGATGGACAGTTTCACATCAACACAGGACAGGTTCCATCTAGAGCGTGAACATGGACAGTAAAAATACTAAATTGTACTCCTTCCTCATGCCAAAGTAAGTGTCGCTATAATAATTATGTCAGTCAAACTTTTTCAAATTTAAAGTAAGTTTGTAAGAAATATTAGTAATGTCTATATCTCTAAATAAGTTTATTTAAAATGGATTTAATGATCTATCTAATAATATTAATTATATATTATAAATATTAATAATTTCTTGCTTATATATTTGATTAAAGTTAAAAGCGTTCGACTCCTTAGGAAACAAGAATGAAACTTATTTTTGGACGGAGGAAGTATACATCAAAATTATCTCTTCATCATTTTTCATGATTATTTTTTGGATTCGGATCTGAACTAGACGTGCAAATTTGTTGTGGCAGAACCGCCTAATCTAATGTCTCTCATGAGTACTTGTCTTTCATTAGACACTAAGTACCCAAGAGAGGACACTAAACTACGTAGTTCCGTCGAGCACACCCAAAGGGAGAACTCAAAAATCTACATTTTTCCATTAGGATCATAAATAAAAGGATAAAGCTTACAACATTCTTAAGTCATTTCTTATATCACTTTATTACACTAACAGAATGTTACCTCAATAGACTATAACAGCGGAATATAACAATGTTATCAGAGTTACAGAGGGAGCAAGAATAATATAATGACATGGTGGAGCATTAACATAGTGGATATTTTCATATAAGAGATACTAGTAGATTTTACATCTTTTCTTATAAAAACCTTTAGCGAGGGTTATAATAAACACTACGGTCGTAGCGGGCAAGGAATCCTCTTTGAACCCACTAGGAGGTTTCCACACACAAGAGCCAGCTTTTAAGCATCATCCGATCACCTGCAACAGGGGTAAAATAAAACCCTGAGTACTCGATCGTACTCAGTAAGACTTATCCGACAAGAGGAAATAAAAGACTCCAAGGATATGCAATGCTATCTGGCTTGTAGGTTATTGCATCTGCGGAAGCATTACTAAACGTGCGTCCTTATATTTAATTTTATTGGTAGTCATCATTAGTTCATTAATTAACCATTCTATATAAGCACCTATGCTACTTTCAAGCAGGTGGTAAGCAATCAGAACCATTTTACCATCTTTCATATTCTAGTTCTTACTACGATGCTAGATCATAGCCAAGTCATACCGTATCACATGGTGATTCGTGAACCAATGTATCCAGTTGGATACCCCGAAACACACGTCTCGCTTATACCCCAAGCACAAGCAAGACCAACCCACCACTCTCCTGTCAATGGGTCTAGGTCCCCGTTCAAACTTGGACTCCAAGCCCCCACTCCTGAGTCCCGGATTCAGTGTGGTGCTTAGACCTCCACCATCCTCGCCTCCAATCAGTCGGTCCGGAAAGAGCTGAAACCCATGACAACAGAGCAACGAGCCTTTTCGCTCATATAACCAAGTATGTGCTCAGGATAATAAGTCTGTGACCTAACTACCATCCACAGCAACGGACGGTCCTCAATCGATTCAGGTGGAACAAGTGCAATCCGAGCCTCGCTCGAATGCCTAACCAAGTCCACATCCAAAGTTCCATTCCGCCCGATCTCTAATTATCAATCATATATAATCCATGTGATAGTAATATAATAACAATAATAATATATTTCCTATCTCTCGCGAGTGACAGGTAATCATTTGATTTCTATCGGATCCTATAGCATAGCAATCTACATGATCCTGACATACTAGTAGTACTCATAGAATAAGGATATATATATATATATATGCAAGTGGTTTTCATTCAACTCCTTAAAACTTAATGCACAAGCATAAGATAAAGTGCAGAATAATAGGGGTTATGCACTGGGGCTTACCTGGGTAAGATATAAACAAAGTTCACATTCCATCATAGTGACACGATGATCAAGGCATCATTTTTTCCGCTACTTCAGTCGACTCCATGATCCATCATTGTTCCTATTATGATATACGTGGATGCAATGTAGAGACACAATTAATCAAACGATAACTGCAACTCTAAAATGCGATTACGCTCCACAAGCTAACGAGCAAACTTTAATGACTAACGTACTAGTCTACATATCCACTTCGTCAAGTAAGGCTTCGTTTCTCAACAAGTGTTTTAGTCCTAAACTCTTAAGGTGTTTCGGTATTTTATTGATTAAACATATATTTTTGAACTAGGGCTCATTTAGCTACCTAGCAAACAATTATTATAGAGCTACAAAAATTACAGTGAGCACCTAATAATGTTAGGAATTTATTGTGAAAGTTTTAGAGCCAAAACTATCACCAATTTATCACAAAAATTAATACAAGTTTATATTTTACAATATTAAGCATCTCAAATTAATTAGATAACTCTAGAAAATATTATAAAACTATGTGAACAAAATATACTAGCAAATAGATCATGATTTTAGGAACTTAACAAAATCGGTTTCACAATTTTTGGTTAACTACACAATTTTATATTGAATTTACAAATTTACATTAGAAGCTAAATTAGAAAATGCTTAGAAGAGGAAAAGGGTCGGTGGCGACCATTTCAACCCGGCAGCCCTGCGCGGCGCAGCTACGCGCGTGGCGCGGCGGCCTAGCAGCGGCCCAAGGCCAGGGGCGCCCACGCGCGCTCGCGTTTTGCAAAAGAGAGCTGGGGCTTTTGGATAATCACACGGAGCAACGGAACACTATTACTACAGACTCACACTTTGCATTAAAGACCCTGGAAAGTGTTGCCTTTGCAACGGGGTGGTCCTCGGCATACCCGCGCGTGGTGGCGCGGCACACCGGCGGCAACGACAGCGGTTACGCCGGGCAAACTAGGCTCGATACGATGGAAGTAAGGGGCCAACCATCATCTACAGCTAAACACACAAGGATGGGTGGCGGTTAGGGACTCGGAGGTGCACTGTCGTGGGATGCAGCGGTGAGCGGGTATCCACGACGGTGGCGCGACTGTTCCAGCGATCCTACGCCCTCACGGAAAGGTAGAGATGGCGGAGGTGCACTAGTAGCTCACCATGGTGCACACCCTATTGATGGTTGAAGCAGTGGAGCACTGCAACGGTATGGCCACGTGCGACCGAGCAGGCGGCAGTGCTCCAAGGTTGACACCGACACATCAGGTCCTCACTTGCATCGTTCCTGGTCAAACGAAGGTGAGCAACGGCACGAGGGGACCAAGGTGAGCTCATAGGAACAACTAGTTGAACCCCTACCGAGGGGCAGGGCCTTACCCCCAAGTCATGCTCTGTTTCAGAGGCATGGTGACCGGCGACCGTGGAAACACTAAATTCGTCCGCGCCGAGGCACGGCAAAGCCTCGATAGGAGTCGCTTGGCTAGTCGACTTCCTAGGCCACTTGTTGGTGCAAGGGATTGAATGGCGGAGCTCTGAGCTAAGCGAATCGAGAGGCAGAGCACGCGGTGCTCCCACTGTGGTCATGTCATGGAGAGGCACATGAGTGAGCTCGAGTGGATTAAGATGGCGGCTTCGATCGATAGCTGTAGTAAGAGCACGTGCGGACAGGTGATGAGACTAGGCGGCCTATCACGTCGCACTTGAATGAAGCGGCAAAACCTGAGTGGGCTCACCAGTGTCGGCTAGCGGAACAGGGTGAGGCAGGGAAAACATCCATCGCCGCTACGTCCGACCCTCAACTCGTCACGTCGGCAAGGTTCCATCTTAAGGACCAGGCGGGGTAGGAAGAACGAGGGACGGGGCGAGCACCACATCCATCGCACGATATAGCCACAACTACAGTGTGGCCCAGCAGCCAGCCCTGTGAGCGCGGCGTGCGTGCAGCAGTGAGACCAGCCGTAGCCAGCTGCGACCGACCAACGCCAAGCCGTAGGCACTGCGCGGCCTCACCCGAGCACGCGAGCTGGCTAGCGGCAGCAGCCCGGCCACGACCTAAGCCCGGTGCCAGCAGCGCCCACGCGCGCAGTGACCGTGAACCCGGGCCGAGAGGTAGCAACTGGTGCCGTGCACGCATTTTTAAGCAAAGCAAAAGCTGCTAACGATCACGATCGAGGCTCAACTAATTCCCCTAACCTAAAGTCGATACTAACACTCTGCTAATGAATCAAAGCTCACATCTAGAGAGCAACCAGAGAGGGAGATAGGGAGGTGCCAACAGGAGTTCGTCACGCTGAATGCCAGTTCACGAACCGAGCACCGAATCAGGGTTCAGAGCGCGATCTAGTGAAGTTAGGGCAATTTTAGAGCAGACAACGTGACATCCAACACAATGTCGACCTATGCCATGCTCAAGCACTCACTTTGATGCAATCAACAATACCAAAACATGCAACTAGTGTTTCAACATTTTTGTTAGAAATTAAATGTCAAAATAGCATTGTCTTACTACTTTTCCATACTTAGGAAAGTTAAGGATTCAATTCAAACTAACAGCCATTAACACTTTTGTTACAATTTTTAAAAGGCCTAAACCCTATTAACTGCTATCAACAAGTATTTCATGCGATAGTCCATACCTTATACTAACTCGTAGGAGCAAAATATTTAAGCACCATTTAACTATTTTGCTCAATATAATTCACCAAAAATGGTATTTTATCAATAGTTCAAGTGTTTGCCAACTTAACGAAAAGAGCTTATCTTAACGTCAAATTTGATTTTTGAACTCCCAAAACACTAGTTAACAACATCTATTTTCCAAAAGTTAAAGTTGCATTTCCATCTACTAAACTTGTACTTCAATTTTTATTTAAGTACTAAATACAAGTTATGTTTGATCCTTGTTCATAGAAATTATTTTTCGCCTCACATGCGTTATAAACTTTTTAAACCTAGAAACTTGTTAGGCTAATCCTTCTCGGACCTAAATCTTGGTGCTAAGCAAGCTCGTAACACCAGGGGTGTTACATTTGTCCATTAGTTTTGTATATTTTTGATGTCCCACATGAGGTTCCCAACATATATCACACAGTTGGACACGAATGCTTATATTGGTTCATACATAATGCACAACATGATCCAAGTGCTCACAAGTTAGGTAGATGGATCAAGTGTTATAAGGTAATGCTTGGTTCGGGAGCATAGTGGAATGGGACTATCGGTGTTTTGTAGACCGACTAGTGAATTTATATGAATGTCGTGCTACTCTAGGAAGATGATGGTAGCATCCAAAAGACACGAGGAGTTATACTGGTTTAGG
Source organism: Miscanthus lutarioriparius (assembly GCA_904845875.1). Lineage (NCBI taxonomy): Eukaryota > Viridiplantae > Streptophyta > Magnoliopsida > Poales > Poaceae > Miscanthus > Miscanthus lutarioriparius. The sequence goes on from CAJGYO010000013.1 coordinate 58,513,372, forward strand.
CCAGAGCCCTATGTTCAGTCTCGGAGATGATCGAGTACGTGTTCCTCGCTTAAATGCTCTAAAGTTCTTACAATAGGGGGTGCAAGAATGGTGGAAGAGGTAGGAGAGCTAGAGCTAGGAGATGGACTGCTCGAATGAGAGCTTCAAGAGTCCGATCCCATGGAAGGGTGCCCTCGCTGCCCTTATATAGAGTCCAGGGCCAGGTCACATACAAAGAAGGTTCTCCGACCGAGGGGTCATGAGCCTGAGGGAGGGAACCTAGCTAACTTGGCTTGAAAGTAACGCCATCTTGTAGTGCATGTCCGAGCATGGTTGTTGTCATGGTCTTGTGCCCACATCATGGCATGAGGTGGCAAGGTGCTACTATGCCGGTTATGGTGGCACTGTAGGCACAGTGGTCGCCAGCCATCCTGCACATGGCGTGGTCTCACCATGGCCTTCGTCAAAAGCCTCCTGATCTCCTAGGGGCATCGTATAGGAGTTGGTAGCCGCCCCCAAGTCGGTGGTCGTCTTGCTGCTTGTGGAGCCAATGGCCATGATCCCGCGCTCTGGGGTCATGGCCTTCCTTGGCTTAGATGGCCTCAAAAGTCAAGGCTACCATCGTAGCCTCCATCCCGTAGTGGGTGGAATCGTACATCTATCTTGTCGGGCCGTATTTGGATGGGGGGCCATCGTACTGGCCACCACTGCCATGTTGTCTTGTCTGCACTGCGTGGCGAAGGGATGGTGTCTAACCGGGCTAAGGGGACTGTTGTCCCCTCGGTCCTTGTAGGGTTAGTGCGGCATGCCTGCTCCTGTGAGAGCAAGCACGCTTGGCACGGCTCAATCTCTCCTCATTCCTCCCAGAGGTCGGGACGGAGGAGAGGTCATGAGGAGTTGTGCGACGCGCGGTGAAGGCTAAGGGAAGAGGTCGTGGCCGACCCCTACCCTGGTGTTTGGCCCAGTTCGCGCATAGCTTAGCTAGGCCTCGATCATTTGGGCTTATCCTAGCTGATGTACCGTGGGCCGCCCGAGCGGCTAACTAATCGGTGCCTTGAGATACCTAGGGTATCATAACCCCGATAAGGACAGACCTAACCTAGTTTTTAGGAATGGGACGTCCCTGTAATCCATTTGGTTAAGAGGGTGGGACGGTTCTTGTTTTCTTTTTGGTAGGAGGGTTGAAGGGATGGAGGATGAGAGGAATTTTAACACCGCTAGATATAGTTGAGTGGGCCCCACAAGACAACCTTACCTCCTTCCCCATGTCATCTTCTCGTCGCTCGCACCAAGCGCCACCACCCTTCTGCTGCCCGTCCATACCAGGCACCATCGTCCTTCTGCTGCCCATCTTGCTCGTCGGAGCCGCCCCTTCCCCAGCGCCCGGATCCATGAGCTCATTGGTGCCCCACCTCCTACAATGCCCCACGAGCTCGCCACCCCTTCTGCTTCGCCCAGCGCACAAAGCTTGTCAGCCGCTCCCCTATGCCCCAAGAGCTACGAAGGTGGATGCCCCCACACGTGGCCAGCCATCGCGGCATGGCTTCGCCTCCTCCCACGTGGCCAGGCGATGCCTGTGAGGTCTTCTGGCTCCTCCCCACCTAGCTGTCAACGCTGACGCTGCCATGGCCCTGCTCGATGACAGCATTGGCCTCGATGACTCCCACTTGAAGTGGTGCTCGCGCTCTAGATGGCATGAATCGAGGATGACCCCTCGATTTGGAGGGACGGGGTCATGTGGATATGCTTGGAATTTTCCCAAACGGGACTATCCTATCCTCTGGTGACTCCGATCGAAACAACACCATGTTTCTAGGCATGGACCTGACCCGCTCCGATGATCCTAGCAACCAAACAACACCTAAGAGTTTTGCAAGGGTTTCTATATATCTAACCATTTTCTCTCTCTTTTCTTGTCGGCCGGAGGGATCATGCCTAATAATAGTTGTGCAGGGGTTTCTATATATCCAACCATTTTCTCTCTTTTCTCATCGACCGATCTCCCCATTTGGGTGGCTTTACAAGTATAGGTAGCTAGTAGGCAGCAGCATAGCGCTGTTGTGCTTGGCAAAATCTCACTACCACAAAAAAGATTTTGAGAGACAAGACTCGGGATTAAGAGAGGTGAGCACAAATGGGCGCATTCTCTATGAATGGAGAGGGGCGCCCAGAGGAATGTTACTAGGCACTATTAATGTTTTAACAGAGCAAGCGTCTTAAGTAGCTCGCTCCATTAACAGAGATAGGCTCTTTGAGTGGTCGGCCTAAGCTGTTCGCCTCATGTGTAATCCGACCACCTCTGTTATAGATTAACAGAGGTGCAATTTTGCGCTTGCCTTTGTTAATGGAGTATTAACAGAGATGGGCACCTTATAATGTCCGCATTTGTTAATGACTAGCTATAAAATATCTCACCCACTCATGTTTTTGCTTTACGAGCTCACCCACTTATTCAAGCGTGATGAACAGCTCTATTTCTTTAAGAAAATTCCATTTTATTTTGATCTTGGTTTTTTTAGAGAGGTGGTTGTAGGAGGTTGGTTTGTGCCCTTATATGCCCTTTTTGTGCTTTTTTCCTAAGTTTTGATGCTTTTGTGCTAGTTCATGGTGGTCTAGATCTAGATCTAATGGTGGCACTAATGGTGGGAGGAGGGAGAAAGAGAAGATGTGTGTAAGAGCCAAAAAAGAGAGAAAACTTTCATGATAGATGGTACCTAGCTAGATAAAAGTGCATAATTCGTGGAAAGGGTGTGAAAAAATAGATGTTTCCAATAATTAATTAATAATTAATTAATTTATTATTATTATTATTACATAATTACCTATTTTTGTATGGATTAGGGTGTATATTCATCTGAGATCATTTGAAAACTTTGAAAATTTTAAATTTCAAAAAAACTGGAAATGTATTTCTAGGACCCTAGGGTGTTTGGTTTGAGAATGGGTTAGTCCATCATCTTCTCACTCCTCACTTTTTTGTTTGATTTGCGTGGAAAGAAATTGTTGATGCATCATCTCCTCATTCCTCACAAACTAATAATTGGTACTAATGTGAGAAATGTAGTTTGCCTAAAAATGTGAGTAATGTAGTTATTCTACCAAATTTTGAGGAACGAACTCATGATGCACCACATCATCTAGAATGACATGATTTCTCAAACCAAACACCTTTCAATGTGCTATCATTTTGATATAAAATCTATCATCATCATACAACTTTATTTGGAAAAGTTATATTTTTTTTTGTAATGCACCTGTTTCAGATTCGAGCCATATTGCCAACTGCCTTTAGAAATTGATTTCTAGATACTAGTGTAGCTTCCAACTACCTCTGGAAATGCCCCTATTTTTAGTCGTTGGAAACAATAGCTGCCTCTAGAAATGTGATTCTTTTAGACCTTATTAGGGTCTGTTTGGGAGAGATCCAGATTCTAAGAGAAACGTTTTAGATTTAGATTATCTAGAGAAACATTTCTCTCCTAAACAGAATCACTGGAAAACGTTTGGCTGGCTATCTCAAGATTCAGATTCTCAAAAGGTGTGGAACCATGCAAAACCACTATATTGGCGTTTCGAGCCCCAACGTTGGAACAGTGAAACATTTCTGATTCGAATCTCTGTCTAGCAAACTGTTTGGATCCGATTCTTGAGTTTCTGGTGAGAAACAGAAACGTTTCACCTAGCCAAACGAGGCCTTAGTGTTTCCAACCACCACTAAAAATAGAGACATTTCTAAAAAAATGGCTAGAAACATCAACTGCCTTTAAAACTCGATTTCTAGAGGCATGTTGTCTACCTATGTCGGAAACCATTTTTAGATACAACTTTTGTTCGAGCCATCTCTATGGGAAAAAAGAACATTTCTTAAAATCATTTTTACAGTAGTATGTAACAAATAATTGAATTGAGCTTCCTCTTAAACATATAAGATTCGACTCACAATAAGTTTCCTCTTAAAATTATTATAGACTGAGACGTGTGTAACCCTTCAGATTATGGGTTTGGACCCTTAGTGCTAATATCTAGTATACTGAAATTAGCAAATTAGGGACTTACTAAAATTAAAGTGCCTGAATTTTATCTTTCTTTTAAGCGACGGTTATTGCATATATTTTATATTAAAATTGCACCTTTAGTTTGTAGTAATTTATATAGACATAATCAATAACATTTTCCCCGGAACAAAAAAAAGCCCATTAGATACAATCAGAAATTCGACAAAAACCGATTTTTGATGGCACAAAAACAATTAACAATTTACGAGGAAAAAACGTTAATATGTTTCGACACAAAGACAAATAATAAATCATAAAAATAACAATTGACTTGTACTAGTTGGTTGTACAAGAGTGTTGACTGAAATCATTTTAAAATTCAGGCATATGAAACATAGGAGAAGTGAGCAAATTAATATGATGTGTCCAAAGAGGCTGTGCCAATATGCAATATGTCGACACGGAATTTCGTCCCGTGCCGAGGACACACGAGCAAGCCGAAAGGGTCCGCTCGATAGAGCTGGAGATCCGCCTAGCTTCAGCGCAGGGGTGGTCGATCCTACGCACTCCTCCCGAGACGTGCCAGTCAATTTGACCATGTAATTGACAAGGAGAGAAAGTTTATCAGTAATTAAGGGCGGAACATGCCGGTGTTGCCAGATAGTTCCAAATGTGCGGCTCTAAAAGCCGATATGAAAGGAGATCGACTAAATAGTCCATTCCAGCATATTCATAAGAATAAATCGGTTAAAGTTTATGGGGTTGTGTAAGAAGAATCGGTTATCGTTCAGGATGAATATCATTCTTTAAACAAATATTGGTCAATGGCAATAAGATATTAACAATGATTAGTTCATGCTGAGCCAATGACTGCAAGTAACTGAACCCCTTTTTATAAAAAAAACAGTTCATCATCATTCAATCATTTAATAGAGATAAATCTAATGAACATATTAGATCTCATCTATCGCTATGACCAATGGGGCATGAGGCAGAATTATGCAGGCCGTAGAAACAACAATAGACTCGACGACCCTAACTTATTACTAATATCAGTGGGGCATGAGGCTGAATCATGCAGGCCGTAATACAATAATAAGATCATGGGGCTAACACATCTTTCAACCTATCGCTACTTCAATAATCTCGTGATGTGAACTGTTCGTGAAAGCTCTCAATATCGGCTAAAACAGCCGATTCAGGCATAGCGCACAGTTAAGGTCATGTCCTCTCAGGAACATATCTACCAAATAACGATCTCCACTCCACGGTGCTAATAGTGGGGTGTGAGGCAGAATCACACAGGCCATGATAATGGACCATGGAAAAGTTTTTGCTAGCCAATAGATCTACTCAAAATTAAACACGCCTTAACCGCACGCTATGCACGATCAAGATCTACTCAAGATTAAAAACATCTTAAAACAGCCGATAAAACATAACTCATCGTTTAAAGTACAGATTAGATCAATTTAGATTAACAAACGATGGGTTAAAAAGGATATAAGGCCGATCTAGATCAATCCCAATCGGGCGAAGTGGTATTGCTGTAATTAAATAAATAATGGAAGAAATAAACAATATCAGTAACTTAATGAATCTATCCAAAGGAACTTTACCCTTAGATAGAGCCGATAACTTGACCTTAATATAGTTCAAGCAGTGGAGGTCGACCGGATCGATGCAGCCATACTTGAACTAGACAAGAGTCGATAACTAACTCATACCAGAGTCGCAGTGGAGGTCGACCGGATCGATGCAGCCGTACTTGTTGAAGAACTCACCGAGATCTACTCTACTCCTACTCCTAAGGGGTGGCCGGAGCTGAAAAAGTAAATAACTGGTATTTGATTGATTGTGTGCCTTTTACAATAGCCGGGCTTTGATATTTATACCCGGGAACCTGCGCATGACTCCTGTCTAAGCATGACTCATCACAATCTTTGGCCCTACAAGAAAACATTCCTAATTTAAGATAACTTAGACTCTAATCTTTCCCTTCTTCTAGAGTCCAACATGCCTTGTCCTGGCATCGATCGTAGCCTTTGTCGTCATCTGCTGGCGCTATCTGAAGAAAGTCGATTTTGGTGTTGCATTCGAATCAGTTGATTCTGATCTGCACGCAATTGATTCCTTGATGACATGATCTTGGGAGCTTTCGAGTCCCTGCGACTCTTTTTCCAAATTTTGGTGTAAACACATGCCCCCTAATTTTGGGATAAAAGTAATTTTATTCCAAAATTATCACGTCTGTATCCCCGATAGGTCCGTAGTCACGGGTAGAGAATCTTGATCTGAGGTCTACTGTTTGTCATCGTCTATGTTAACTCATGAGCCCATGCTTCAAAACCTTTCACGAGAGTATCATTGCTTCACGGGCATTTGGATTCATCTTTCCAGGCCAGCTATAAAATGTCCATCCGACCCTGGTGAGAGCAACTCGACAATCCAGCTATGTTTCTCTTCTATCTCCCGCCTCGAGTGCTTCCGACTCCGCCGGACCCTCCATGGTCTATCCTTTTGCTATGAAGATCTCGAGCGGTTAGAAGAATTCTTGTGCATAGGGTGATTGTGTCGTTCATTCTAGTGCCTCGTTGAGCAAGAAGACCAGCTATTGCGGTTAGAAGAATTCTTGTGATGTCACCTGAGTCTTCTCTCCATGCTTGCAAAGCTATTCTAGTGTTTGCGAGGGCTAAAATGTGTGGACACCTTCCCCTTGTTTGCTCCTTCAAACGCCCACCGGGAAAGTCACAGTCTTCTTTCCCATAGTTTCTCAATTTACCGAGAAAGCGGCTGAGCGTATGTTAGGCAGGCGACCTTTCCTCTTCTCTAGCATAATTTTATCAACGGGCCGATGTTGATTCGGTTCACGATCACCTTCGGCCTTGTGGGGACCCGGACCCTCTTCAATCCAAAGAAGCCTTGATGGGTTGATCTCTGGTCAATGTAAATTCTTTGTATCCGTCCCATAATATTTTGTAATTTGGGAAAGCAACAAGTTTGGACCTGTTGTCTCTTTGTTATCCGTCCCCTGAATTCCGGAGTGTCGATCCGCTTCCGTTTCTGATTCCAATTTCACACCCCCGGTGAAGTCTATCTTCTCGTCTTCTTGGGCTATATATACGGGCCACGGCCTTGGATCTAACAACAACCCGCTTCGTCTCAAACCTTCTGCATTCTTAGTATAGTTCCTTTTTTCCGTAGGTTTGAGATCATGGAGAATAGCAAGAGGTCTACCGAGGAGGCCCTCAACGGATCTGCATCATCGCACCAGCGCCTTCATCGCCAAGAGGGTGCAACCTAGGCTGCTCCCATTGTTCCGGAGCAGAGGGCCGACTCTGCCCAGCCTTCGGGGTCCTCTTTGGCACCAATTCACCGCTAGCTCCCTCGTTACTCAAGGAGGTAGATCGACAATGATGATCTGCTGGCCTCCATCGATCGGACTGACCAGCATCTGGCCAACTGCCTCTCCCTTGTAGAATCGGCTTTGGCCATGATTGAAGGCCAATCACCCCCCAAGGTAAGCCTGGTAGGATAAAGGTTGGCCAGGGCTGAAGCCAGAATCATAGGTGAGATGTCTGCCATATTTTCTCTCTTCTTCTTAATTTTGTCTTTAAGATTTCTGATCATCCTTTCCTTAAATCTTTTAGATCTAACTGCTTAGTTGGAGAGTCTTCGATCAGCTGCAGATCACGTGGTAGGGTTTGTCAATGCTAGGGGCGCCATCCTAGTGGTTCTCTTGCATGACATCCCAAACCGTGTTAGGGAGGTCGCCTTCATGGCGTTCGTCATGGTGCTGCCATGGCGCTGGCTGCTGCTCAAGCCCGTTCTGGCCATAATCTTCGGCTTCTTCCCCATGGTTTTCTGGACGCAGCGTACCCTAGAGAGCATGAGCGCTTGGTTGAGGACTTCCTAAGCACTGCCAACTTTGTATCCTTCAACACCCTAGCCGATGACATAGTAGGCAAAGTGTTTTCCGGCATGTAGCTTGTAATAGGTGACATTTAGCAAACAACTTCCTCATCTTGAGTGATTTTCCTATGTTTTGTACTTCATACACATCACTTCGTCCGTGTTTGCTTTGCTTCTATAGGCGATACACATCATACAGGCTTTTACCCCTTCGGGTTCATTTTTGAACTAGAGGTGATACCTTTCCAATATCGGCTATTAAAGCTATCGACCAAAGAAATCATTTATTAAGTATTGATCAAAACACTATGATAATATTTCTTTAAATATTTCCCATTGATTGCTCGGCCGATCTCTTCCTCTCCTTTTAGTGTCTCCAAAATATAAGCATTACCAGGCGCACAACGTTTGATCCAATAAGGTCCTTCCCAGTTAGGTGACCATTTGTCGAATTTACTATCCTTTGACCCGATCGGCAATTTCATTTTCTAGACCAAGTCTCCTTCAAAACATTGCTTAATCTTGACCTTTTTATTGTAATATTTTGCAACCCTCAGTTCATTGGCTTCGATATTTTCAAGAGCATGTAGCCAAAGGCAACTCAAGTCCTCCAAACTGTCTATCATAAGATTCTTGTAGACTTCGGCTGACAAATCATTCTGCAATGTAACACGCCTTGATCCAGTCTAAACTTCCCAAGAAAGAACTGCATTATGGACATACACAAGTTCATAAGGCGACGTTTTAATTGATCCATGATAGGCCATCCTATATGCCCACAGCGCCTCATTTAGCGTCAAATGCCACTACCTTGGCTGTTCCTCGATCTTTTTCTTGATCAGCTTAATCATAATCTGGTTGGACGCCTCTGCCTGGCCATTATCCTGAGCATAGTAAGGAGAGGAATTTAGTAGCTTGATTCCCATACTGGCAGCAAAATCCCCAAACTCTTCTGATGTGAACATTGTTCCTTGATCTGTAGTTATTGTTTGAGGAATCCCAAAATGATACACAATGTGTTCCCTGACAAAATCAATCATGTTCTTTGATGTTACCGTCTTCAAAGGAATTGCCTCAACCCATTTAGTGAAGTAATATGTTGCTACCAATATGAACTTATGTCCTTTGCTTGAAGGTGGAAAAATCTGGCCAATTAAATTAATTCCCCAACCTCGAAACGGCCATGGCTTGATTATTGGATTCATGGCCGATGCAGGCGATCTCTGGACATTACCAAAATGCTGACAGTCCTAGCACCCCTTGTAATATTCAAAACAGTCTTCCAACATTGTTGGCCAAAATATCTGGCTCTGCGGATAATCTATTTCATCTTATAAGCCGATTGATGAGCTCCACATATCCCTTCATGCACCTCACCCATCAACACCTTAACTTCTTCTTGGTTTAAGCATTTGAGCAACACCCCATCGACTATTTTATAATATAACTGATCGTCTAACAAAACATACTTAGCCGATTTATACCTTAGCTTTCTGGTAACTTTCTGAAATGGATCTTTAAGGTAATCGGCTATTTTGACTCTCCAATCATCACTTGAGGTTTCACTACTCAAGACTTCTTGAAACACTCGATGTCCTGATGCACTTTGAGCTAGATGGTTAGCTTCTTGGTTTTGTGCTCTCGGAATATGTTGGAAAGAGATATGAAGAAACTCCTTGAGTAACTTTTGGCACTCATCATAGTATCCTTTTAAAGTCTCTTCTTTGCACTCATATAGGCCGATCAACTGATTAATAATTAGCTGTGAATCTCCAAATACTTCAATTGCTTCAGCCTTTACTTCATAAAGAAGTTCGAGTCCCTTAAGAATAGCTTCGTACTCTGCTTGATTGTTAGTAATCATTGGCTCAGTTGGAAGAGCAAACTCAAAACTTTCCCCCCGAGGCGAAATAATAACAATACCAATGCCACCACCTTGCTTGCATGATGATCCATCAAAGAATGACGTCCAAAGCATTGGCTCTACATAACCAATGCTTGGCTTATGATGCTGGGTGACAAAATCGACCATTACTTGTCCTTTGACTGCTTTAGCTGATTCGTACTTCAAGTTAAATTCTAATAATGCAAGAATCCACTTTCCCACTCTTCCATTCAGTATTGGCATTAATAACATGTGCTTAACCACATCAGCCTTGGAAACAACTATACACTCGGCCGATAATAAGTAGTGTCGTAACTTAGTGCAAGAGAAATGTAAGCACAAGCATAACTTTTTGGTGGGAGAATATCTTGTCTCTGGATCTAGTAGTCTTCTACTCAGATAGAAAACAACTCTCTTTTTCTTCAAATTCTTGCATCAAGGCCGATCCAATTGTCTTGTCATCAGTCGATATGTACAACTTAAAAGGCTTACCTTGCTAAGGAGGGACCAGCACAGGTGGACACTTCATGTATTCTTTTATCTCTTCAAACGCCCTTTGTTGTATGTCACCCCACTTGAATTCTTGATCATTTTTCAACTTCAACAAGGGAGAAAATGGCAGGATCCTTTCCGATAAATTTGAAATGAATCTTCTGATGAAATTGATCTTACCAAGCAGAGACTGCAACTCTGTTTTAGTAGTCGGGGGAACTGCTTCATCAATTGCTTTTACGCTTTTTTTACCAACTTTGATTCCTCTCTCGTGGACCATAAATCCCAAGAATTGCCAAGCTGACACTTGAAAGCACACTTATTAGGATTCATCTTTAAACCATGTTTTCTTGTACATTCCAGAGTTTCTCACAAATCAGCTAGGTGCTCTTTGTACCCCTTGGATTTTATCATCACATCGTCGATGTAGATTTCAACAATCATGCCGATCAACTTATGGAAAATGTAATTCATTGTCCTTTGATAAGTTGCACCGGCATTCTTTAGACCAAAGGTCATCACAACCCACTCAAATAGATCGATCACACCGGGGCACCTGAAAGCAATCTTTGCTATGTCTTCCTCAGCCATGAAATTTTGATTCTATCCTGCATTGCCGTCCATGAAGCTTATAACCTTGTGCCCGGCTGTTGCATCCACTAACATATCAGCTATCGGCATCGGATAACCATCCATGGGTGTGGCCTTGTTTAGATCCCTAAAATCGATGCAAACTCTTAATTTTCCATTCTTCTTATATACAGGGACAACATTCGATATCCACTCCGCATATCGGCATGGTCGGATAAATTTTGCTTCCGGTAACCTTTCAGTCTCCTTTTTATATCATCAAGCACCTTCGGGTTGAATCTCCATGGAGCTTATTTAAACGGCCGATATCTAGGTTTGATTGGCAACCAATGTTCAATAATTGACCGGTCTAAATCAGGCATCACATAGTATTCCCAAGCAAAGCAGTCTTTAAATTCCTTTAATAAATCAATTAATTCTCGCTTATACTCCGGATCCAACTTAGCACTTACGTACGTCGGCCTAGGTCTATCTCCAGGACCAATATCTACTTCTTTCAATTCATCGGACCGACGTGAAGCCATGTCCTAGTTTGCCATCTATACCAACTATTGGATTATCCATTAATACAAATTTTCAAAGCCGACTGCTTGGATCGGCTGCTGGCTTTCACCATTGACTCTAAATTCTGATGGCAACAAAAAAGCCATTTGGATATTAGCGATGGTTGCTTTTTATTGGTTGTTTGCTTAGTACGCCATACTTGAGGTTTGCCGGATGCCTGAGCCTGTTCCATCTCTTTATTCCTTAGGCATTGCACCCTCCTCTTCTGGCTTCTTGTTAAACCTCCTGAACACCATTGGCCTTCCTACCAAACATATTTTCTTTCGTTGCCTTCTTCATAACCAGCCCAGTCTTGGTCAACAACTCATTTTCCAAGCCGGTCATGAACACTTTTACTTTTTAAGCGTTGATCCATGTTATTATGATGATATGTATCTTGAGCATGGATAGACCGGCGGTTGGTTTGAGATTGCCTAAACTCCTAATATTGATTGCTGCATTCTGGACAGTCATGTCTGGTAGGCAACTTCAAACCTTTCATTCCAGCAATGTCTGAAGAAAGGACAATTCCAATGTGATTCGGCTTGTTTCCTTTCATACCTCTCTTCTTCCAGTTGACGCTGGTATGCTTGATCCTTCAACCAATGCTGATAATCCTTTTCCTTCTGTCGCTGCCACTCATTCAACAAAACTTGAGATGTAACTCGTGGCCTTGTCGTCCCTACTTTTGGCGTTTTCCCTGCTCGTATTGGCTCTTTTGCTTAGCGCGACGTCTTCTAATCTCTCTATACTCGTCAACCGATATTTGCATCTTGGGATCGACTGTTCGGCTTCTCTTGATTTGGTCGATGTTAGGACCTTAGCTTTTCCTTTGATCAGTCTAGCATCAACCATATTCTAATCTCCTAGGAAAGGATTATCATCAACTTTCATTTTTCGAGGCGTGTCAAATTTGAGCCTCCCTTATTGAATAGCCCTCTATATATGCTGCCAGAAAATTCTACATTCATTAGTGGAATGAGAAGTAGCATTATGGAACTTGCAGAACTTCTTATTCTTCAACTAATTAGGGGGCAACGTAACATGACCATCGGGCAACTTGATCTGTCCATTCTCAGGCAAGAAATCGAAGAGCTTGTCTGATTTGGTGACATCAAAGTCATAGCTCTCCTTGACTTCTCTTCCTCAAGGATTTGGCACCATTACTGCCTTCTTGCCCCAATTCTATTCAGCCGTAGCAACCTCTTCTTCATCTTCATAGCCATCATCGACTGAGTATGGATTGTAAGCCTCGGCCATTGTGGTACTTTTCTGAAATCAGGTATCTCTACGCATACTCTAGAATTGGCTATTGAGCATTGCCACTCGTTGAGCCAATTGACCCAAGTTATCAAATTCTTGTCCCAGCAGCTTTTCTTTCCACATTGGTAGCATTCCTTGAATGGCTAAAGCAGCTAGTTGATCATCAGCTAAGTTTAAGGAGAAGCACAAGTTCCTGGTTTCTTGGAACCTCTGAAGAAATTCAGTGCCTGATTCATTAGTCTTCTGTCTTATAGTTGTCAGATCGGTAATCTTCTTTTCTTCAGTCCCAGTGTAAAAATATGTATGAAACTTCTTCTCTAGGTTAGCCCAATTGGCAATGGAATTAACTGGTAGTGATGAAAACCAAGTGAAGGCTGGCCCTGATAAGGACAAGGAGAAGAAACGAACTCGATGGGCATCCTCAACTGATGCTTCGCCCAATTGTGTAAGATATCGACTGACATGTTCTATCGTGCTTGTACTGTCTTGGCCAGTAAACTTACCAAACTCTGGGAGCTTGTAATTTGTGGAAAGAGCGACCAAATCATACCATTCTGGATATGGGAGTTTGTACAAAAAGGTCAGTCCTTTTGGCTTCAGACCGAACTGATTTTTCATCATCTCGGTCACCCTCAGCAGCAACTCGTCAGCATTTGAACTTGGATTTCTCTGTACTTGCTGACCCATCTATGGATTGAAATTTTGTGTGCCTTGGTACCCTGGATTTGGAATCATGTGAAGGGTGTTATAATCTGTGCCATAGTGATACCCTTGTGGAATCTTGATCTGCTAGGTCCTTTGCTGGCTTGCTGCTTGAAGTCTCTGATTGTAGACATAAGGATCTATATCTCTACAGATCCTTTGAATTGATGGTGCTATTTTTTGAGCCAACGACGGTATGTGGCCTGATATGCCAGAATTGATCACCTAGTTCTGACCTTGCCCCGCCGGCTACTGCACATGCTATACTGGTGGTCCAGGATTATACTGTATCTGATTTGCAATAGTTCCTTGAGTCTGTTTAGATGAACCCTGAACTGCCTGGACATCACCATTACTAGCTGATGCTGCTTCTTGATGGCTGGTACCGACTTGATTAGTCCCTTGGGTCAACGGATCTGGAATGTTGTAATAAGCCGGCTTACCTTGACCAACTAGAAACCCATGAATCGCCTCTCTCATGGTGTTGTGGAATATGTCCAAGAAAGCTTCGTTATGGCTTGATATGGCATCACAAACAGATTTGTCTACAACTTCCTTAAAGAAACATCTGTCTTCATCTTCAGTTGTATCTGTCTGCATGTGTAATAGAACTCTTGGTAGTGAAAATTTATGAACAATTGTGTTGTCACGTGTTTTAGTTTAGGACAACAAACACTTGTTCTGAAACTCTTCTGTAGCTTTCTGATGACACCTTTATCTCTATCATGTAGATCTTCATAATGTACCATAAGGATGTCGTTGTTGTCGCGAGCCGCCATGATGATTGTGGTGTCCCACCGGGTGTGCCAGAAATGTGTGTCGACACGAGAATTTTGTTCCATGCCGAGGACACACGAGAAAGCCGAAGGGTCCGCTCGATGGAGCTGGAGATCCGCCTAGCTTCAGCGCAGGGGTGGTCGATCCTGCGCACTCCTCCCGAGACGTGCCAGTCAATTTGACCCTATAATTGATAAGGAGAGAAAGTTTATCAGTAATTAAGGGCGGAACAAGCCGGTATTGCCAGACAGTTCCGAATGTGCGGCTCTGAGAGCCGATATGAAAGGAGATCGACTAAATAGTCGATTCAAGCATATTTATAAGAATAAATCGGTTAAAGTTCATATGATTGTTTAAGAATAATTAGTTATCGTTCAGGATGAATATCATTCTTTAAACAAATATTGGTCAATGGCAATAAATATTAACAATGATTAGTTCATGCTGAGCTAATGACTGCAAGTAACCGAACCTCTTTTTATAAAAGAAACAGTTCATTATCATTCAACCATTTAATAGAGATAAATCTAATGAACATATTATATCTCATCTACCGCTATGACCAGTGGGGCATGAGGTAGAATTATGTAGGCCATAAAAACAACAATAGACTCGACGACCCTAACTTATTACTAATATCAGTGGGGCATGAGGCGAATCATGCAGAGCCGTAATACAATAATAAGATCATGGGTCTAACACATCTTTCAACCTATCGCTACTTCAACAATCTCGTGATGTGAATTGTTCGTGAAAGCGCTCGATATCGGCTAAAACAGCCGATTCAGACATAGCGCACAGTTAAGGTCATGTCCTCTTAGGAACATATCTACCAAATAACGATCCCCACTCCATGGTGCTAACAGTGGGGTGTGAGGCAGAATCACACAGGCCATGATAACGGGCCATGGAATAGTTTTTGCTAGCCAATAGATCTACTCAAGATCAAACACGCCTTAACCGTATGCTATGCACGATCAAGATTGATGTAAAACAGCCGATAAAATATAACTCATCTTTTAAAGTACAGATTAGATCAATTTAGATTAACAAACAATGGGTTAAAAAAGATATAAGACCGATCTAGATCAATCCCAATCGGGTGAAGTGATATTGCTGTAATTAAATAAATAACAGAAGCAATAAGAAATATCGGTAACTTAATGAATCTATTCGAAGGAACGCCACCCTTAGATAGAGCCGATAACTTGACCTTAACCTAGTTCGAAGTGTTGGAGGTTTAAATGGGATCGATCTGTACCGTGCATTTGAACTAGACAAGAGTCGATAACTAACTCATACTAGAGTCGTAGTGGAGGTCTAACCGGATCGATGCGTGCCGTCATTGAACAGAGATATAAGCCATGACGTATTTACAGACAAAGCGTGGAGGTCGATCAATCGATGCTGGCCGCATTTCTGTGAAGAACTCGCCAAGATCTACTCTACTTCTACTCCTAAAGGGTGGTCGGAGCCGAAAAAAAAGTAAATAACTGGTATTTGATTGATTGTGTGTCTTTTACAATAGTCGGGCTTTGATATTTATACCCGGGACCTACGCATGACTTCTGTCTAAGCACGACTCATCACAATCTTTGGCCCTACGAGAAAACATTTCTAATTTAAGATAACTTGGACTCTAATCTTTTCCTTTTCCTTCTTGTAGAGTCCAACATACCTTGTCCTGGCGCCGATCGTAGCCTTTGTTGTCATCTGCCAGCGCTATCTAAAGAAAACCGATTCCGGTGTTGCATTCGAATTAGCTGATTCCGATCTGCACGTAATTAATTCCTTGATGACATGATCTTGGCAGCTTTCAAGTCCCTGCGACTCTCCTTCCAAATTTTAGTGTAAACACAATATTTCACCTAGGAATCTACTACCATCTATTAGCAAGGAAGAAAGAGTGCCAGTAGTTTCTACTAGTAAAACATATCCAGGTAAAATTGTGTGATGGAGCAGCTTCAGGCTCTGTTTAGGTCCATGGTGCTAAAATTTAGTCCAGAGTTAAAGATTAGTCCTTAGAATGAAGAGGCTAAAGTTTAGCCCATGAGATTGTTTGGATCCGAGGATTAAAAGATTAGCTATATAACCATGACGTATTTACCTTTAATTAATATGCATACACAACATCGGGATAGTTGGGGCTAAAGTTTACGGGCCCTAGCAGCGGACGCAGATTGCAGAAGGCTGGCAGTCGGAGCGGGACCAAACTCGATTGGATTGACAATTGGCATCGTACGGTTCTTCCGACCGTGACCCGTGAAACACGGTATGCAGGCACAGGTGCATACGTACGGCCGGCCGACAATGCATGAATGAATATGAATTGATTGATGGATGCAAAAGCCGAGCCGAACGTCAGCCACGCGTAAACACGAGCCGTTGGTGGTGTGTGGTTGCTGGATCTAACGCACCAGAGTTTTTTCATTTTATTAATATTTTTTAAATCAATATTATAATACTCCCTTCACCCTGATTAAAATCAATTTTAATTCTAGAAACTGTTCTAGAATAATTCCATTGCTTATAAAACCACCAAACGGTTGGTCGGCATACTTCAGGAACCACACCCCTATTAACTCCTACTATCTCTGTTCTGAAAATAATACAACTTTGAGTTGTTTGCCATGAAAAGTGATTTATGTTTAACCAAATTTTTTAGTAAATAATATTCACAGTTATATCTTTAAATTAATATATTATAAAAATATATTTTATAGTTAATCTAATGGTATTTATTTGATATCATAAATATAAATACTTTTTTATTTATAATTAATCAAACTTAAGATACTCAGACGGGGTAGTAGAGCAAACTGACACACTTTGGTTGAGCATATAGTAGTAGTAGTTCTTAATTAAAACTAGTGCAACACTAGCATACAGTTAAAAGATGGAACTCATCAGATTAATGAAGTGCATTGCGTAGTCAGGGGTTTTTATTGGGTCAGCTGACCCCTATAAAATTTGACAAATCGGATATAAATTTACTATTAGCTAGTGTATTTAGGTGATGATTAGTGAAACTGAATCCAATGGCTTTACTGTCTGGCTTCGCCTCTGATAGAGGGAGTAATATCCCTGTGAAAAAAGTATGTCTAGATTCAATCTTTTGGTTGTGGAAACGGATCTATCGACAGGACAACGTTGTCATATAACATGCATTTAGCGACAAGTGATGCCACCATGCATGACAGCCAAGGCGACCCATGCCAACGTGGCGGCTTGGTGGTCCTGATGTTGTCACGCTAGGGCACATGGTACGGCAGCCTGTCGTGATATGCATTATACTATAGCAGTTATAGTGTTTTGTCAAGATCTTAAATTTTGTGATTAAAGCATTTTTCATTTAAAAATATTTAGTCAAAATACTCAAAATGATAATATTTCTTAAAGTTTAATTCATATAAAATGATTGTGTGATGTAGTGATACAAGGCTCATACGAGGCAAGAGATCAAAGGTTTGAATCCTAGAAAAATATACACGAAAAATTGTAGTACTTGTGACTTACCAACTAGGCTTTTCTTGATATTAAAACCATTTTCACGGCCCCTTTTCAGTTTCTAGAAATTTGTTTCTAGAAGCATAATCACATTACTAATCGATCACCTTAAAAATTACCACCATAATATCTAAATTATAAAACATTTTGACTTTTATAGATACATTATTTTTTATATGTCTAGAAGCCTATAAAAACAATGTATCTATAAAAGCCAAAACATCTTATAACTTGAAGTGGAAGGAGTAATTTTTAAAGGCACTCAGATAGAGCAGTTGCATACCGTCCTTAGAAATGATGATTGATTTCTACACCCTTGGTTAGAGAATTTTTTTTTATTTTTAACACTTTTTATAAACTAATTTTAAATCTAACACTGTTTTTTTTTCAAAACTAACACTTTTGGCCGTGCCTATTGCCATGGCGCGGCGAAATGTTTGTGCCGCGCCATGCATGATGGCGCGGCAGGAGGCTGACGTGGCGAAGACCGAGGCCGCTGACCGGTGACGTGGCAGGCTCTGCCGTGCCACCGATCTTGGCGCGCCAGTGACGCGCCACGGCGCATGGCGCGACAATACCTGGACGGTTTAATCGGAACTTTCCGCGTCGATAGTGGGAGTTACTCTACGTATTGCTTGACGTAAAACCAACAGTGGATTTGTTTCTGTCTTTTGTTGAATCTTTTTCACGGCTTGATAGAGAATTTGATAAGCCAATGTTTTTTCTGCCTTTCATAATACGGTTAACCACCATGTTAACTAATTGATTACGAAAAATTAGATCGGATTTTACGGTTCTTTTTTCTATAGTACCTCGACGTGACATGAGCGTGAAAGAGGTTCAAGAATTCGTTTTCTTTTTATAAGGGCTAAAAACGAATCACTTATTTTTTTGGCTTTTTGGCCCCATATTGTAGGATCGGCAGCAACGTGACCATGGACCCTGGCTTCGTCGACCCCTCGCAAGAAGACGCCGCCACCCGGCGGCGTCGAGATACGCCGGACCGCCGGTTCCCAAACTAGTTACTTACTTAATCTCGCGGCGAGTCTTCTTGCGACGCATTGAAACGAATATGAAGCAAATAAATGCAGTCCGTGCGCAAGTTGACAAGCTGCCACATAAAATTTTCATTGGTTTGACATAAGTTCGACATAACATAACCAACTAAGCCTACAAGTTTTGGACGCCAATATTCATTCGACCTAAATAACTAAGACCCAAGAGTGTAAGGATCCCTCGGACGCCTCTGTCTCTTCGGATTTGTTGGCAACACATTGGGAGTGTAGCCAACGCCGGTGTGGTCGCGTCGTCGGTGCGTACGGCTCGTACCCTGCAAGTATATGATATGCACGATTACTTATAATCTTTATGATCGTTAGTTCATGGAGCCTACGTATTTAAAGAAACTACCTTTGTTAGTACCTATGCGTCTCCTTGGTACCAAGAGGGGCACCACCTAGCTGAGACATGCCAATCTTGTCCTGCGGCCAATCGTCCCACTGGACGTGATGTCTGCGGAAGCCCGGGGGGTCGTCGTCGTCGTCATCGTCGTCCTCGATTGCAGAGTCCTTCCCAGCGCTATGATATGGTGGTGTACGCACTGCGGAAGTAGCACCTATCACTGGCTAAGAAGAGCCGGCTGGTGTCCTCAAAGAGGCTGAAGACGTGCCACCCGACCACGCCGGGAGTGGCGGTTCCACATAAGGAGTGTCCATGCAGCTCAGCTTCTAAGCTAGCTTCCTGCCGCTCTTCTTCACCTTCTGGATAAATAGACATTAAAGTTAGTGCATTTCCCAAACACATATACACTAAAGAAACATTTTCAGAACGGACAAACATTTTCGGACTGAGATAGTACTAGAGCTCCGGAGCATCCCAAGGACACCAATGCACCTGAACATTTCGTAATTGAGTTAGGTTGTGATATAGTGTACAACGAACAAGACACATGTATGATAGTAAAGAGAGTGTAACCTGGTGCTGTGTCAGGACGTCGAGACCGTCCGTGTACTCCCTATACTTGCACCTCGTATTCCCTCTAACTAACTCTGCTTTTGTCCAGATATACAGAGCTATAGGGAGTGTATCATGCCCGTTCTATTGCTGCATTGAACACGATAATGAATTATCCATTAATAATCTCATCATATGTAACTGCCTCAAAGAATATAGTGAACCGAAGTACTTACCGGTAAAAACCGGAAGATTAAGGGGCCTCTCCCACGGGCCATCGTTCTCAACACCAAAACTGGAGTAGGTAGGAGCACCCCCAAGGTTCGTGATACCCGAGATGCGACATTTGCAAGCAACGATAGTTGTCGATATCGTCCATGCCGGGACAACGCGCGCCCCGGTATGTGCGCCGCTATGTTATCCCACGGCTGGCATAGTATGTCAAGGAAGATCCAGCTAATGGTGTTGTCCGAGGTGTCTGGAAAGAGGAAAGCACCAAGGAAGTTTTAGAGCCACACTCTATTGAACCTATCGATCTGAGCCTCCTCAGCCTGTGGGTCCAAGTAATCAAAGCGCTCTGTGATCCAGGACGACAAAACTCTGGAATTTTTCTTGAAATTCACCAAAGAAAATGAGACCCGATGGCTGTAGGAAAGTAATTCAAGTATTAAATAGGCTTGAATTGCTCACTTATTTTTCTTTGAAACCTCGTCGTCCGGTGGAAAAAAGCCAGTGAACAGAGCCAACAGCTCCCTCCAGTGATTGTTGTCAACTATACCCGTCACTGGAAGTCATCCCAACCGAAGGCCAAAGATAGCCTTCACGTCCTGCATGGTCAAGGTCATCTCGCCGCAAGGTAGGTGGAACGTGTGGGTCTCAGACCTCCACCTATTATAAGAATAGAACGACTGTTAGTTGACTCAAATTTGTTATAAGAATGTTTACGTACAAAGAAGGCACTCACACCTGTCTACAGCTGCAATAAGTAGTGCTGGGTCAAGGGGTGAAAGACCGTAGTTGACAACACGGACAAGCTCGAGGAAGCTGGCACGCCGTATATACGGCGTGTAACGCTCATCCCACTGGTGCGCCCTGGTGTGTGTGCGGGGCTCAAAGTAGGCAAGACCACCTGTGCGTCGGTGTCACTCAAGATGTGTGCTCGGTGCTGGTCGTCGTACTCCACCTCAAGAATGGGGTACAACGGGTGCTGCGTGGGAGGGGTCGTCCTGTTACAAATTGATAAACAAATGGTTAGAGTATTCAAATTAACAATATTCAAATTAACATTATGTAGCATTGCAAAATTTAAACTACTTGTTATGCAATACGAACACAATATGAAAGCACATGCATATATTCAAAGTAACATTAACAGACATATTAAACAACTTCACTAGAAAAATAAGCATTTGATGAAACTTCATCAAGTCATCCAAATCGCCATATCACGGACTACTAAGTACCGACAATCAATTCCAAAACCCAAAATCCTAACTAATAGTAACTCTAAACCCTAACTACCTAACCAAAACTACCTAACCTAAACCCAAAATCCTAACTAACAGTAACCTAAACCCTAACTACCTAACCAAACCCTAACTATCCTAAATCACCAACAAATTCTAAATCAGTATCCTAACAAATTCTAAATCACTATCCTAAATCACTAACAAATCCTAACAAATTCACTAACCTAACTATCATAAATCACTAACCCTAACTAAAATAACAATCATAATAACATGAAATCGAGAGAGCCACCTTGATATGAGCGGACGCGTACGTGGCCGACGTACGCGCCAGCGTAGCATAGTGACGAGTGAGTGGGCTTGGCGGATGCGGTATGTTGCTGGGGGCTCTCTACGCATGGCATGAGAGCGGGCGGCAGGGTGGTGGTGGTTGGCGTGCACGGTGGCTGCAGCGGTCATGCTGGCGGCGTGTGATGCAATGCCGCAGGCGGGGGCGAGCGGCGAGAGGCGGTCGGCGGCTCGGGCGAAGAAGGCGGCTCATGGGCGATATTTATCTCGATCTGCCGCGCCATGGGGCGTGGGCGTCCATCGCCATCGCTTAAGATCGATAGCGCGGCAGAGCCTGCCACGTCATCGGTCAGCGGCCCCGGTCTTCGCCGCGTCAGCCTCCTACCACGCCACCATGCATGGCGCGGCACAAGCATTTCGCCACGCCATGGCAATAGGCACGACCAAAAGTGTTAGTTTTGAAGAAGAAAAAATAATGTTAGATTTAAAATTAGTTTACAAAAAGTGTTAAAAATCTTTGTAGAGACCTGAAGGTTGGAAAACTGCCTCTGTAAGCAAATATGATGGTCCTTAAAAATGTTTTTTAGTAATTTCGCGCTGGTGGGTGTCGTTAGTACTCACAAAAGACTTTCCAGGGACGAATAAAAAATGCCACGATAGATACATGGAACCTTCTAAAAGAATAAAACCATTGCCGATTGTCATAACTCACAACTTAAAGCACCATTTACACTGCTCAGTGTGTGTGCGTGCACATGCTTGGGATCTAGTAGCCCATGCGACCTTCATGACATCCACGATTGATCGATTGCTAACTACCCAGCAGAAACGCCAAAGTTGATCAGGAGGAGTTCAGATCCCTATCCTAATCAGCCACATTACAGCTAATGATGACCACCGGCAATGATCGCCTATCACCACCGACCAGATACACGGAATACTCAGCAGTTCCCTATCCTAGGTCTTGTTTAGTTGGCCAAATTTTTTTAGAAAATGGTACTGTAGCACTTTTGTTGTTATTTGGCAATTAATGTCCAATCATAGTCTAATTATGCTTAAAAGATTTGTCTCGTGAATTTTGTCTAAACTATGTAATTAGTTTTATTTTTTATTTATATTTAATGCTTCATGCATGCGTCCTAAAGATTCGATGTGACGGAGAATCTTAAAAAATTTTGTAAAATTTTGGGAACTAAACAGGCACCTAATCACTTATCAGCCGCATTACTGCTATGATGATGGTGACTACCGGTAACAGTCGCCTACCACCACCGACAAAAATCCACACTCCTATATGTCGATCCGTGGATCAATGTCGGATTCAAACTTAAACATCACTGCTGGAATCAGACCCAATAGATAATAATCAGTAATTATGGCCTTGCTTATTAGTTATCACTTCCGGTTATGGCCTTGCTTATCAGTTATCACTTCTGATTCTTAGTCCAACAATGATAGTAAAATATTACTACTGAGTCAAGCCTACACCCGGCAGTGATAGTATTAGGATCACTATTAGGTTAAGTACGTCTCTATCTGACAGTGACAAGATGATACTTACTACTGTCTGTCTTTAGCCTAGCAATTACCTTTGTTTTCCAATTTTTTATTGAGATATGTCTAATATGTTACCTTCGATGATAAATGCATTATATATATCTCACTGTCATCAAGATTATACTACAACTACAATAAGTTTGAGTCTCCGTCACATGATTCGACAATAAATATATATGTTACATAACGGCGTACCTGGATCCGACAGAGGAGAACCGAGTAATCAGGATCCAACAACATAGGTCCCTGCCATATCATGGTTCAACCCGCCGGTGTTATCATACTATATTAATTACAATACTTCTGTTGAAACTCATTGAGTTTTTTTTTTTTATATTCTACGTTATATTATATCCCTTACACTCAACTGAATTTCCAAACGTGGAAATGAATTAAGATGACTATAATTGTTAATTGTGTAGGTTGTCCAGTGTACACGATGGCATCTCTTCTTCTGTTTTTGTTTCAGTCCAATTAAAACAGAAACATGGCATTCATGTTTGTCAACCGCAATGCCAAGTATGTACATGTAATTCCGTCACTGTTCAGAGCTTAGTGGATTGAGGATTGTGGTACACTGGTACTCTAATTCACCCCAGTCCATATAGGGTGAAAAATTGAGGATTGAGGTTGTAGGTTTTAGTAAATTGAAGTGCAACCGAATTAACACACAAGCCCTTACTGTAACTAACTTATCTAGAATTAGAATGAAGCCAACTTGCTTGGTGTTGTGAAAAAATGTAGAAAAACCAGACACTCTTACGGCACACCGTCGCGTTACACGGATCCCTCTGGCACTGAATCTCTGATCCCCTTTGTCCTCTGCACAGTTCGCAGCCAAGGCCAAGCAGAGCCAATCTTGACCGTACGTGCCTTGCCAACTACTACGCCTACGCAGGATGGCCCAGCCCAACGCCCATGCTAGCTTCTCCTCTCTTATTTTCTCGCTGCCTCCAACAGCCCGGTTCTGAGCATAAGTGGGAGGGGCGACAGGACCTGAATACGTTTGCTCCTTTTGCACATGGAAATGAATATTGAAGGCCAGATGCCTAGCCTCGCTGGCAGCCGTTGAATCGAAGAGAAAAATAGAAAATGAAACATCACCGTGCTAGTCAGCCCGCCGCTGCGCATAAACTACCAGTTGGAGTTGAGTGGGGACCGGGATGAGTCTCGTGTGTGGACGAACACCCTCCCAGAGTTTGTAAAAAACTTTATGTCTCACAGTGTTGTCGAGGTTTCTGATATAATAACAAGGCCCTAGAGCTGGACTCTAGGTTAAAAAAAGAAGAAGTCACGGTCGCTTGTGGTGTGACTTACGACCTGATTAGTTGGTTTTCAATTCTTCTCCAACTAAAATCATGGTAAGTTAAAACTTTTAGTCATCAATTGATTCATTGTCAAAGAATTGTACACCAATGTTTATATTTAAAGTTTTGGCAAGTCTCTAAAACTTCTTAAATTTTATAAGAGAGAAAAAGTGATTTTCACTATTGTTATGACACTCAACCAAATGTACACCTATGTTTTTGGCTCTAATTTTGGCAAGCCTTAATTTAGGTGAGCCCAAGTTTCATAATTTCTGAGCTAAATTTTTTTTTTGTATGAGTTTTCTAAGATTAAACTAGGTTTTAGGATTTTTTTTTAATTGTATTATTTTTCATATAAAATATATTTTGATAATTTTTTTAAATTTTTTTATAAATATTGAGTATTTTATAAAAAATTATAGACCGAATCACCTCTTTGAACTTTCAACTTAGTCTGATTGACCTCCTTTGATGTGGCGCCACATCTGCAAAACCACTATCAAAGCCGCTTATGGTGCAAAAGTGAATGGTTTTCAAAAGTTGAGAGATGTTAAAGAACTAATTTTGTAGACTAGGGAGGAAAATCGGACGACCGCGATAACTGACAAAGGTAAATTGGACTTTTTTTCTTTTGGTTGAGCAAGAATTGAAAGCCAACTAGACGGGCTCCTTGTCTATATGAATTTACATACATATATATGAGACAGACATACGTTGAGTCAGAATCGGGAAGAGACGAGATAAAGGCCCGGCCCTGCATGCGGGGTGTGGATGTGGGGCAGGCTCTGTAGGCTGCACGCGCACTCGCAGTCTCGCAGAGCCGCAACAGCCACAGCCAGCCCCGAGCTGCAAAGCGTCGAGGCCCGAGGCAAAGTGCTGGGCAGGCCTCCCGCGGCCACGGGGCGCCAGGGTAGATGGGCCTCTGTTTGTTCGTTTGTTGGGCTGTTCGAAGTGTTGGGCTCTAGCGGTAAGGTGGGCCGAGCAACGCTTCAATTTTTTTTTTTCTTGCCCCGCCCCTCCTTGGATAGCCGGGACCATTTTATCTCCACGGGCTGGGCTGTGTGGTCCGGTCTGGTCTTTCCCTTTCGGTTTCGTTTTCCTTTTTCTGTTTTTTTATTAGCTCACATGGAGTGAATCACGTGCACCGTACAAAAGCAGCGACGTATTGTGCGACATGAATGTACCGCCTCGCTTTGCATCGACGCAAATTGTGTGATGATGCAGTTGCACCGGAACAATGTCTACTAAAGTATGTTGTCAAAAAAAATGTCTACTAAAGTATTTCTAAAAGGATCGAGCCATGTGTTGTGTAGAATGTTAATTTTTTTATTTTGATAAATTTTAAACCTTAGAAACTTATTTATTATGGACTGAGGAAGTATTTTTCATTTAATGTGCAAATATTCTATGAGCTCCTATATTTATTTATGGCCTAATTGGTTTCTCAGATGAGTCATCCTGGCTCGCAGGATAATGCCCTAGGTGAGATGGAGCAGTCTCATCCGAGCCTGGCTCTGCAGAAACGCAAATGGTTCCATATCCCGCAAGCTAGGTTTGATCGCTATTTTTGTACGTTTGAGACACAGTCCGAGCTAGAGATGCAACGACCGTAACAAAAATATGCGGCTTGTGCTAGGCAGAACAACCAAACACGCTAGTGCAAAAAGATGTTGCACGTGGTTCAGTCTCCCTTACTTATCTTGACAATTATTTTGGTTTATTATATAAACAAAAAGTTCTCGTTGCCCTACATTTAATTATATTATACTCTCTCTGTCCTGTAATATAGTATATTTTAAAAAATTTAAAATAACTTAAGAGAATCTACAAATAATATATATACCCACGTATTAATATCAATTAAGGTATTTCTCTCCAAATTATGGTTTTTTTTTAATAAACTTTATTAAAGGCATTCACATCTATAAAATAAACTATATTTTAGTGTAAAGTTTAGAAGTCATAGAAGTCACGTCGCGCTTTATTTCAGGATAGAGGAAGCATCGGAGGATGTGCGTCAGCGTTGGTAGGGCTGCCAGCAAAAGCCGCGGCGGCGGCGGCGTGTGTAGGTGGTGAATCTTTTTCGGGCCAGTGTTGGGCGGGCTGGCCCACCGAAGCGGCATGGGGGAGCCAATCCGGACCACGCGCTCTTCACGTGGCCTCCACACCGCCCGTCCCCGGCCCCATCACTCCACAGCCACAAACAAGCTCCTCCGCCGCCGCATCTTTTTTCTTTCCTGCCCCTTTAATTCTTTATTTCTCACTTCTTCCTTTTATTTTTTTCTCGGCGAATAATCTCTCGCTTCTTCACTTGGCAAGTAGACTGTTTTTTCCTCTCATCACACACATTGTGTGGCCAGTACGTGTTTGCTTCTTCACTCTGGGCGGCGTCATATCATCGTTGCCATTGATTCTTTATAAATATTGCAATTATTCATCATCTTTAATTAGCTACTAGTATTTTCTCTAACAAGATAGTAGGCTGCGCCATCTTGTCGCCATTGTTCCTACTTGCTAGTAATTAATTAATTATTATTACATGCTGATTACTCAATCATGTCAGCTAGCATGACCTGCGTGTATGCATGGATCATATCGATCCGAATCCAAATCTCCAGCCAGGACAGATGAATATAGATAGACAAATAGATCGAGAGACGAGAGGGATGGATAGATATGGATGGACATGGATATAAGTGCTGCTCATGTAACTATCTCATCTCTCTGTGTCTAAGATATTGTCACTGTGCCGTGGTTGGGGCGTTAATCGGAGAGACTGTAACGTTCGTGTCTTGTGTGTGTAGCCACCCATCTCACATGCATCGTTCTCCCCACTGCCCAAAAATCGTTACCCTCCTAAAACTCGAAATCCGAACGGATAACGAGCGTGGAACCCGCACGAGTTTAGAGAAAAATTGATCAAATATTTATTTTATTAAGTTGAGTTCAAATACTACAAATTTGTTGGAGGGCAATTTTTTCAAGAAGAACACCTTGAGTCTATGTTTTTTCCCCAAGAACATCTTGAGTCTAAGTTTGCCATCCGCGAAAGTGAGAAGGATAGGAGTATGAGGGACCATCCGTGAAAGTGAGAAGGATCAGAGTGCGAGGGACAGACTCGGGCTCCTACTGTGGGCCAAAGTTTGTTGATCATCTGTAAAAACGAAAAGGGTGTGAATGCAAGATGGACAAAGAAGAAAATTATTGTACTTCAATATTATGTATATTTATATTTCTTCCTAATAATAAGTGGAGAAAGATTTTACGGTCCGGCATGCTCACAATCGATGTACCCAATCTCTAGTGCTTGTACAAGTTAGCTAGGGTGGCGAGTCTAAGCTTGGAGCGGAGTCCAATTCCAAAACTAATTAGAATACTGAGCGTTTCCGTGGTTTGCCATTCTCTCCTCCTGTGCATATACGAGTCAAAGTAGGTGTTGAGCATTTGCGGGGACCAATCTCAAAGTGAGTAGGAACACAACGTCTCGGCACAATAAAGAGTTCAATTGTAAGACAAACTAAAACACATGGCATGATGGTTGAATGCATTTTCAAGCCATAAGTCATCCGATCGACCACACAATAAATTGTAAAATTTAATGTCACATTGCATATCATCGAAAATGTTGTAAGCCATTTTTTAATAAATTGTACGTCTTATTGCAACGCGCAAGGACATGTTAAATGCAAGATCAAGGCCTGTTTCAAAATACTTTTATTTTGTAAAAAAAAATAAAAGCACAACCGTGTTTTGTTCTTCACCTCTGCTCATTCATCCGTCGGTTGCAAGTGAAGTGAGTGCGGTTTTCACCTTTTATAAAAGTTACCTCCGCGGGGAACAGGTGAGAACGGAACGGGGGAGAGAGAGATCGGAGCCTCGGAGGGGAAATAAAAAAGGATAAAAAAAAAGCAGAGCCTGTGGACCCACGCGCGGCGCGCGGCTTCGCAGGCCAGCGTGCGGCTGCAGCTGGCTGGGCGAGCGTGGGGCCCACGCGACTCCCCACAGCCACGGAACCACACGTCCCACGCCACTAGCTCCCTCCGCCGCCCGATGCGGATCTGACGGCCTGCAACCGCGCTCCGCCGCCTCCACCCAAGGTGTGGCCACCAAGCGGTTCGCCTCGCCGAGTACACTGCTGATTGCTGACTGCACAGAATTGATGGATACCAGAGCTAGAGCAGGTAGTACTACTGTGTATACTACGTAGGTGGTGTTTTTTTTCTTATCTTTCTGAGGCCTTGTTTAAATTATCTCGAAGTTCCAAGTTTTTTTACTCTCTTTTCATTACATTAATTTTTGACGTATACATGGAACATTAAATGTAGGTAAAAAAAGTAACTAATTGCACAGTTTGGTTGTAAATCACGAGACGAATCTTTTGAGCCTAGTTAGTCCATGATCGGATAAAGTTTGTTAAATACAAACGAAACGTGATACAGTGTCCAGATTGCAAAATTTTGCAATCTAAACAAGGCCTTATATAAAAAGATAGAATGTTGCCTAGAAAGATTTTTTTTTCTAGAAATAATGGACTTTGCTTTGACATATATATTCTTTACTATAGTGGATTCCATGGGCTATGTGAAAAACAATAATAAACATACTTTAAGCCTTGTCATGATAACTTTTGCCATATAATCCCATCACATACTATGTATTTTGTGGTTCACGGTTTCATTTTTAATTTCAAATTATAAGCCGTTCTCACTTTTCTATATACATAGTTTTTACTATTGTATCTAAATGTACACTATGTCTAAATATACAGTAAACACTATGAATCGAAAAAGTCAAAACGGCTTATAATTTTGGATAGAAAGATCGAGTAACCGACTGCTCAACCCCTGAACTCGCAAAACCATATCAATGTTTTGCTCCTACTCGGCGTCGCAACATGAAATTGCCATTAGAGATGAGTACATCACGGTGCCTCTCGATGTTTCAAGGGATCAACATATAAGTTGTCTTAGGTTTAGCTAGATTTATAGAAAATATGACAATATTTTCAACACCAAATAAATGTACTATATGAACCTAAATTCAATGGGTGGATCAGAGGAATGTTGCTAGTTTTAATATAAACGTGGTCAAATTTGACGAATGTTTGATCTAGGATAACCCCACAAAAAAATCTTGCATTTTGAAGTGTGTGAGGGAATAGTATATATGTCGGGTTAAATGTGGTATATATTTGGACGTACTCTTTATGTCACTCCAACAAGCAAAAAAGGTGATTCCCTGCTACAGTCCTTTGTAAAGCATTGCCACAATGTTTCGAATATGAGCATGTCGTCGCTAGGCCAGCTAACTCTCTGATCCCATTTCGTCAGCGAACCTTATCTGCTGCTGGACTCTCCATCAACTGCATATATACTTTTGGTTTTTTAGTTAACTATATTCCGTATGTGCATGCTGCAAGTTATTCAGGTCCACATATTTCCTAGGGCTGATGCTTTGATGGTGTCTTGCTCCTTTTCTTTTATTCTCTCCTTTTGGTGAGGTACATATACATGGAAGCCAACTACTATATGGCTATATGTGCAAGTATTGAACAAAAAGGCACTTGCTTTCATACAGTGGCAAGAGATTATATATATATATATATATATATATATATATGTGTGTGTGTGTGCGCGCGCGCGCGCACGCGCGTGTGTGTTTTTTGTTTTCAGGTTCCTAAGTCATCCGCTAGAAAATGAAAAAAGTCTACATAACCCTCCACCTATTCAGGGCAGACTATTTCACCCTCCAAACTATAAAACCGGATTTTCTACCATCTGAACTTTTCAAAACCGGTCAAATAACCCCCAAGCGGTTTTGGACGATGGTTTTGCTACGTTGACGGCGGTTTTGTCTTTTTCTTTTTTACTTATTTTCGCTGAATCTTTGAAAAATCATAAAATAGAAAATTCAATTATGTTGGACTCTACATGAGTAGATCTACACAGTGAACACATAATATGGTATACTTTAGTATAAAGTTTTTGTTATAACTTTAGATCTATGCTTTTCTGTAATTAATTGAAATAATTCATAGCTGTAGCTTCTATGGCTCAATTGTGGTGAAATTTTTATTGTGGGCTAATTATTATATGCTTCAACTATAGTAAAAATCTCATACTCATTGAATCATGTATAACTTAGTTATAGATTTATTTAGATTTATGCTTGTTAAATCTTTGCTTTATCTATAAGTTATACATGATTCAATGAGTATAATTTTTTTACTATAGTTCAAGCATACAATAATTAGCCCATCATAAAAAAAATTCACCACAATTGGACCATAAAAAGCTACAGCTATGAATTATTCCAATTAATTACAGAAAAACATAGATCTAAAGCTACAGCAAAAACTTTGTACTAAAGCATACTATATTATATGTTCATTCTGTAGATCTAGTCATGTGGAGTCCAACAAAATTGGATTTTCTATTTTATGATTTTTCTGTGATTTACTATGATTTTTAAAGATTTAGTGGAAATAAAGAAAAAAGGAAAAGACAAAACCACCATCACTGTTGCAAAACCACCGTCCAAAACCGCTTGGAGGGGTTATTTGACCAGTGTCGGGTTTATAAACCCGGGGTCCCCGATGGACCCGCTTTTCTACAAAACTTGGCCCAGCAGGCGGCGCAACGACAGCACACGCCTGGGTCGGCCCAGATACATAATAACATGCCAAGACCATGATCCGATCCCTGACCGACACCTCCGACCAGGGCCTCCACGAACAGGCCATGACTCGTCACAGGAAAGAGGGGCACGGAGCTAAAAACGCTCCTACGGCCCGTCTAGGCCCAGGAGTTCGAAGGTTGGCCCACAAATGGGTTCGACAACCACTCCGGACACCTTTAGAGTGAGGGGTAGAAAGGGCCGACCTCTGGGTCGCGGGCTCCGCCTCGCCCGGCCTCTGGGTCGCGAGCTCCACCTCGCCCGACCTCTGGGTCGTCGGCTCCACCACGCCCGATCTCTGGGTCATGGGCTCCACCTCGCCCGCCCCCCTTTCTCCGACCGAGGATACGCCAGACCTCTGCTCGCTGCTCTTTCCCGACTGACACGATCGGGGCCAACTGGGAGCAACTGACCGGGGATGCCCGCTCGGTGTGGGCCCAGGGCGTAGGCAGAGCAGATAAGATAAGGCGCTCAAGTCAACCGTAATACCGATGACCGTACCTTGCCATACCCTACGCACCTGCAGGACGGTGCCACCAAGCTATGACAGACGGACACTCTACAACCTTCCAGACGTGTCGAAGCATAAATAGTGTTGTGGGCGCCGTCGTTTGCCATACTAGGTGAACACGATAGAGCCTGCCAGACGCGTCTAGGCATAAACAATATTGTGGGTGTCGGCAGCCATCTCGTACCTGACAGCGTGGGCAAAAAGACTAGGTAGCACACGTACACACACTCTCTCTCTCTTTCTCTCTGACTTGTAAGGCCATCCCCTTCACCTATAAAAGGAGATGCGCTCTCTCCCAATAGGTAGATGCTAGATGACTCGAGGACTCGACGACCTGAGGACTCAAATAGCTCAATAGCTCTAGAACTCAACGGCGACACAGAGCATATGCTCCAATACTTAGCGCATGTTAGAGCGTCCGTCACTCTCGGCCACTCGGTTCAAAGTCTGACCAGGCCTCTAACACCCCCCTTCTCATTCCTACTCGTTTGTAACCCCACAACAAACTTCGAGCACCTGGGCTCAGGAATAGAGTCACCGACCGATTGAAACTGGACGTATGGCACGTTGCTTGAACCAGTATAAATCTTGTGTCATTGAGTGCTAGGCTACATCCGATCACAACGCACGGCAAAACTATAAATATTTAATTATTGGTCAAATTTCGCACCGATAGTTGGTGCTGTCCATGGGGAGGACACCGTGCGTTCACACTTTTGGTCATCGGATGGCCCACCTTTCCACCATCTTCAGCATGGCGGGCTCAAGTGATACGATTCGCATTGGCTCGCTGGAGTTTCCCATGCTCCTACCTGTTGGAATGTGGGTTCCTCCTGTCTTTGAGCCGCTCTAGACTTTCCTCTTCGGAAGCCTAGACTTCATCGCCAACCAGCTCAGCGTACTCCGCCTCCATGAGGAGGCGCTCGTCCCAGCGTCCACTAGAGGAGGAGCGCCCTCCACCGGCCCTGAGCCACTCGACGACCTCAACATCGAGACACTCACGCTTCGCCTCGAGCCCATGCTGGGCTCAAACCCCATGGTGAGTGATGTACATATTGTTCTTTACTCACTATTTAACACATTCCTCCG
The DNA here is from genome assembly GCA_904845875.1 of Miscanthus lutarioriparius. Classification (NCBI taxonomy): domain Eukaryota; kingdom Viridiplantae; phylum Streptophyta; class Magnoliopsida; order Poales; family Poaceae; genus Miscanthus; species Miscanthus lutarioriparius. The sequence continues at coordinate 58,545,867 of CAJGYO010000013.1, forward strand.
ACTCTCTAGAGGGACCCGTTGTCCACAGCACGACCGTCGTGTGACCGGTTCCCCTACGGCTTCGCATCCCCCATGGATGCGTGTGCACGGGGGCTCCGAAGGATGCTGACGCCGTCCCTCTCATGTCCGAGTTCATGGGGATGGTGGGCTACGCTCCCACCTCCTTTCATGACCTCGTCGATGACGAGGTTAAAAGCGACGGCTCCAGCATCGGCAACGTCGTGGCACCTGGCCACCCTCTGTCCTATGAGTGCGCTATGGCGGACGCCCCAGGACAGCCACCGATGGTAGTGGAGTCTCTGCAGACTCACACCCCTCTGGACCCCATGCGAAGGCCCTCGCGCGTGCGCAGGAGCACAGTGAGGAGTTACGACAAAGGCGACAGAGCCAGCTGCCACCTGCGCTGGCACGCTCGGTGCAGCATGCTGCGCCACATGCACGTAACTCAGCGAGCGGTGCTCGGGGTCATGCCCGTTAGGTCTAGTGTAACATACTGGACGCAGGGGACAACACCCTCACTTTGCTTGGGCTGGTTAGAACATCGCTATTGTGGCAATGCTTCTGCGCGGCCTCCTCGAGCCTACCGACCCCCAAGAACAGGCAATCCATCGCAACCTCCGGGCGCTGATGGAGACCACCGCCATTCAGCAGGCGGAGAGCTTCGCGTCGCCACACCGGCTCACGGCCTCTTGCCTAACCGGGGGACTAGGCCGCCCTAGTCGAATCGCTCCATCCACTCACCACAGCAGTTGCCGGGCATGGAGCAGGAAGCCATGGCTGTACCACAGCCCAACCCGGCGCTCGCTCCACACCGACCACTTGTGCGCGAATGGCTCAGGCCAAACCATGATGCTCACAGCGTCATCAACAATCGACACCACGCTCGACACGATGATAACGCCCATCGAATGGTGGCGAGACCAGGCGGCACGGGCCCTGGCCTGACCTTCGAGGAGTGCAGGGACATGCACCCTAAGCATGGTGGTCGACCAAACGACTAGAGCCCTAGCCTGGATGGCCTGAGGCCACGGGCCTTTGGTCTTCGCATCTAGAAAGCATCGTTCCCACAGCGCTTCTGACCGCCCATCAACATTGCTAGATACACCGGGGAGACGAACCCCAGTATATGGCTCAAAGACTTCTAGCTTGCCTACCAAGCCGGAGGAGTGGATGATGACTACTTCATCATCCAGTACCTCCCCATTTGTGTGGGGTAGCATGTTCAAGCATGGCTCGAATTCCTTCCGCCCAACAGCATCTGCGACTAGGCGGATCTCAAGAGGGTCTTCGTCGGAAATTTCTAGGGGATGTATGTCTGTCCTAGGAATTCCTAGGACTTTAAGAGCTGCCAGCACGAGCCCAACGAGTCCCTATGGGATTACATCCGTAGGTTCTCAAAGCAGTGCAATTCCCTTCCTGATGTCGTCGACGCGGACGTCATCAGCGCATTCCTCTCTGGGACAACCTTCGAGTCCTTGATCCACAAGCTCAGTTGTGTGAAGCCCTGTACCACCCACGACCTGCTTGACATCGCCATGAACCATGCCTCCGGTGAGGAGGCGGTTGGGTCGGTCTTCAGCGGCGGTCGAGACAGGGGCAAGGACAAGCACGAGGACCAAGGCTAGTTTCCCTCCACACAAAGGGGCAAGAAGGACAAGAAGGATCGGTGCCGATCGGCCAACCTAGCTTTGGTCGCTGCGGCCGACCGAGAGGGCAAGCAGCCCCAATAGGGCTAGCCCAACCACTTCGACAAGCTCATGGAGAGTCCATGCACCAACCACGCATATCCCGTCAAACACCTCTATAAGGACTGCGAGCTCCTCAAGCGCTTCCTACGGCAAGCCGCCAAACCAAAGGAAGGGAAAGGCAAGTAGGAGGCGGCCAAGAAAGGAGGTCTGGAGGGCAAGGATGATGATGGCTTCCCCGACCCTGAGAAAAGCCTCATGATCTTTGGGGGATCCGACAATATCCACTCTAAGCGCCAGCACAAGGTATGTTACAGAGAGGCAGGCGCCGCCGAGTCGGCCATCCCCTCTTTCCTTAGCTAGTCGAACTCCCTGATCACTTTTGATCAGAGAGATCATCCTTCCCACGTCGCCTGACTGGGTTGCTACCCGCTCATCGTCGAACCCATCATCCGCAAGAAGTGCCTCACCAAGGTGCTGATGGACGAAGGCAGTGGCCTCAACATTCTCTACGTTGACACCCTCAACGCCATGTGCATCCCCCGGTTGGAGCTCCGCTCAGTGAGCTCTCCCTTCCACGACATGATCCTAGGGGCACAGGCATATCCACTTGGGCAGATCGACTTGCCCGTCACATTTGGTGACCGCGCCAACTTCCGCTCGGAGGTCCTAACCTTCGAGGTAGTGGACTTTCTGGGGTCCTACCACGCCATTTTGGGGCGGCCATGCTATGCCAAGTTCATGGCGATCCCCAACTACACCTACATCAAGCTAAAGATGCCGGGGCCGAGCGGTGTCATCACCATGGGTAGCACCTTCTCGCATGCCTACATGTGCGACCGTGAGCATTATGAGCTCGCCACTACCGTCATCAACTCCGTCGAGCTCCCGGAGCTCAGGAATTCGGCGACTCCAGCAGTCCCCGACTGCAACGGGCCGACCTCCTTGAGTGCCTTCCATCCGACTGAGGAAACCAAGGCGGTGGAGATCGACTCCACTGACCCGACTAAGACGGTGCGGATCGGGACCAAGGTCCTAGCCAAATAGGAAAGCGAGCTCACCGACTTCCTATGCGCAAACCGCGATGTCTTTGCGTGGAAGCCTTGTGACATGCCGGGCATACCGAGGGAGGTCGCTGAGCAATGCCTCCATCGCTTTAACAATGAAAGGCACAGGGCCATAGGCGAGGAGATCACCAAACTTTTGGTAGACGGATTCGTCAAAGAGGTATACCACTCCGACTGGCTAGCTAATCCTATTCTTGTGAAAAAGAAGAATGGGAAGTGGAGAATGTGTGTTGATTATACTGGCCTCAACAAGGTGTGCCCAAAAGATCACTTCCCTTTACCACGCATAGATCAAATAGTCGACTCTACCTCAGTGTGTGAAATCCTCTCCTTCCTGGATGCCTACTCAGGCTACCACCAAATCACGATGAAAGAGTCCGGCTAGGTCACGACTTCATTCATCACCCCGTATGGTTTGTACTGTTACGTAACCATGCCTTTTGGTCTGAAGAATGCTAGTGCCACCTATCAACGGTGCATGCAGGTCGAGCGGCCAAAACCAACAATCGCCGTCTATGTAGATGACATAGTGGTGAAAACGGCTCAAGCTAGCGACCTAATCACAAACTAGGCCACAACATTCACGAACCTCTGAAGGTTTAGTGTCAAATTGAATCCTGAAAAATGTGTTTTTGGGGTCCCGAAGGGGAAGCTGCTCGAATACATCGTGTCCGAACACGGCATCGAAGCCAATCCCAAAAAATCGTGGCCATCTCCATCATGGGCTCGATACGTAACGTCAATAGCGTACAGAGGCTCACCGGCTGTTTGGTCGCCCTGAGCCAGTTCATCCCCTGACTAAGCGAATGAGGGACTTCTCAAGAAGATAGACACATTCATCTAGACATGGGAGGCACGGCAGGCTTTGGAAAGCCTCAAAGCATCGCTGACATCGGCACCAATGCTCGTCGCTCCCAAACGGGGAGAATCCCTCCTCCTCTACATCGCGGCAAGCAACCACATTGTGAGCGCCGCCCTTGTCGTCGAGAGGGAGGAGCCGGGACACCCCTTGAAGGTCCAATGACCGGTGTACTTCATCGGTGAGGTACTCACCGACACCAAAGTTCGCTACCCCTAGGTTTAGAAGCTTCTGTACGCCGTGCTGATGGCAACCCGGAAGCTCCTACACTACTTCACCGACCACGAGGTCATGGTCATCACCTCGTACCCACTCGGGGAGGTCCTCCATAACCGCGACACCGCTGGCTGAATCTCCAAGTGGGCTCTCAAGGTCATGGGCTACGACATCAGGTATGTCCCCCCGCACCGCTATTAAGTCTCAGGCTCTTGCCGACTTCATCGCTGAATGGACGGAAGTCCAGCTCCTATCCTCGGACGTCACCCACGAGTACTGGACGATGTACTTCGACGGGTCGGTCATGGCACCCGGCTCGAGGGCTGGAGTGGTTCTAATCTCCCCGGATGGGAACAGGCTCTGCTATGTGATCTGTCTCCATTTTTAGCCTTGAACAATGCCACGGAGTACGAGGCCCTCATCAACGGACTACGCATCACCATCGAGCTTGGTGCTAAGCGACTGTATGTCTGAGGTGACTCAGAGTTGGTTGTAGACCAAGTCATGAAGGAGTCCTCCAGCAAGAGCCCTCTCATGGCAGCGTATTTCCAAGAGGTTCGCAAGCTCGAGGGCAAGTTATAAGGGATCGAACTGCATCATGTCCCTTGAAAGGACAATGATTCCGCCAACTTCCTTGCAAAATTAGCGGCCAGACGGGAACCGCCCACCGACGGGGTCTTTGTAAATGACCTCCACAAGCTATCTGTCCGCATCCGAGAGGATCCAACCTAGATGTGCTCCAACACCAATCTGGCACACGGGGGCTCTGACCTCCCGACGTGCCCTGCCCCCAACCGAGTGCTCGGGGGCTCTAACCTTGGTGCCTCCATGACAATGTCGCCCGGCGACATTGCCATGATGGCACTCGATCCAGTCAACTAGAGAGCGCCACTGCTCGCCTACCTCCTTGAGGAGGTTCTCCCACCAGAAAGGACTAAAGTGCGACGAATCGCTCGACATGCCAAGATGTTCGTCACCATTAGTAACGAACTTTACAAGCGAAGTCCGTCAGGAGTGCCCATGAAGTGCATCCCGACCAACCAGGGGAAACAGCTTCTCCTCGAAGTCCATGCCAGAATCTATGGACATCACGTGGCCCCAAGGTCGTTGGTCGGGAAAGCCTTTTGCCAAGGTTTCTACTGGCCCACTGCGCTGTGAGATGCAGAGGAGGTGGTCCATAGGTGTGAAGGATGCTAGTTATACGCTCGGCAGAATCATCTATCGGCATAGGAACTTCAGACCATCTCCATCACCTGGCCATTCATGGTCTGGGGCCTCAACATGGTCGGACCCCTCAAAAAGGCCCTAGGTGGCTTCGTTCACCTACTCGTGGTGGTGGACAAGATCACCAAGTGGATAGAGGCGAAGCCCATCACCAATATCCACTCGGAAGAGGTGGTCAAGTTGTTTCTCGACATCATCTATTGGTTTGGTGTCCCTAACTGTATCATCACCGACCACAGAGAAAACTTCACCAAGAAGAAGTTCCTGGACTTATGTGATGGATACGGCATTAGGATCGATTGGGCCTCGGTCGGACACCCACGTACTAATGGTCAGGTCGAGCGGGCCAATGGCATGGTCCTCCAAGGACTCAAGCCCTGCATCTTCAACTGACTTAAAAAGTATGCCTGGCGATGGGTTGTAGAGGTCCCAGCAATCCTCTAGAGCCTAAGAACGACCCCAAACTGGTCCACAGGGTTCACCCTTTTCTTCCTCGCATATGGAGCCAAAGCATTATTGCTCTCCGACCTCAATCACGGTGCCCCAAGGGTAAAGGCCTTCGACCGAGACCGAGCCACGGAGGCTCAGGAGGACGCGGTCGACCTGCTCTAGGAGGCTCATGAGACGATCGTCATCTGCTCCGCTTGTTACTAGCAAACTCTTTGCAGGTACCATGAAAGAAAAATCAGGGGAAGGATCCTCGAGGTCGGTGATCTCATACTCCAGAGGACCCAGTCAACTAAAGAGAAACATAAGCTCTCTCCACCATGGGAAGGACCCTACACAGTGACCGAGGTGATCCGACCGGGTGCCTACCGACTGAAGGACGACAATGGCAACATTCTCACCAACACATGGAACATCGAATAGTTACGCCGTTTCTTTCCCTAAAGCTTGGTCTTACCATTTATTTCCATTCAATGCTTGCTCCTACAGCACCCTAGCCTGAGCACTCTCGGCCTAGGTCGCTCGGGAGCTCCACGGGGGTGCGATACCACTTCCTTTTTTACTATCATATAGTAACACTTTTTGCCCAAACAAAAGGGCATCACCCGAACAAAAGGGCATTCCGTTCCTTTGATTACCCTACGTAACTTGCGCTTTTAGCCTCCCAGAGCTTGGGAATTCATCTTTTATATAAACTGACTATTTCTACTCTAACTCTATTATGGCCCCCCGACGGCATCGGCTGACGATGCGGTTGGCGAGGACGAAGGCAGCTCAGTTGTGGTCAGGAGGATGGCGCTCGCCTCGGCTACAGTCAGGACAACACTCACCTCTGACTCGGCCTCCGCTGCCTCCGCAGGCTGAACGACATCTTCCCGGTGCATGTCTGCGGCCACGATCGAATGGCGAGCCTCCATCACCCACTGAGCGGTGACCTGCTCAGCGACCATCTGTGCATGCGGCACCAAACTTTCCCCCAGCGCATGGATCTCGTCTGCGCTCCACCTATTGGCATATCCTCTGTAGATAGCCGCAAAATCCAAATTAGGGTAGTGGGTTGCCACCGAGGTCAGCACCCCCGACGTCCCATAGAACATGCTGTCGGAGATGAGCGCCTAAACTTCATTCGAGTTCTTCGCCAGCTGGATGGCGGGCGTACTGGTGCTCGATCTCAACCTAAACACCTCAGAGACCACCACCTGCATGATGTTGCAAATCTGGTCGAGCTCTCCCTCGAGAGCGTGTCGCTCCTCAAGGGACTGGGCTAGCACCGTCGTGCCCCGACCGACTGCTACTTTGACCGTCTCCAACTCTTGCTCCAGAGAGCCGATCTTTCCACCTAGTTCTGGAAATAGACGACAAATTCAGGAGCAAGGAAAAGAAAAATTCAAGGCATCAACCGAGGGCAAAACAGGTACGTACTGAGCCAGGTGCTTCTGAGAATGGAGAGCCCTTCCTCTTGCCGAGTCACCCTCTCGAGTAGCCGAGTGTTCGACTCCTCTGCCCCAAGCTTCTACCTCTGGAGTGCGATGACCTCCCACTCGGCGTCCGACCGGGTCTTCCGCTCTGCTTCTAGAGCCTCTAGGGACTTCCTGAGTGCCATCTCGGTCTCCGCCAAGTGGGCCTTCACCGCATCAAGTTTCTGCTTGGCAGTAGCCGCTCGCTGGACCGCACGTATCTCCGCCGCCCGTGCTCCCGTTGCCTCGACCGCCCAGTCTTGGGACTCACGGCGGGTTGACTCCAGCTAGTACCTGAGCTCATCGACCCGCCGTGACGCCATTGCTTCTTGCTCCATTCAACCATGCTCCTCCTGGAGAAACTGAGACTTGCGGATCGACATCATCTCTAGGTCCTTCGAGACAAGAAGCAGGCGTGCTAAGACAACCATTTAAAAGCCACGAAATCAAAGACAATACCAGGAATGTAGAAAACTTACCTCTACAACGTGTGGCAGGTCCACAGTCATGGCCTGATGGACGAGCTCAACCCTCTCTAAGGCCTCCTTGAGCCTCGCCTTGGTAAGGGCGAGATCGGACTCCATCAACAGTCCTCTCTCCCTGAGCAGGTGCCAAAGCTTCACCTCCTCATCATCACGAAGGACGAACCGAGCCTTTCCTGACTCACTGGGGCAAGACCACACCAGCTCGCAGGTCGCCCCCGACCCATTGGAAGATCTAGCCATGGCAGTATCAAGCGACAATCGAATCATCACCAACTCCTAGGACGACAGGATGGCTGGCGGCTCCACCCCATTGTCCTCCTCACCGTCAAAGGGGATGTCAACCACCAGGACTCCATGGCTCACCGGTGGCTGCTCAACCTCCGGCCTAGTCATGGCTCCTTCGGATCCCTCTAGCTCTGACCGGGCGGGCAAACCATGCACTCCTCCATCGGGCGAGACGAGGAACCCACCTTCCCTCCTCTCCTCCTCTGCAACCGTCAGGGGAGGGACCGCAAGAGCCATCATCGCCGCTGCTGCTATCATCGTGCACATGACCGGTCGGGAAGACGCAACCCCCATTAAGGAAGGTCACGCTGCCGCCAACCTGCTTCCCCCACCGCTTGTCGCAACCCGCTGCAGGCTGGGTCTCCACTCTTCTCACATGGGAGGTGGGGAGATCCCTAGTCCTGCCACTCCCTGGCCGCTGTCAAACAAGCACAGGCTAGTCACACTCAAAAACTCAACTATGAGGACAAAATGAAGAATGAATACAAACCCAGACAAAAGCGGTAGAACCCTGAAGCCCCGACCGGCTGACGACAAGCCGACCGGACGAGGATCTCTTGAGGGTCGCAACCTGCGCCCCCTCGTATCAACCGAGGGAGGAGGTGACCCGGTCGGTCCCCGATCGTCCTGCGAACAGCCGTGACCGCCACCTCATGGCAAAACCACCAGAGCAACTGGCGGGGCATCTCCCCATTGGGGGTCGCGCACACATGTTGGCCCTAGAGATGTAGGGGAATGATCACGTCCCCTCGATCGGCCGGCGTGCTCCGCCACACTCAGAGCAGGGCACGACGACCACGCCCGCTTTGCCTATCGTTCGAGGGCGGCGTCTTTACTCATGGCGCGCTTCCTCAACTCAGGAACATCACCGTGCACCTCCGTACCATACCCGCTGCCGACGGGTGCAGCTACGGGCTTACGACGCTCCACCAAGGTCATAGCAATGCCCCTATCTTCCTCGTCCTCCGAGGAACTCGCGTCATCACCCATCTCCGTGGGCTCCTCCAACTCGAGCTCCGCCTCCACGTAGCTCCGGCTCTCGCCACCATAGACCCATCGGTTGATCTCCTTCTCCTTATCAAACCTCCTCCAGACCTTCTTAGCTTTCTTCTTCTTGGTAAGCACGACCTCCCTCTGGGTAGCTTGCCGAACCACACCTTCTGGCCCTCTCGGAAGATGCGGCTGGGATTTATAGCCCGCGAGTCCCTTCGAAATGGGCGACTCAAAATCAATCAAAACATCAAAACAAGAAGGAAAAGGTCACAGGAAAAAAGCATACTAAATTTGACAGCTTCACGGCATGGAGGGGTCCAGGAGTCCCTTCGAGGGAGTCTTCATCCCTCAACTGTAGCACCCAATCAAGATGACTCCAGACTTCATCCTTTGACAACTCCTCTAGCGACGCGTGGTCGGGATCCATTGGGCCAGAGTATTCCCACATCAGCTGCGTTCTCTCCACCAACGGGGCGACCCGATGGTGGAAGAAGGTATGGAAGAGCCACAACCCATTAAGGTCATGTCGCACAAGCCTTCGAAGCTCCATCTCGATAATCTCTAGCTTGTTCTGCCGATGGGCGGGACCCCACGACCAGCTTTCCCTCCTCTCTGGCCTCTCCCCGATGAACATCGAGAATGGCGCCTCCGTCGGGTTCCTAATGTAGAACCACTCATCATGCCACCCCCTGTTGGAGTCATAGGCGGAGTACATGAGGTAGGGGACCGATGGCTTTGGCCTCTTCTGCAGGACAAAACCCCTAACCGGTGCAATTCTGGGTGGCTTCCCCTCGGACAGGGCCCGCCCGTTGAAAATCCACCGGAAGAGGTCCACGTGCGGCTCCATCCTGAGGAAGGCCTCGCAGACGGTGACAAAGCCGATGATATGCAGTACCCTAGTTGGGTTTAGGTGTTGCAACTCCAGGCCCCACTCGTTGAGGAGCCCGCGCAGGAACTAGTGCGCGAGATACCCGAGCCCGCGCTCATGGAAGGGAAGGAAGGAGATGAACTCGTCAGCCCGGGGTTGTGGAACAACCACCGCCAGCGTAGGAACCCTCCAATGTGCCACCTCCTTCAATGGAACTGTAAGGAAAATAGACCCTAGGCCCATTTACTTTGGATTTTGGTGTTCGATGACCAACACAACCAAATTGGACTAATGATTCTACAAGTGTTTGTTTTTGTAGTCCAATAGGGTGCAACATGTGACTTGGACGAAGGCAAAGTGATGATCCGATGATCAACACCATAATCAAGACCTTAGAAGCACAAGAGAAGACCCAAGATATCAAGCAGAGTCCAAGCCCGAAGATAGGAACCAAGCCGTACGCAAGATCGCGAAGATACGAGCTCGCAGAGGCGACCGAACGCTGGACCAGACGCGCCGATGAAGAGGCTCAGCAAACTAGCGTCAGTAACAGCGACCGGACGCTGGACCGGACGCTGGCGGCAAAATTGACCAGACGCAGGGCACCAGCGTCCGATCGAGTAAAGAGAGGTTCTAGAACGGCAAAACTGCGACCGGACGCGACCGGTGCTAGGTGATCGGATGCTTGCAGCGTCTGACCAGTTGTTCGCAGTTCAACGATCGGGACGACCGGACGTGTCCGGTCAGGACGACATCAGCATCCGATCAGTAGCAGAAAAGCGTGATTTCATCCCCAACGGCTACTTTCTCAGTGGGGCTTATAAATACAACCCCTAACCGGCCAAATAAGGAGTGTGGAGCTGATGAAACATATCAAGGGTGTTGATACACCATTTTAGTGATCTCCACTTACATAGTGCTTAGTGATTTATTAGGTGATTAGCATAGGTGCTTTGCGAAGTGCTTACGTTGATTAGACCACCGCTTATGCGCTTGCTCTAGGTTTAGGCCTAGTGTTTAGTGAGGCTTGCATACCTCTTACCACTCGGTGCATGCGCGCAACATTATTGTACATCGGAGGGGCTTGTAGTCTTGCGAGATCACACCAACCGCGTTTGTGGTGTGGCCGCCACCGTGTACTGGAGGGAACAAGGCCCGCGGCGTTTCGGCCGGAAGCTTGATAGTGAAGAGGACGGGGAGCATTAAGGAGAGGCTTGCTGGAAGGCACGTTAGAGACCCACTTGGGTGTGGGGAAGGCCCGAGGCAATCCACGGAGTTACCCGACCAGGAGCTTGGCCCTTGCGAGGGATTCCTTGCGAGGGGCTCCAACGAGGACTAGGGGGAAGCTTGCGCGCTTCTCGATACCGTGGTAAAAATACCGGAGTCGTCGATGGGAGTTTGCATATCTCTACCTTGCTCTTTAGCTTCCGCATTTACATTGGTTGTATTACTCCTTTTGCGGTAGAGATAGCAACACACTAGCAAAACCGTAGTTGCACATTTAGATAGTTTATCTTTTGCATAGGTTTTGCTAGGGTTAGAAAAAGAGGACATAGTTTAGAAGTAGATTTTAAAGTTGCCTAATTCACCCCCCCCCTCTTAGGCGTCACGGTACCCCTTCAATTGGTATTAGAGCCGGTTGGCTAAATTTGGACCTTTGGCTTAACCGTCGTTGAGCCGACGCTATTTAGAGTGGTTGGGATGGATACCTCTAGGCCTCCATACTTTGACGGCACTAACTTCCCCTATTATAAAGCTAGAAGGCTTGCTACCTTGAGGCGGTTGATTTGGGAGTTTGGAGAGTCACTCGTGACGGGATGAAACCCATTAAGAATTCTGATAAACCCACAAAGAGTGACGAAAAGGAAATACATTTCAATGCTAGAGCTAAAAATTGCTTGTTCGAATCTTTTAGCATGGATATTTTTAACCAAGTGTTCACTTTAAATACGGCACATGAAATTTGGTTAAAACTCCAAGAGCTCCATGATGGCACAAGTAATGTCCGTGAGCAAAAACATTGCCTAGCTCAACAAAGTTATGATTCTTTTGAAATGAATGATGATGAGCTTGTTCGTGATACGCATTCTTGTTTAAATCTAATAATCAATGAGCTCAATTCTATAGGATTAACAAAGCTAGGTGATGCGGACATCATGAGGAAGATCATCTCCGTGCTACCACAAAAGAAATATGCAAGCATCATCACCATCCTTCACAACATGGAGGACTTGAGCACCATGACCCCGGCCATAGTCATTGGCAAGATAGTGGCATTTGAAATATCACGCAAGATGGGTCAAGAAGAAGCCTCTTCATCAAGCAAAGGCAAAGCTCTCGCATGTAGCGAGAAAAAGAAGATGAAGGGCAAGCAAGTTGAGACAAGCTCAAGCTCAAGCTCCTCAAGTGAAGATGAAGAAGAAGATGAGGATGATGATGATGATCAATCTTCCTCCTCCACCTTCGACCTTGATGAAGAATCAATCAAACTTATCAACAAGGTGGAGCAGATGATCCAAAGGCTCAATGTCAAGGGTGTGCCCATCCAAATCCAAGATCTCATTTTCACCAATCAAAGAAATGAGCAAAGAAAGAGAGGATGCTATGGATGCGGCGAGTTGGGGCACTTTGTAGAAGTTTGTCCAAACAAGCCCACACCCAAGACAAAGAAGAAGGCATGCAAGAACCAAGCCCTCACATCAATAAGGTCATGGGATGACTCTTCAAGTGAAGAAGATCACCATCACAAGAGGCGAGGACGCAAGCACTCATCATCAAGCTCCTCTCATATGTGCCTTATGGAACGAGGTAACGAAAGCTCATCCTCTACTGAGAGTGATAGTGATGATGAAATGCCTTCTTATGAGGAAATTATGCAACAAAATCTTAATTATGCTAAAGTTTGCACTAGTCAACAAAAGAAGCTCAAAAAATTAAAAGAAAAGCTAGTTAGTTCATAAGAAGCATACAAAACTTTGCTTGAACAATATGAGAACTTTGCTAATCTCAATGTTGAACTATCTACTAAAATTGATCAACTTAAGGCTAGTGCAACAACAAATGCTTGCACAATCAATGATGAGCAACTTATAAAGAAAAATGAAAAATTAAAAGAAAAGTTAGCTAGCTCTCAAGATGCTTATAAAAGTTTGCTTGCTAAAATGGAAATCATGTGCAAACATTGTGATGAGCTAACTAATAAAGTTGCTAATCTTGAAGCCGTTAGCTCAACCCCCACCAAGGCATCTAAAAAGAAAAGTTCTATCTTTAACATGCCTAAAAAGGATGCCTCTACTTCTTGCAATGATTTGTACTTAGACTCACCCTTGTGCAACCAAGTTTGTGTTGAGAAAGTTGTTGTAGATACATGCACACAAGAGGTTGCAATGGAGAATGAGCAACTCAAGCAAGAAGTGGCTCGCCTCACCAAGGACTTGACACAAGTGAAAGGCAAGGCAGAGCAAGCCCAACTTCATCAAGATAACACCATCAAGGGAGTGAAGAAGCTTGATGAAGGACAAATCGTGGTTTGCTACGTATGCCACAAGGAAGGTCACAAGTCCTGAGTGCAAGGTGAAGAATGGGGGAGGAGCAAAGAAGAAAGAAAAAAAGCAAACAAGCAAGCTCTTCAACACCTACACCAACAAGGTGGACAAGAAGGTCTCCACACCATACTTGTTAAAGAAGAAGAAAAATGACAAGGTGGTGGCCATCAAGGTGAACAAGCAAGCCAACAATGGGGTCAAATGTTTTTGGGTGCCAAAAGAAATCATTTCCAACATGAAGAGCACCAAGAAGGTTTAGATCCCGAGAGGGAAGTGAGAAGTCAAATGGACTTCGGGGAATTTGGAGACTTGGCAAAGTATGGATGCATTTCATGGGGTGCATCATTATGGACAAAGTTATTACCAAGTGGGTTAATGAATACTATGGACCCAAATTCCCCTTCCCGTGTTAGGTAACTAGATTCAATTTACTTCAATTGGTATTAGATTTAAATTTTCCTACAATTGGTATCTATTTGCATCTAGTTACTCTTCATGCCTAGGTTTGTATTTGAATTCTTATATCTTTTGTCATGCATACACTAGGTATATCATATGGTAGGCTTGCTCGGTTTCATGCTTAACCCTTGGAGCAAACCTACATGGTTTAAAATTAGGAGCACGGCACATAGTTTGTCTTACAATTATTCATCTAATATGTGCCAAAGTCCAAATTATAGATAATTTCTCCCGAATATCAACTTCGAAAATGATTCTCACATTCATGTGATGTGTTATCTTTCAAGTGGTATTTTTTATTCTAAAATCAATGTGCATGTTTCCTACAAGTATTCCATACTTGTGTGCACAAATTTAGGGGGAAGTTACTCTAACACCTTTTCAAGCTTATCATATGTGTAGTAGTCTCATTGCAAGGAAAATGGAGTCCCCAGAGTTAAGCATCATACTTCAAATATCCACCACCGATTGCAAGTGGTAGAAATCAAATTGGTTTTCACATGTGGTATTTCTAAACCGATATCATTATGTTGATTTCATTTTGATATTTATATGCTTTTTCCATGCATTATATAGATTAAATTCCCTTGAGCAATAATTTGCCAAATATGCATATGCCTTGCTTTCTACTATTTGTATGCATATATTTAGGGGGAGCTTAATCTATATAATGTGAGAGTCAGATTTTGTGACCTATTCCACTCTACACATAAAGGTTCACAAAGTTTGACCCTCCCTTGTGTTATTAATGTCTTCCTTTTTGGTGTTTGATTCCAAAGGGGAGAATTTAGAGGACCAAATGCAAACATTAATAATTTACAAGTGGTAATGTTCCGAAAAAGGGAGGATAGTGGATTATGGATTAGTCTATGTAATGAGGAAAATTTATAGGAAGCAAGGCTTAAATCCATAATGCCACATGGGGACATTTTGCAAGGGCAAGATAAGTTTTTATATAGTCTTACAAGTAGTATCTTTTAGCATCATATAATCTTGCCCCTTGCATTGCATCATAGCAAGTAGGTAGTTTTTAAATTTCACAATTTTATTATTTGCTTGCTTTGGTCGTGTTGTCATCAATCACCAAAAAGGGGGAGATTGTAAGGAAAATGGACCCTAGGCCCATTTACTTTAGATTTTGGTGTTTGATGACCAACACAACCAAATTGGACTAATGAATCTGCAAGTATTTGTTTTTATAGTCCAATAGGGTGCAAGACGTGACTTGGACGAAGGCGAAGTGATGATCCGATGATCAACACCATAATCAAGACCTTAGAAGCACAAGAGAAGACCCAAGATATCAAGCAGAGTCCAAGCACGAAGATAGGAACCAAGCTGTACGCAAGATCGTGAAGACACGAGCTCGCAGAGGTGACCGGACATTGGATCGGATTGGCCGATGAAGAGGCTCAGCAAATTGGCGTCAGCAGCAGCGACTGGACGCTGGACCGGACGCTGGCGGCAAAACCGACCGGACGTAGGGCAGCAGCGTCCGATCGAGTACAGAGAGGTTCTAGAGCGGCAAAACTGCGACCGGACGTGACCGGTGGCAGGTGACTGGACACTGGCAGCGTCCGATCAGTTGTTCGCGGTTCAACAGTCGGGACGACCGGACGCGTCCGGTCAGGACGACATCAGCGTCCGGTCAGTAGCAAAAAAGCGGGATTTCGTCCCCAATGGCTACTTTCTCAGTGGGGCTTATAAATACAACTCCTAACCGGCCAAATGAGGAGTGTGGAGCTGATGAAACATATCAAGGGTGTTGATACACCATTTTAGTGATCTCCACTTGCATAGTGCTTAGTGATTCATTAGGTGATTAGCGTAGGTGCTTTGCGAAGTGCTTAGGTTGATTAGACCACCGCTTATGCGCTTGCTCTAGGTTTAGGCCTAGTGTTTAGTGAGGTTTGCATACCTCTTACCACTCGGTGCTTGCGCGCACCATTATTGTACATAGTGCATAGTGCTTGTAGTCTTGCGAGATCACACCAACCGCGTTTGTGGTGTGGCCACCACCGTGTACCGGAGGGAACAAGGCCCGCGGCGTTTCAGCCGGAAGCTTGATAGTGAAGATGGCGGGGAGCATCCGGGAGAGGCTTGCTTGAAGGCACATCAGAGACCCACTTGCGTGTGGGGAAGGCCCGAGGCTATCCATGGAGTTACCCGACCAGGAGCTTGGCCCTTGCGAGGGATTCCTTGCGAGGGACTCCAACGAGGACTAGGGGGAAGCTTGCGCGCTTCACGATACCACGGTAAAAATACCGGAGTCGTCGATGGGAGTTTGCATATCTCTACCTTGCTCTTTAGCTTCCGCATTTACATTGGTTGTATTACTCCTTTTGCGGTAGAAATAGCAACACACTAGCAAAACCGTAGTTGCACATTTAGATAGTTTATCTTTTGCATAGGTTTTGCTAGGGTTAGAAAAAGAGGCCATAGTTTAGAAGTAGATTTTCACCCCCCCTCTTAGGCGTCACGGTACCCCTTCTCGGCGAAGGTGGCCAGCACCGCCTCATCCACGCTGGAAGGCCTCCAGTTTGACATCACACCTCAAATTTACGAACAAATCTGTGAGTTTTTCCTCTCCCTCGCTCTGCCCTCCTCTCTCCTTGAAACCACCGCAGCACACGAATAGGCTTGGCAAAAAGAAGGAAGGAGAAATGGTAGCAATTGAAGAAAGGAGAAAGAACAGGAGGAAAACCCTCTCCCTTCCCCCTATTTAATGTAGAAAGGCGATTGCGGGCGTGCGTGGCCACAGGATGGGGACGCTGCCTTGCGCCTGATGAAATGTCGCTGGCTAACGAAAGGACATTCACAGGATTGGGGCCCACCACTACCACAACCTGGGCATGGGAAACAAGGCGCAAATGCATGCAAACGACCCTTCGCCTTCCTAGGTAGGGTATGGAGGGGCCACCGATAGAATCTCCATCGAGGAGAGGCCAACGGGTTACCTGAGTCGATCGGATGGCTACCGAGAGACACGTAAGGAGCAGTGGGTTGCCCCATATGGGTTATGCTGACCCTATCACGAACGACGAACACGGATCCCACTCGGACATATCCGATAGGAGCTCCCCAGACCCGTCACTCGAGCCATCAAGGTAACTTTACCAACCCCCGTTCTACTTTCCCAATGCATGAGCATTCATTCATCCATTCTCATGCATGCATTCATCCATACATTCACCCCATACATCCAAGCATTGCATATGCAATTGTTGCATCATAACGCTTCGCGTAGTGTCACGAAGCAGTAGTCGTCTCATTCAATATGAGCGACGACCGACCGGGGTTCGAAGGCCGGCCCGCGAAGGGCTCGAGGCCGCCTCGTGTCAAATAGAGCCAGGGGAGAAAATGCAGATGAGCCCCGGCGACCTTTGCCCGATCTGCTCAGAAGCAGACAGGGTCATCTCGACCTTCTCGTTCGATCCTGACCTCGAGCCATGCCCACAGAATCTCCATAGAGGGAAGGCCAGCTGAAAGGTCTAGATGGCGGACTAGAGGGGGGGTGAATAGTCTTTTCTAAAATTAATCGCGTCGGCTAACCGATATAAATGCGGAATTAAAACAATCGGTCTAGCCAAGACTACACCCCTCTATATATGTTCACTAGCACCTTGCAAAGATACTAATAAAGCAACTAAGGTGCCGGGCTAGCTAGAGCTCTCCTAAACAATTCTAGGAGCAAGGTCACACAAACCTATGCCACTAGTACTTTAAGTAACAAGGGAGCTCCTACACATGCTAGTAAGCAAAAGCACAAAGCTAACTAAGCTCACTAGCAATGCTCAATAACAAGGCAACCAATGCCTAATTAGAGAGCGCAAATACTTAGCTACACAAACTAAGCAATGTGACTAACAAGGTTACTAAAACCAAATTAGCCACGCAAGGGAGCTACTTCTATGCTACACAAGCAAGAAGGTAATTAGCTAGCTACACAAGCTATCTAATTACAAGAGCAACTACACAAGCTTAAGATATATATATAAGTAATTGCAAGCTTGTGTAATGGGGATGCAAACCAACGGGAAGAACAAGGTTGACACGATGATTTTTCTCCCGAGGTTCACATGTTTGCCAACATGCTAGTCCCCGTTGTGTCG
Organism: Miscanthus lutarioriparius; assembly: GCA_904845875.1. NCBI lineage: Eukaryota > Viridiplantae > Streptophyta > Magnoliopsida > Poales > Poaceae > Miscanthus > Miscanthus lutarioriparius. The sequence goes on from CAJGYO010000013.1 coordinate 58,563,569, forward strand.
ACCGCTCACTTGGTGGTTCGGCGGCTAATTAGCATCACCCGCTAAGCCCGCACGTTGGGCACCGCAAGAACCTACCCCTTGAGTGAGGGTAGCTCAATGACACGCTTTTACTAAAGTTGCTCTTCGCGACTCCCGCGGGGCGAGCACAAGTACCCCTCACAAGCACTTCTCCGGAGCGCCGCACAAGCTTCTTGCGGGCTTCGATGGAGACCACCACCAAGCCATCTAGGAGGTGGCAACCTCCAAGAGTAACAAGCACCACCGGTTTGCAACACGACCACCTAGTGCCACTCGATGCAACCTCACGATGCAATCGCACTAGAATCGCTCACTCACACAATCAAATGATCACTATCAAGTATGTGTGATGGAGGGCTCCCAAGCACTCACAAGCATGGACACTAAGTCCCTTGAGGTGCTCATGACCTACCATGGCCGAGGGCCACTTCTATTTATAGCCCCAAGGGCTAAACTAGCCGTTACCCCTTCACTGGGCAACGGTCGGGCCGACCGGACGCTCCGGTCGTGTTGACCGGACGCTGGACCTCAGCGTCCGGTCGCCCGCAGACGGCCACGTGTCCCGGTTCCAACGGTCACTTGACTTGACCGGACGCAGCAGCTTTCAACTGACCAGACGCTGAACCCCCAGCGTCCGGTCGTTTCCAGTAAGGTACCGACCTCGACCGGACGCGTCCGGTCACACTTGATCGGACGCAGCCAGCGTCCGGTCACACTCCAGCTTTTACATCATCGTACGTCAGCCTGACCGGACACAGCCTGCCAGCGTCCGGTGCATTCAGATCCAGCGTCCGGTCAGTTGACCGACGTCAGCATCTTCGCGACTAACTCGTTTTCACTTCTAACTTCATCACCCTTGCTCCAATGTGCTAACCACAAGAACTTGCATCCGGCGCAATAGAAAATAGGCATTCTATTTTCCCAAAAGAGGGACCCAAACCCATCTCACCCCTGCAAACACCACCTCCTTTGTAAATGTGCCAACACCACCAAGTGTACACCACCATGTGTATGTGTGTTAGCATTTTCACAATCAATTCCCAAAGGATGTTAGCCACTCAACTTGCCACGCCACTTGATCCTAGCGACAATGCAAAGTTAGATCACTCGAGTGGCACTAGATGACCGATATGCAAACAAGTTTGCCCCTCTTGATAGTACGGCCATCTATCCTAAACCCGGTCATAAACTTCTCTACACACCTATGACCGGTGAAATGAAATGCCCTAGGTTATACCTTTGCCTTGCGCATTCCATTCCATCTCCTTCAATGTCAATGCAACACATGCACCAACACGATCAACAATGATATGATCCACTTCATATCATCACATGATCATATTGGTTCATCGATCTTGACTCTACTTGCTCTTCACCGTTGCTATCGTCCATTGGCGCCAAGTCTTGCTCAAGCTTCACCGCCACGTGGTCCATCACTCCAAAGCCTTTGACTTGTCTTTCACGCTTGCAACCGGTCCATCAAGCCAAGTCTTGTCTTGATCTTCTCCACCTTGATCACATGACTCAATGTCATGTCTCATGTGCAATAAGCTCCTTCATCATCACATGTGTGAGCTTTGCAACATCTCCAAGCCATTTTCACCTCCATGGCATATGTTGCTCATACACATGTACATGTGGACTAATCACCTATGTATCTCACATAAACACAATTAGTCCACCTTGGTTGTCACTCAATTACCAAAACCAACAAGGACCTTTCACCAGCGGACCACCTAAGCCAGTCTCTGGAACGGCTCGGGCATCTACTGGGAGGTAGGTTAAGGAGCAGTGGAATGCCATATGAGGGCTATGCCGACCTTGTTATGAACAATGAACCTAGATTCCACTTCGACATGCCCATTAGTGAGCTCACCGAGCACATCATTCGGGCCATCGAGGCAAGCGACGTTAGCTCAACTTCTCCGGTTGCGGAAACTATGGATGGGGTGACGCACGAAACTCAACCGACCTCTATAGAGCCCGACGGGGCTCGAGGACTCGGGCCACCCGACCCCGACTCAGGAGTCCAGCCGACCGCATAGGTTGTGGTCGGAATGAACACGGGCGAACACCCTGATCGGAAGAGACAAAAGAGTCTGCAGCCCCAAAAAAGAGTACCAGGGTACTCAGCCTCCGACCGACTCCCTAGTCGGCCGTAGGCTCGGGGGCTACACCCACCAGGTGCGCTCGCGTGCACCTAGTGGAAAATGGATTACCACTGAGTCTCCTCCTTAGGGGCTAGGCGCCTATGTCTGCATGGCATGCCTCCACGTCGTTTGGCAATCCTCCACATGGAGGCTGGGTGCCTAAATCCTATTTGGTTACCCTACGCGGTACAACAAACCAAGGGGGAAAACACTGAAGTTCCAATAACAGACCCTTCACGACTTCACAGAAGTCACAAAGGGGCTCGGGGGCTCCTGTCGGGTTCATAAACCTGGGGTCCCCAATGGACCCGCTTCCCTACAAAACTCGGCCCAGCAGGCAGCGCAACGACAGCACACGCCTAGGTTGGCCCAGATACACAACAGGACAAGACCACGATCCAGTCCCTAACCAACACCTCTGACCAGGGCCTCCCCGAATGGCCCATGACCCATCACAAGAAAGAGGGACACGGAGCTAAAAATGCTCCTACGGCCTATCTAGGCCTAGGAGTTCGAAGGTTAGCCCACCGATGGGTTGGACAACCACTCCGGGCACCTTTAGAGTAAGGGGTAGAAAGGGCCGACCTCTGGGTCACGGGCTCCGCCTCGCCTGACCTCTGGGTTGCGAGCTCTGCCTCACCTGACCTCTGGGTCATGGGCTCCGCCTTGCCCGACCTCTGGGTCGCGGGCTCTGCCTCGCCTGACCTCTAGGTCGCGGGCTCTGCCTCGCCCACCCCCTTTCTCCGACTGAGAATATGCTGGACCTCTGCTTGCTGCTCTTTCCCGACTAACACGATCGGGGCCAATTGGGAGCAATTGATCGGGGATGCCCGCTCGGTGTGCGCCCAGGGCGCAGGTGGAGCAGATAAGATAAGGTGCTCAAGGCAACCGCAATATGGAGGACCATACCTTGCCATACCCTATGCACCTACAGGATGGTGCCACCAGGCTATGACAGATGAACACTCTACAACCTTCCAGATGTGTCAGAGCATAAACAGTGTTGTGGGCGCCATCGTTTGCTATACTAGGTGAACACGGTAGAGCCTGCTAGACGTGTCTAGGCATAAACAGTATTGTGGGCGTCGGCAGCCATCTCGTACCCGACAGCGTGGGCAACAAGACTAGGTAGCACACGTATGCACTCTCTCTCTCTTTCTCTCTGACTTGTAAGGCCATCCCCTTCACCTATAAAAGGGGATGTGCTCTCTCCCAATAGGGAGATGCTAGAAGACTCGAGGACTCGACGACCTGAGGACTCGAATAGCTCAATAGCTCTAGAACTCAACGGCGACACGGAGCATATGCTCTAATACTTAGCGCACGTTAGAGCGTCCGTCACTCTCGGCCACTCGGTTCAGAGTCCGACCGGGCCTCTAACACCCCCCTTCTCATTCCTACTCGTTTGTAACCCCACAACAAACTTCGAGCACCTAGGCTCAGGAATAAAGTCACCGACCGACTGAAACTAGACGTAGGGCACATTGCTTGAACCAGTATAAATCTTGTGTCATTGAGTGCTAGGGCACATCCGATCACAACATACGGCAAAACTAGAAATATTTACTTGTTGGTCAAATTTCGCACCGACAACCGGTTTTGGAAAGTTCAGGGGGTAGAAAATCCGGTTTTATAGTTTGGAGGGTGAAGTAGTCTACCCTGAATAGGTGGGGGGTTATGTAGACTTTTTCCCTAGAAAATTAACACACAACAGACTTGTTGGTACAAGGAATATAATGGAGATATTCTTCGGGGATGACTGTGAGCCTCACTTCTACTCGCATCTAAAGTTTTAAGACACACTATACCACAACCTATCTGTAGCGTCCTATGGACGGTCGGTATAAGTGGATATAGCGACCGACCCGTTATATCGCTGATAGTGGCATCGCTATAAACTTATAGCGACCGACCGTTGGACAGTACTGTATAGATATAGCGACCAACTGTCAGACGCTATCCATTCAACAAAATAACAACATAATATCATTTGTTTATACACTAACCTTAGAATCAATACTAATCATACAATCAATCAACCATACAATTAACATTTCCATTTTTGACAATACACACTCATGACATATAAGCTCATCATAGCTCACAATTATATTATAGCCATAAGCATTTGTCTTGTGTCATTTTCCACAACTCTTGTGGAAACAAGTTACAACAAAGGCAGTTTGGCCAACATCCTAGAATAATGCATAGCTCAGAGATGTTTGCATTGGTTGCACAGCTCACATCTCATATGGTTTGCTTGCACTCATTACAAAATGATTCGTCACTAGTAAGTCTTAACAAAAGTAGTCATCTCTAGTTAGGATGTCCAAAATAATGAACTGGCCATGCGCACTTCGATCCAACTGCTTCCTAGATGCATCAGACTACCTCTAGCCATTACCTTCCACCTGAAAATAAAAGATTACATCCATCAATGGTACAACCAGAAACTTGACATTGGTAAGTTCAAAAAAAAACTTGGCATTGGTTGATGTAAGCTGAAATGAACATGTAAACTGAAAACTAGAGATCCAACTCCTACATGGTTCTGAGCATCATGAGAGCAGTTAGTCGATCATTCCTACAAGGTTGTGATTAACAACTCATCAAAGAATAATAATTGTCATCTCCTAGGTTGGCTGTTCTCCAGCACAGCTTGCTTACAGCATTGAGATGTTCTCTCAATTGATTCTCAGATACTTAAATAATTTAATGACCCTTATACAGTAGCTGGCCTCTTGTAATACATAACGCTTTCATTAGTTAACTCGGTTAACCATTGGACTATAGGCCCCGTTCGCTTCGCTGAAAAATAAGCTAAAATACTGTTCTGGCTGATTTGTTGTGAGAGAAAAACACTGTTCCGCTGAAAAAACAAACTGAAAAAGACGGATTAGAAGAGAAGCGAACAGGGCCATAAAGGCATAAAGAACAAGTTAATGTCCACTACTATACACAGGAACTTCACTCGCAGTTCTCGGTTAAGAACTTGTACTTCCAAGAAGTACTCTCAGGTATAATTTTCCTCTTGTTAAACAATTTATTTACACCTATTGCATTAATATTTCCAGCTTGGAGATTAAACATCTCCATTTTCCATTCAGCCGCAACCAGAGAGAGGGCTGGACAAAATCCCTATAGAGTGTTAGCACCCATTGATACAGACCTCAGTTAAAGGGATCAAAGAATTGTTCACACACGTGATGCACATACTCCAACTAGCAACTGAAGGGTATAAGCTCAAGTTTATTCTTTTTCAACTCCAAATGAAGTGAGAACGTGTCTACTGGGAAGAATAAAAATGCCTTATTTCAGTATATATACTAGTGCAAACATATATTTCTTTTATCACAGGATGAGGCGTCTAACAATTTTCAAATATGCACATTCCTTGTCTCACTCTGAACTCATGGACCTGTCTACTAGCAAGCTAATAAATTCAGAATTGCATACCTGTACCATGGGATGATTTTGATGTCTTGCCAAGCTTCAGCTGTTAGAAACATCACTAATTAGAAAATCTGGTCACTCATCACATATGAAAACAAGAAACAAGAACAGGTGTTGTTTATTACCCAATTATATGGCCATGCAATTGTCAGGTGCTTTGCATCGGCCATCTTTTCCACACCAACATAAGGGCGAGGCAACACTGCATCTCTTTTCATCACAACCTTAACAACAACTTCACAATATTGCCTTCCAAGAGCCTGTCCTGCTAGCACGCTACTAGGATTAGTTGAAATTACCATTCCCTTGGCCACATCTTGACCAGACTTCATGTTTGAATATAGTATAACTTCTTTGTCAATCTGAAGTGAATGATGGATGTATGAGAATTGTATCAATTAATAAAAACACCATTAAACTAGAAGCAAAAACTTGTAGGATGAATGAGAACTTACATATTCATCATGTGAGAAACGATTAGTATCACCATTCCTTGTATGGATGCCTGGACGGGGCTGGGGTTGCTGGACATGAACAGGGCTGGACTGACAACGAGAAGGTTGTACTGATGGGGCTGCACTAGTAGAGATGCTTGGATAGGGCTGCACAAATGGAGATGCTCTCGTGGTGGACTGAGGGGGCTGCTGGGCTAATGTGCCTGCATGAACAAGGCTGGACTGACGACGAGAAGGTTGTTCTGATGGAGCTCCACTAGTAGGGATGAACGGACGGGGCTGCACAAATGGAGCTACACTCATGGGACTGGATTGAGGGGGTTGCTGGACTGGGGGGCTATAGCATCCCTACACACAGTGTATTCACACTCATTAGAATTTTCTGCATATGTATCATCTTCATGAAATTCAGCATCAAGATTTGTCCCAACACCATCATTTTTGGACCTTGGGCTCTACAAACATACAAGAGGGATTATAGATCAGATTTCTATGCACTAAAGATCATATTTATGTACACTACATATCAATTTTCTAAATGAACACAATATACCGAATATAAGCCACATGCATCACATATCATATTTTTATGTAAGCGATAAACATACACAATGAATTAGAGAAGGGATAAATTATTTATCACGTGATGTCGTGAATTAGAGCCATTCTGTGAGATGTTTTCCATATTTGACCTTTCATGCGCTAACTTTCCTCCAACAATTTCTCTTCTAGCTCCACTATGCGTTGTCGTAGAGTTGCTTGCTCAGCTTCTGCATTTCTACAGTCTAGAACTTCCATTTGAATCCTTGTTGGTGTGTAAGATTTCACCCCTGGGGTACCAACACTTTGGGGAGTTGGTCCTAGACCCAAAACATGCACACATCCTTTTGGCTCTTTTTCTCCACAAGCAGCAGCAAATACATCGCCTTCTTGGATTGTTCTTTGTGTCAACTCATGATGTTCTTCAATAATTAATTTTAGTTTATTCTAAATATATAGAATATCATTGTTAATACACCAGAAAGTAGAATTTCATGCTACGATAATGTTGGTCCCTCGGCTGCCCTGCACAGGTAAGCAACTATCTTACCAGCACACACACTCACTCATTATGGCTAGAGGTAGAAGAAGATATTGAGAATAGCTGACACACACACAGCACAAGCCCAACGCAGGCCGAAAGCTCTGCTTTTGGATGTGGCAAACTGAACTGATTTGTTGTATTGCCTTTGGATAGAATATATACAACTCTCGCTGTACCTCTACCAGGTACATAGTTGTTGGTGAGTACACCAACTAACTATTACTAGAGTACAAGAGTACACCAACTACCTACTCCTAAGGTACAAAGGTACACCAACTACCTACTCCTAATGTACAAAGCTTAGCACAGCCATCTCTACACTACAAGGCTGAAGTAAGCCATTTCTACCTACTGCCTCACTGCTGTTGAAATAACAGTGAGTGGTCAGTCGAGTCGATCAGTTCCATCTCTTAAACCAGGAGAGGACAGCTATGCCAACCAGTCAAGAGAGATAGGAGCAGCAGATTATGTCTAACAATTCTTCTCCTAATCCCGCTGCTAACCTGACACCTTGACCTCATCCTTGCCAATCATCTTCCTCAGCTCCATGAACCGCAGGCATCCGAGTGACTTGGTGAGGATGTCAGCGAGCTGTCTATCAGTCTCGACAAACTCGATGATGATCTGCCCTCCATCGATGCAGTCCCAGAGGAAGTGGAACTTGATGTCGATGTGCTTGCTCCGGTCATGGAGGACAGGGTTCTTAGCGAGGGCGATGGTGGGCTGGTTGTCTACCATCAGAGCTGGCGGGTAAGCTTCCTCGTTGGTTAGCTCGCCCAGCAGCCAACGTAGCCAGACAGCCTGGCACGCCGCCGTGGCCGCTGTGACATACTCCGCCTCACATGTCGATAGCGCCACGATCTTTTGCTTCAGCGACTGCCAAGCAATGGGGGCCACTCCAAAGAAGACGAGCATGCCAGAGGTGCTACGTCGCCCATCAATGTCACCCGCCATGTCGGCATCGCTGAAGACAGTGAGCTCCGACTCACCTTCCTTTGCCTTGGGGTGCCTCACTGAAGACCATGAGCCACAACCCACCCTTGCTACCACTCTTGGGGAAGATGATCGCTTGATCGAGCGTCCCCTTGACGTAGCGCAACAACCTTTTCACTACCGACCAGTGATCTTCGCGCGGGTCCTCCATGAAATGGCTGACGTACCCGACCACAAACGTGATGTCCAGCTGAGTATGCATGAGGTAGCGTAGCCCGCCGATGATGCTCCGGTAGCGCGTCACGTCCACCTTCGTCGCCATGCTATGCTTGGATAGCTTCAGCCTCTCCTCCATTGGAGTTGCGCATGACTTGCACTCCGCCATGCTACCGTGCTCCAACAGCTTCGCCGCGTAGGCGCGCTGACCCAGGGAGATGCTCGGATTCCCCTGCCTCACCTCGATGCTGAGGTAGTAGGAGAGCGCGCCGAGATCACTCATCTTGAAATGAGCCACCAGCTCATGCTTGAAACCATCGATGTCCTCTGCTCATGCTTTGGTGATGATTAAGTCATCCATGTACACGCCGACGACGAACTCCTCCTTCACCCATCACCGCATGTAGAGTGCGTGCTCTAAAGCACAACGAGTGAACCCAAGCTCTCCCAAGGTGGCATCGAGCTTGGCGTTCCACTCCCGAGGGCCCTACCGCAGTCCATAGAGCGCCTTGTGTAGCTTGAGCACCTTGTGCTCAGCGCCCTTGACGGTGAAGCCTGGAGCTTGCTTGACGAAGACCGTCTCCGTGAGCTCGCCATTGAGGAATGCAGACTTGACATCGAGGTGGTGGACGCACCAATCCTTCACTGCTACCATGGCCAACAGCAAGCGAACGGACTCCATTTGCGCCACCGGAGCAAAGACTTCCTCAAAGTCGATGCCCTCATGCTGCATAAAGCCGCGGGTGACGAGCCGAGCCTTGTACTTGACAATGGCACCGCACTCGTCCCGCTTCACCTTGTAGACCCACTTCAAGCCGATTGGCCTACAGCCCACCGGTGGATCTACTAGCTCCCATGTGCCATTGTCCTCGATGGCCTTCATCTCTTCCAACATCGCCCGTCGCCAATTGCCATCGCGTTCAGCCACAGCGAACGTCGATGGCTCCTCGGCACTAAAAAGGAGCAACTCTAGATCGTCGAGCAGTCGAGTCGCTAGGCCTATGGCCCTTTTATTTCTGATGATGTTGTCCAGCCTGTGGAACCACACTTCCTCGCCATCGTGGAAGGCATCCACAAACTCGCTTATGTCGCTTGGAGGGGAGGTGAACTCGATCAGTGGTCCCCGACCTCCTTGTTTTGTCGGAGTGGTCAGCATCGCTACTGGACCGCTCGGCACCACTATCGGAGTGGTTGGATCCACTGCTGGAGTGGTCAGCACCACTCCTAGAGTGGTCGGCTCCACTACTGGAGTGCTCAGCACTGCTGCTGTAGTGCTCGGCACCCCCTCTAGAGTGCTCAGCACTGCCCCAGGAGTGCTTGGCTCTGTTGCTGGAGTGGTCGGCACCTCCTCTCCAGCACCTCCACCACCGTGGATGATCAAATGCTCGACGACAAAGGTGCTGGTGAAGCCGCCAGCTTCCCCCATGCCCGGACTATCCCAGTCCCATGCCGCCTTCTCATCGAACACCACATCCCTAGAGATCACCATCTTGCCTCTCTTGGGATCATAGAGACGATACGCCTTGGTGCCCTCCTCGTAGCCTAGGAGCACCATCGGCGTGCTTCTATCTTCCAGCTTGCTGAGGTGAGGCTTGGTGTTCTTCACATGGCCGACACAGCCAAATGTCCTGAGGAAGGACACATTCGGCTTGTGTCCATGCCAAGCCTCGAATGGCGTCTTGCCCTTCAGGGCCTTGGTGGGCGCGCAGTTCAGGATGAACACCGCCGTGGTCACCGCCTCTCCCCAGAACTTTGTCGGCATGCTTTTGGCCTTCTTCATGGATCAAGCCATGCCGACCACCATTTGGTTCTGCTGCTCCACCATACCATTCTGCTATGGTGAGTACGGCACGGTGTGGTGTCGCACCACACCCTATTCCACGTAGTATGTAGTGAACTACACCGAAGTGAATTCGCCGCCATGATCAGTCCGCAGCACGTGCAGCTTCTTGCCGCTCTCCGCCTCCGCGCGCACCTTGAACTTCTTGAACTCTTCTGCCGCCTCGGTCTTGCTAATCTGAAGTTGCAGCCACATGTACCGACTGCAGTCATCCACCAGTAAGATAAAGTACTTGCGCCCACCGGGCGTCGCCGGTGTGATAGGGCCACAGAGGTCACCATGGACCAGCTCGAGTGCCTCTACCGTGTGCTACCTCGTCGTCTTCGAGAACGGTAGCCTTCTTTGCTTCTTGGCCAGGCAGCTGTCACACAGCTCGCCTACGTGTTCTATGTGAGGCAGCCTAGTCACCATCTTCTCTAGCCGACCAAGAGCGTCGAAGCTGAGATGTCCATACTGGCCATGCCACAGCCACGACCCCTTCGTGTGCTGTGCAGCCAAGTAGATTGGATGCTCCACCTTCAAGTTGAGCAGGTACAGCTAGTTCCAGGACCTCTTCACCTTGACAAGAAGCCACTGCTCTCGATCCCTGATCCTGAGGATACCGTCCTTGATCAGTACCTCGCTGCCGCGCTAATCCAGCTGGCCAATGCTGATGATGCTTGAATGCAGCTATGGGATGTAATATACATCCATTAGCGCTCGGTGCTCACCGTTCTAGCACCTGAAGATGATGGCGCCACACCCTCAGATCGCCACCCTTGAGCCATCACCGAACTTCACCGTGCCGGTCACATCGCTGTCGAGCTCGGAGAAGGCTACCTTGGAGCCCATCATGTGGTTGCTAGCGCCAGAGTCCAGGTACCACCGCTGCTCCTGCTCGCCGCCCACATGTCTGAGGTGGACTTGGGCGCGTGGTTTGTCGAGGTTGATAGCCTTCAGAGCCTTCCTAGGCCCTTCCACCGCCATCACCTCTCCCTTCTCCTTAGCCTCAATGTCGTGCAGTGCATAGAATGTTGCCATCAGGAGAGTGGCCTCATCATCATCGTCAGCCTACGCTAGATGAGCCTCAACCTTCTTCTCCTGCTTGCGATTTGGACACTCCTTTGCCCAATGGCCCGTCTTCCCACAGTGCTGACAGGCATTGGGGTCGACCTTCTTCTTCTTCTTCACCAAAGAAGCCTTGCCGCGGTGCTTGCCATTGCCACCGTGACTGGAGGAGGCTTTCCCGGACTTCTTCTCCTTCATCCGAGCAACCCACTCCTCTGTCAGCAGTAGCTTGCCGCTGTCCATCGTTGTTGTGGCCTGCTCCATGCACTCGTCCACCGCCCGCAAACAGCCTATCACATCCTCAATTATGAGGGTGGACAAGTCCAGCATCATCTCTATGGAGAGAGCAATCTAGATGTACTTCGTCGGCATGGAGTGGAGGTACTTGGAGACCGCCTCTTCTTCGTTGATGGTGACACCATGGCTCCTCAGCTTGCTGATGAGCATTTGCAGGCAGAGGGAGAAGTCTTTCACTGACTCACCATCCTTGAACCTGAGGTTGGCATACTCCTACTTCAGCAGCTGGGCCGTCACCTTCTTTGCTCGGTCGGAACTGATGCGCATCGCCGCAATGGCCTCCCACTCCTCCTTAGCAGAGCTCTTCGCCCCCAACGGCTCCCTGTACTCCGCTGGCACAACAGCGAGGATAGCCTCCAATGCTGACATGTCATCTTCTTCATTGTCGGTGCCCTTGTCAGTGGCATTCCAGAGCCGTCGGGCTCTGAGCTTAACCTTCATGGTCACCACCCACTCGCCATAGTGGTGCGAGTTAGCATCGACCAACTGGTGCCACTGACCTCCTACACCATGCACACGATGACCACCTACCGTGGCTGGGCAGCCATAGCAACGCCGCTGCTGTCGCCCATCTCCGAACCGTCCGTCATCGCCAGCGGTTAGTCCGGCGACAGCGCTTGTACAGCTCCGATACCACTTGTTGGTCCATCGGCTGCCCTGCATAGGTAAGCAACTATCTTACCAGCACACTCACTATGGCTAGAGGTAGAAGAAGATATTGAGAACAGCTCACACACACACAGCACAAGCCCAGCGCTGGCCGAAAGCTCTGCTTCTGGATGTGGCAAACTGAACTGATTTGTTGTATTACCTTTGGATAGAATATATACAACTCTAGCTGTACCTCTACCAGGTACATAGTTGTTGGTGAGCACACCAACTACCTACCACCGGAGTACAAGTGTACACCAACTACCTACTCCTAAGATACAAGGGTACACCAACTAACTACTACTAAGGTACAAAGCTTAGCTCAACCATCTCTACACTACAAGGCGGAAGTAAGCTATTTCTACCTACTGCCTCACTGCTGCTGCAACAGCAGTGAGTGGTCAGCCGAGCCGACCAGTTCTATCTCCTAAACCAGGAGAGGATAGCTATGCCGACCAGTCAAGAGAGATAGGAGCAGCAGATTATGTCTAACAGATAATAGTTGTTGAAGAAAAAATACAATGATTGGTTCTGCAGGCTGTAACGGAAATCCATTCTTTCTCTTATTTGTTTTGATATATAGTTCATCTCTTCGAGGAGGACACCCTAGTTCAACACCCTACACGTGTTTCACTCTCAGTACTAAAAAATGCAGCACGTTAGTGTATTAAATAAAACTCGAAGATAGTTTGACATACCATTTTATGCCCTGAACAAGCAAAGCTCCTGCTACCTGATGTATGATGTATGGTCAACTTTGCACGGTTGGCTTTGGCTTATTTAATGTGAGCCCATGACAAACAATATTAAATTCTATAAAAATATTGTTGAATTCATATATTAGTTGTACTTACTTCAGATTCTTCGGATGCCCAATACTCTTTTAGATCATTCCAATCATCATCATTCAGTCTTTCACCATGTATTTTCCTTAATTGTTGTTCTGTTAATTTGTCATCAAAAAACTGCTTCTTTAGGGTTTATTTAAATTCCTTCCATTTCTTAGCAGCAGCATTCAAAAACCAGGGGAAGGCTTCATCATCAATATCATAGATTTCCTAATGAGATATGGAAAAATAGAGAATGAGTACTTAGATTTCAGCATACTTAGCCCCTAGTAGCAAATAAGAACTTAATAATTTTTGCAGCATACTTGGCACCCAATAGCAAATAAGCACTTACAGTAATAACAATTTAATGTGCAGCCAACTGATATTTTCAGCATACTTGACACCCAGTACCAAATAGGGACTTACAGTAATAATAATTTAAAGTGCAGCCAACCAGCACATAGCTAAGACATACCTTTAAGTCTGTCCATACTGCCATCAGAACAAGCAACTGGTAGTTTCTTTCTCACATGGCACCCTACAGCACTAGAAAACTTCCTATAGTTGTCTCCAACAGGCTGACCATGTTCATTGACTATAATTTTGATTTTAGGCATGCCAGGTGGCCTTTCAAAGATGTCCTTCAGTAAAGTGATACTTCTTCCTTTCCTCTTCTTTTGTGTAGTGCTATGAAAATCTGCTATACATAATTTGGAAAATTAGAAGCAAGCACAATGGCAAAGTAGTTTTTATGCTACAATAAAAAAGGAGAGGGGTATGCTACAAGACCTTCATTATCACATAAGAAATCTCCAATTGGTTCACATTCCAATTCTTCTTCAATTTGTTCACAATCCAAATCTTCTTCTTCAATTTGTTCATTCACATTCATTGCACGGTTTGTTTGTGGCCTTGGGCGCAAATTATGATCATGGGTTTCTCCATCATTTGTCTTAAGAGTTCTCTACAAGGAAGTAACATGATTTATGTAAATACTTCTTATTAAATAAGCAAAGACATTGTAACAGAACAATTAACATAAGAGATGACCTTTGTTCTTTTCTTAGCTTGAGGTTGAGGATTAGGCAGAGTAGGGATGTTTAAGGAAATCAGCTTCTCTTGGATCTCTACAGTGTTTTGAAGCCTCAGCAGCTCACACTTGGTAAGGGGGGCATCCTTGCAATTTCCTCTTCCGCTTGCCATTTGTTTTCCTAAAAAAAGGGCCCAACAATTAGTTTTATACAAAGGATCAATAAAAAGATCAATAACATAATTATAGAAGCAACACCATTTAAAGAAAACTTACTTTCTAGACTGTTTCTTAGTTTTTTGGGGATCAACAATTGTACCATCTATGTCAGTTCTAACTGAAGGGACCACCCCATTTACAATATCCATAGTCACATCTGCACTTAGATCACGCAATGGCCATACTAATCCAATATCATTATCTGTGTGCTCATTATGTAAATTATCTAAGTCATACACATCTCTTGGCTTTGACTATACAGCAGCAGACCAATCATTATCATCAGGAACATAGTACACTTGAATTGCTTGTGATGCTAGAATGCAGCAGCAGACCAATCATTATCATCAGGAACATAGTACACTTGAATTGCTTGTGATGCTAGAATGAAAGGCTCATCAGATATCTTTTCGCCCGTATTGAATAAGTGCTTAAAGTTAACAGATGTGGTCCCAAATTTATCAAATTTTACCCATTTGTCCTGCACATGGTTGTCGACCCAATCACACTTGAAAAGCACAACACTTCCTTTGTGGTTAGAATTTAGTTCAAGAATCTCATTAATAATCCCATAATAGATATTGTTTCTTATTATAACATCATTGTTATTACCCCCTCAAAGGTTGTTGCCTCAGCAACTATAGCAACCCCACTATTTTGAATAGGTCTTCCCACATCATAGGATTATGTGTGGAAATAGAATCCATTAATACTATAGTTGTTGTACTTGCGTGCATTCATCATTGGCCCCTTAGCCAAAATTTTGATCTCCTCTGGTGCTTCCTCACATATTTCTTCCACCTGTGATTATGATAGACTACTATTATTAAAGTAAATGTGTCATTTGTCTCAATATCAAGTGCTAAGTTTTACTTTCACTTACATGCAACCTAAACCACTCATGAAAGGATTCATAATGCATGTGGTTGATCTCCCGTTTATTTCAAAAGCCAATAGAGGAAAGGTACTGAGCATGCTTACTGCAAAGGTTATTTGACTTTAAGATTGGTTACAAAATTGATGATATGATGTAAGTGATTTGGATTACTTACTCCAAGTACGGTACTATGTTGCCATAGTTGAACAAAATATATCTATGAGCTTGCATCCAAGTCTTGTGGTCTAAACTAAATGTGCATTTTCCAGTCAATCCTCGACCAATGCTATGGAAGAAAAGAGTTGTACTATCATCTTCATCTTTTCTAATTTAGCGGTACAATTGTGTGTCACCATGTAGATAGCGAGAACAAAGTGTAAGGCACTCGGTGAAATTAGACCACTCCATAATTGATCCCTCAGGATGACTTTTTGTACGTACAGAACCCTTCAATCTCACTCCATAATTGATCCCTCAAGATGACTTTTTGTACGTACAAAACCCTTAAATCTCATGAGAAACCTATATACATAAATAATAGGCACGTTGATAATGTAATACATGTAGTAGATACACATTTGTATCCACTAAGATGCAATATAGGCTATGATAGTTACCTCTCTACAGGCCACATGCTGCGAAAATGGATTGGACCAGCTATTTTAGCTTGGGCAAGAAGATATACCATCAAGTGTACCATAATGTCAAAAAAATATGGACGGAATATAGTCTCAAGAAGACTCAAGGTTTTAGCTATTTCAGCATGTAGACTTTCCATATCACTTAATCGAATGATAGGGGCAGAAATTTCCTTGAAGAAATTACATATACGAATCACTGCAGCACTGACTATTTCTGGTAATATTTTCTCACAGCAATTGGTAGCAAGTGTTGCAGAATAATGTGGCTCTCATGACTCTTAAGGCCAAATATCTTCCTCTCATTCACATGTACATTATGTCTTATATTAGATGCATAACCATCAGGAAACTTCACCCATTTTAGTACTTGGCAAAATAATTTCATCTCATCAGGACTCATTGAGTATGGTATAGGTGGTAAATAAAATTGGTCCTCTACTTCAACTGGGTGAAGATCCCTTCTAATACCTAGAGCTTGAAGGTCTAAGCGAGAGTTCAGGTTACCCTTTGATTTTCCAGCAGTGCCCATGAATGTGTTCAATAAGCTTTCACAAACATTTTTGCCTATGTGCATGAAGTCAAAATTATGTCTCAACATCAAATCTTTCCAATATGGAAGTTTGAACCAAATAGATCTTCTCTTGAAAATGACTAATGGTTCACCTCCCTTGTGTTTCTTGCGTGTTGGTTTCTTTCTGGATGGATCCTTGCCAAAACTAGTGCTAAGATCTTTAGTGCACTCCAAAATTTCCTCCCCATTAAGTGGTGCAGGTGCTGCCCTAAACTCAGTTCTACCACCAAATTTATCGGCATCAAACCTAAATGGGTGATTTTCATCCAAGAATCTTCGATGACCCATATAACAAGTCTTGGTACCATTACCAAGTCTAAAATAATCTATAAAGAAGTGGCAATCGGGACATGCTGCTTCACCGGATGTGACAAATCCCGACACATATCCTAGACTAAGGAAATCAGTAATAGTCCACAATATTGCTGCCCGCAATTCAAAGTACTCACCCCTCGAAGCATCATAAGTTCTAACACCACTTTCAAACATATCTAACAAGTCATTAATAAGTGCCTCACAATAGAGATTCATATCACTACCTGGACTATCTTTACCAGGTATCAGAAAAGACAAAATGGAATTTGATTGCTTCATGCACATTGAAGGTGGAAAATTTAAGGGAATACAAATACCAGGCCAAATGTTGTAGCTAACATTTTGCATTCTATATGGATTAAAACCATCGGTGGCGAATGCTAGATGAATATTTCGACTATCTGCAGTGAACTCTGGATGTTTCTTATTAAAGTCCTCCCATAGAGGTGAACCTGCAGGATGTCTTAGAAGACCATATTTTTCGATCTTCATCATGCCATCTTGTTAGACTTGCTATTTTTTAGACAAAAATAACCTTTGGAGACATTTCTTTACTGGAAAGTAGCGTATAACCTTCTTAGGACCCTTATATATATGTTTCCCATCTAGCACTACTAGAAATTGGGTGTTTGCCAAGTGCAAGAATGTTTGCCGAGTGCATTCTATCGGGCACTCGGTAAAGAAGCTCTTTGCCGAGCGCTATAAAAAACACTCATCAAAATAATTGCACTCGGCAAAAAAGGCAAAAAACACTCGACAAAGTTTGGCACTCGACAAACTAGAAAAAAACACTCGGCAAAAGCTAGGCACTCGGCAAAGAACCGCCACGTGGACATTCGTCAGTCCGTGTGTCGTCCGTTAGTACGTTTGCCGAGTGTCCGTTAGTGGAAATACTCGGCAAAACAAATACACTCGGCAAAAGAGCCAAAAACACTCGGCAAAGGCAGGCACTCGGCAAAGAAATATGTTTGCTGAGTATAATTATTTGACACTCGGCAAAGAAATATGTTTGTCGAGTATAATTATTTGACATTTGGCAAAGAAATATGTTTGCCGAGTATAATTATTTGACACTTGATAAGAAATATGTTTGCCGAGTATAATTACTTAGCACTCAGCAAAAAAATTCATTTTTTCTCTTCTGACCTTGAAACTTTTTCTACTCTCCACATACAACATGTGGTACTCCATGTTAAAATTTGGTATACTTCTGCATCTGTTTGCTATATTTAATTAATTTATTGCATTTCTAGGAATTTTTTGGTATAAGTCAAATTTGAACTGCAAGTGATTCAAATAATAGAATAAAATGAGTAGAAAAATGATTTTCATGTTATTGAGTCCAGTGTGAGGCCTTACCCAGAAAATGAGAAGAAATTTCGAACATCTTGTTCAGGAAACATGACCACGAACGTGTGGTCGAATGATTTTTAAATTCTAAAAAAACAAACGAAGTCTAAAAATCATGAGATTTATCATGATGTGATGATATCATACGTGGAGGCTGTGGTAAAAAATTGAGAAGGTTTCGCACAATTTCTCACGTACGATGCTTACAAACCGAAGCATCTCCGAAGAAGAATCATAGCGTTGAGAAGGATTCAGTAAAATTTGGAGTCAAAGTGACGGACGAATTGGGGTTTGACTTCAAAACTTTTTGTATAGGCAATAGAGAACATAGATTATTTCATGTGAAATTTTGGTAATTTTTTTGATCTATTTGATAATTTTAATTTATTAAGTGCAATTATAGAATTTTAATTGATATAAATTAAATTCAAGCTGTAACTGCATAAAATAATGGAATCATATTCGTAGAAAAATCATATATATATTGTTGAGTCAATTAGACAAGATATTTTTAAAGTACATCGAAAAAAAAGGAAAACACGTTATGGAAAATAAGAAAATGAAAAATAACTAATATATTTGTTGAGTGCCCCAAATCCTAGACACTCGGCAAAGATAACTAATATATTTTCCCATCCCGCACCATGACAACCCCTTGGAAATGAAAAAATAACTAATATATTTGCCGAGTGCCCTAAACCCTAGACACTCGGTAAAGATAAGTTTGCCGAGTGCCGTGATTGGCAAAGCCATCTTTGCCGAGTGTCCTAGATCCGACACTCGGCAAACTCCGCCATGTCAACGATCCGTGTCTCCAAAATCAAGCTCTCCCATTGGCCCAAACCTCCTCTCCCTGGATCCCTCCCCTCTTATCCCTTCCCTCTCCCTCTCTCCTTATCCATACCTCTCACCTCATCTTCCAAGGGCCAAGGGGCAGGAGAGCAACGGTGGCCGTGGGACACCGACCGGCGATGGGCGGTGTGGCATGGCGGTAGGAGGCGTCCACGGGTAGGCATGCGGGGCGGCGCGGGTAGGGTAGCGTGGGCGGTCAGGGCCGAGGCCGTAGCGGCGTGGGCAGGGCAGCGGAGGGCGCGGGCGCGGGACACCAGCCGGCGGTGGGCGGCACGGTAGGAGGCGGCCATGGCCGGCGTGCGGGGCAGCACGGGCGGTCGGGGCCGAGGCCGTGGCGGCGCGGGCAGGGCGACACAGGTGGCGGGAGCGGCAGCTGCTGCGGGCGTGCGGGCGGCTGGATCGGGGAGCGGCTGAGCAGCGGGAACACTAGGACACAGCGGTGCCGGTGCGTTCCATGGCCGTTGTTGCGGCTGCCGATGCACGCTTGTTGGACGCCGAGCGAACACTGGTGCGGACCACACCGGTCGGGGACGGGCACGACGTGAGTGGGCTTTTTTTATTTTCGCGAAACCATTGTTTGTTGAGTGTTTTTTTTTCATCGACACTCGGCAAACAAGACATGTTTGCCGAGTGCCTATGCCGTTAGACACTCGGCAAACACGCCATGAACGTCTTCTCGCCCTCACGTTGCTTTTTTTGCCGAGTGTCGGTTTTAGCACTCGGCAAAGTCTTTGCCGAGTGCCTGATAAAAAACACTCGGCAAAGAAACGTTTGTCGACTCTGTGTACGCCGAGTGCTGTTTGCCAAGTGTAACACACGGCACAGCCTTTGCCGAGTGTTTTTTGTGCTTCGCCGTGTGCCGTGGGCACACGACAAACTTCTAGATTCCGGTAGTGTAGAGACTTCCTTACTGATTTTCCAACGTGAAACCTTACACTTTAGACATGATTCCAAATCTACATTCCCCTTCCAATAGAGAATGCAATTGTTTTCACATGCATGAATACTAATATACCCAATTCCTATGGTTTTCACCAATTTCTTAGCCTCATGAAAGGTTTTAGCTAGTGCTGAACCCTCAGGGAACACATCATTGAGTAAATCTAGCAGCAGGTTGAAAGATTTGTCAGACCATCCTCCAAGGAGTTTGATGTGGAGTAATCTAATAATAAATCAAAGTTGTGTATATTTCTTGCAAGTAGGGTACAATTCTTTGTTGTTTTCTGCGACTAAGTTCTGAATAGCAACTAGCTCCTCACAAGGATCCGGAACAGAACTATTTTCCTCATAATCTCCCCTATCATCTAAGCCAACAGCTAAGTCTCTAAGCAAATCAGATATGTCATCATGTTCATTGGACTTGTCCACAACCTCAACATCATCACCATCAAAGTCTCCATGATTCACACAAGGGGTAGGTTCTCCATGTAAATTCCATGTTCTATATCCTTTTAGAAACCCATCACATATCAAATGTTCACGAACCTCACTAGCCTCTTTCCAAAAAGAGTTGACATACTTTCTACATGGGCATAATATCTTTCTACCAACAGCTGAGTTACTAAATACAAACGCTAAGAAACTGTTCACTCCTTGCAAATATGTCTTGTTGTGCCTACATGAAACTTTTATGTGAAAAGCCATTTTAAATAGCTACATATATCACTTTCAGTATTTGTGAAGCTATTATTTTTTACCTAGCACCATCATCAATCCAAGATTTATCCATCACTGTTACGAGGGCGAGAACAAGAAGATGTCCAAATTATATAATCCATCTATGAAACTTGGGTACCACAAAATAATGCTTCTTAAAATAAGCATGCATGCAGGCCAGAGGGGTGGAGAGCATCACCTGGTCCTCTTGCTTTAAATCCACACAGACGATGACTTCTTCTAGATCCTGCCCAACACACCCCACAACTCCTGCTTGTCCGCAGGACACCGGATCTTGACCTCTGGTTCAAGTAGGACGACACCTCGTAGCCTGCTATTTTCAGCACATGGGAATTCTCTGAATCTTGAGCTGCAGAGAACCACAAAAAAAGAGCAAGAGAGCTAAGGTCGTCGACTTGCCTGTATACGTGGTGAAGCTTGTAGCTCAATGGGGGCTTGGGGAAGCAGCCACGAATCGCGGGAGAGGCTGTTTGTTGAAGCAGAGGGAGGCACGCTCACGTCGGGGGCCGCGCGTGCCAGAGGGTCGCCAGAGGGCCACGTGGGGCCACTGGGTGGCCGCTGGGGAATCGCCGGGGGGCGCCTGGTGGCCACTGGGAGCCATAGGGGGTCGCCTGGGGTGAGAGAGCCCAGGGGCACTGGCGCCCATGATCGGTGGGCCGGGGAAGGGGGTGGGGGCCGGTAGTCTTTGGGAAGGGGAGGTGGGGCGTCGGGGAGCCGCATCCCGATGTCAGGTCAGCCAAGGCGGCGGTGAAGCGAAGGGGTGTGGACTGGGGAGTGTGTGGCAGCGGGGAGGGAAAATTGGAGAGCCACTAGGGTTTTCCCAAAATAGATTGAGGTAATTTTAGGCGCCAATTGAGGTAGAGAGCGGCGCCAACTCTGCTCTGCCATGTGGGCTCCGCTAAATTTTAGGCGCGAACTAGGCTAAGTATGCGCGCACAGTCCCAATCCAATGTGCCGACCGACCGGCGGACCCAAATAATTAGATTTACCTACCGACCATCTAACGCTATACCAAAATAAAAATACCGACCAACCGTCTGACGAAATTATAAGATATAGCGACCAACCATATGTTACTAATCTACACCGACCGACCTTCTAACGGTATTTCGATATTTTTACTGACCCTTTGTTCGACGCTAGTTTGGGTTGTGGTATAGTGACACTATCTGATTTTGAGTACAATGGTCCACACAAGCGCTGTCGTCATGGAATTTATATCTTGAGGGAATGATCCTCAAGATATCTCATGAATAATCGGTTTTCCATTTATACTCGTTTTGTGGCAAAATGTAATCACCAGCAACAGAAGTGATGTATTACGTACCTACAGCAAGTTTTAGGCGATTTGACTGTCTATCATTAATTGTTGGTCCATATGAATTTTATGACCGTTGATCATTAGTTGTTGGTTCATAAGAATTTTTATGACATATCCTGGTGTTTGCAAAAAGGTCAAACTATGAGCAAATTAGTTGGAACGAGTATATTGCTCATAGAACATCCCAACGGTATCTAATAAAAAAGAAGAATCCCAAAAATCTGGTTTTGCAACATTTTTCTATAATTTTCTTCTAAAAAATAATAATAAACAAGCCCGCTTGAAGATTTTTGGAAGTGGCATGACCAAACTGTTAAAGATGGTCTTATAATATTTTTGGCACAACTCTAGTTTTTTTTTTTACAACAGCACAACTCTAGCTTTGAGATCTAGTTTGACACAACACTAGCTCCGACTATATCATAACACCTCATCCTCTTATTGTCAGCTTATCCGTGTCTATTAAAGTGTTATCCACTAGCATGGATAACTCCAAGATTATGGCCCTAGAAAACACCCAACTTGAATGCCTACAGCATTATATATCCTGCTGACCCTAAATAAAAGGTGGAATGGATACTTTGCCACCTTTGTAATTTGAATTTCAGCTTATTTTCGAAAATTCATAAACTTTTCATACGGGTTGGATAAGACAAAGTATATGTAAATTATAGCCTGTGGTACAATTATAAAGTTGATTTTTTTTGTTTTAAAGTTGTTTAGGTGCAGACCAAGGTTTTCAATAAGAGGTGGGACATATGCTTTCCCACTTTAGTTGAATTGTTTTTGTGATTCGTAAATTTTCATTTGGACCTAGATAAACAAACTTTATATGAAATTGTATACTTAAACGATCTACAACTTTATAATTTAATTTTTATTGAAAGTTGCTTATTAGGTGGCTGGAATTGTAGCAAAGAAGAGATTAAAAGGAAGTAAATTCACTATTACTTGTAAAAGTTGTAATGTAGTATATATAGGCGTCCGTAATGAGGAGCAGTACCCGTTCGCTTCGCTGAAAAAACAAGCTAAAATACTGTTCTAACTGATTTGTTATGAGAGAAAAACACTGTTCTAGCTAAAAGGATAAGTCGAAAAGTACGGATTATAAGAAGTGAAGAGTGCCTCATGAGATATAGTGCCTGTTAGTTTATAGAGTTGAGCGTGCGTGCATTTACGTGCTTTTGTCATTTTGGGGAAAAAACTTTAATGCAAGTCTACTAGTGTTGGGGGTGGTCCATAGAGTGAAATCTTCCACGCCCCATACTTTATTGTCATATAGGTTTATATAATCGTATGAAGAGCCTTGTTTAGATTGTATATTTTTTTACTCTCTTTCTATCCCATTAAATCTTTGGACATATATATGGAGTATTAAATGTAGATAAAAAATAACTAATTATATAGTTTGATTGTAAATTACGAGACGAATTTTTTGAGCCTAGTTAGACCATGATTGGATAATAATTGTCAAATACAAACGAAAGTGCTACAGTGCCAAATACTGATTCCTAACCCTAATCTAAACGAGACCAAGATACTAGCACAGAGAAAATTTTACTAGTAGTACGTGTACTCATGACATACGTACGGCCCCATAAAACAAACCAGCTTCCTCGTCGGTGTCCACAACTTTTAGTGAACGAGATCAGGAGGATCGAAGACAAGTCAGAAAAAGATCGCAAGAGCATTATACAATTCCAAATTTTTTTTTATATTGAAGGGGACTGGACTTATTAGGGGCTGGCAAACTGGAACAATAAATTGCATTGGCCAGAATTGTTAGATGTACTTACAAGGAAACAATGACCAAGAAATGGTGCCAGTGTCTGAATTTATTCATATACTTTAGGATGTTGCACTGATTTAACGTAGCATCAAAACGATCAACTACTAGCCCATTTACAGTATTTTATGGCTAATGTACATCAAATACAGGAACAAGGTGTCATGCATTTGTGGTGTTGATGTGCCTTTTAATTTTGGATGAAATCTCTGTATTCATGTGTGTTCATTATTTTGCAAGGGCCATGATTAATTATGTCAACTATGTATGCAAGACAAATTGAGCACCATTCATTCCTGTTGGATCTCATATACAAAATATGACATACTTGTAATTAATTACTAATAGACAGTAGTGGAAAGCGATGTTATATTGTGTTACCCACACAGTTGAAGTGTTGTTGTTATTAGATACTAGGTCAAAGCCATGTTAGGGTCTCGAGTCTTTTTTTTCTTTCTATACTAAAATATCTCTTTTTTCTATAGCGAACCAAACATGTTCTCATGGTGGCAAATTGTGCGCAACAAATGTGGTAGAATATCACCAAGCGAAACCATGGAACCGATGTAAAAACCAATAGACAAACAAGGTGTTGCAAGTCCAGTGTACAACATCACCTGTAGGTCTAGCGATGGCACATGAAAAAAATTGGTTGCAGGTTGGGTAGAGAGAGAGAGAGAGGACGGCAGGTGGTAGTAGATCAGAGGAAAAATATCTATACGAGACTGTCTTCGATAGTTGATACATTAGCTAGCATAATATTTAAAATCAGTCTGAGTGGCTATACGAAAGATCTATTTTGAGTTGTCTAAAAGGCACAATTTAAATATGAGTATCTTTTTTTCTAGAAACCTATTTACAGAAAGGATTTTCTTTTAGGTCTTGTTATTGAGAGGATATCAAATAAGTATTGAACTTTTTAACTATAACGCTACCTTTTTTTAGGTCTTGTTGTTGAGAGGATATCAAATAAGTATTGAACTTTTTAACTATAACGCTATCTGTCAAATGTGTCTTGTATTTTAGGTGTCGTTGTTGGAGCCCGTAAGGGCCAGAGTAGGGTCAAGTGAGTTTGGTGAGGCGGGGGAACGAGGAATACGAGGTGGCACTGGCAGCGCAGGATGGATATGATGGATCCGGGGCGCTTCACGTGGGCCGGACCCGACGCGCCCACCTCAGCAGCAGCTTGGAGCCTTGGGCTTGGGGAGCTTGTGGCTGGTGGCTCTCGCGCGCCGCGGCTGTCCTGCTGCCTGCTGGTGTGGTGCTCGCTTCCTTAGCGGCCACTCCGCCTCTTCCCAGCCTCAGGTTTTTCCATCTTGCAGCCTATCGATATCGAGATGTCACTGTTACTGATCTTGTTATCGATGCCTGGACAATCATCTTTTCGATGATCGGCCTTCGTTCATGCATGCGTCTACAACTCTACATAACCTGCTAAACATCTTTTTTTTTAAATAACTGCTACACATGTAACACATCCCTAACATCGTCTCGTACGTATTCGTATAGTGGCACAAAAACCTTTAGTTTCATCTGTCGGCAATCGCGCACGTTACTGAGAAAAAAAAAAGATTCACTTTAGTTTCATCTTTCCACACTCCAACAAGCTATATCTTATACGTAACGTAGAGAGGGCCAACTCCACTCTCCACTTTGTCTATAGCGAGAAATCCGAAATAAATGATAACAATATTTAGAGATCTACTTGAAGTAGCAGTTGAAGAGTATTTTTCACAAAAAATCTCTATTCGTATTAATTAGAAAGGATAGATATGCACTGTTGCTGTGGGTTGCCCAATAAATAACCTTGTTTTAGGCCACCTTTAAGGCCCCGTTTGGCAGGGCTTCACTTCACTAGTGAAGCCATTTTTTTTGGCTTCAGCTCCACGAACAGCTCCACCGGTGGAGCTGAAGCGGTTTTGGTAAACCGTTTGGCAAAATGGCTTCTCTGTGAGAGCATGTTTTTAGGGGCCTGGAGGAGGAGCCGGGAGAAGCCACTATTTTTGGCTCCTTCCCACCCCAAAGCTCTGTGAGAGCACGTTTTTAGGGGCTTCATCGGTGGAGCCGTTTCATTTTACCCCGTTTGGCAGAAAACGGCTCCAAACGGCTCCTGAAGCCGCTGGAGAAGCCCTGCCAAACGGGGCCTTAGAATCAATGGTGGAATCAGAGAGGCTAAAGAGGCCGTGCCCCACCCCAAGCTTAGTAGATTATTTTAACAACCCTACAAATATTTGAATTTACATCACAACAAAGTATCAATTCACCCATTCTTTATTAAAATATTATGATTTTTTGTTATAAATAGTATAAAATATTTTAAAAGTTATTGATACATATACTTACATATATTTTCACACTTATTAAAGATGTCATCATATTTGTCCCGCCCCCTTCAGTCATGCTTTTTTCCTGTATATACTTAAATTGATTTTTGTAAAATTCATCTGCTATTTCTGCAAAATTCCTACGTTCCAAAGGGACACTTAGGAAAATCAATTCTAATAAATAGAGGTACTTAGAGCCATTTCTCTCTATACTAATCTATCTAAACAGCTCTAAAATGTCAAGTTTTTTTAACGAAGGGAGTAGTGAACATGGAGGAACAATTTGTCACTTTGTGATTTCGTTCGCCTCTGAGTTAAATAGATACGCATATTAATGGGTTAGGAGATTAACATGTGGGGGAAAACTAGAAGTGAAATGAGAATACAAGGGGTCTACTAACACCACGTGTTAGGCCAGCCGCACGGTCGGCCGCTCTGCACAGCCGCACACGCGCTACTGTTCTTCTTCTTCCTCCCGTAGTCCCACCGCCCCGCCGTGGGGTTGCTAGGGTTATTTCGACGGAGCTTCGCAATCGCGGCGTCGTAGCCTCGAAGCCCCGACAAAACCCTAGCACGCCCGCAGCGACCTTCTTCTTCCCCTCCCCTCACCCAGCTCCACCATGTCCATGGGCGGCCCCGCCCCCGCCCTGATTCGACTGCCTCCACTGCCGCTAGAACCCTAAGCCGCCCTCCCGCCGTCCCCACCGCCTGGCCGGCCTGCCTCTCACGAACCCCTCCTCTTCTAAGGCCGCTGGAGTTGGGGAAGAAGAGAGGGGCCGATCGGAACCCTAACTTGGGAGTGCTTGAATGCGGGAGGAGGAGGAGGAGGAGGAGGAGGACACACCTCGCCAACGCTGAACTCGTCGCCGCCAGCTGGAACCCGCCGCTGGAGTTAGGGAAGAAGCGTGAGGTAGAAGACGGCCTGGCAAGTGTGGGCGTGTGGAGGGAGATAGGGGAGGTGGCCATGCGGTGCGCCTTTTAAAACGGCCGTGCGTTTTGAAGTCCCTGCAAAAATACAATGGTCATAAGCCACTATATAACATTTATGATATGAAATCGATCATACGTACAAAAAAACTCATATTAGATATTGGATCTGGCTAGCCAGCACTGGAGCATTTTTCCTTTTTCCCAACACCTGATTTTTCCTCTTCGTATCTTCTTCCTCAAGCCCGACGCATCGCCGCCGCCGCAGGCGCGCTAGGGTTTCGCCGTAGCTCGCCCGCAGCGGCCGCTTTCTTCCCCCTCCTTCTGTGGTAAGCTCCGGCCATGGACACCCCCACCCCATTCTGGCCCGTCGGCCTCCACTGCTGCCGGGGCCCCTAAACCGCCCTGTCGCTGTTCCCACCGTCTGACCGGTCTTCCTCCCCCCGGCCCTTCTCTTGTAAGTCCGCCGAAGTTGGGGAAGAAGGGAGTGGGGCGGGCGGCGGCCACCGGAGTTGGGGAAAAAGGGGTGTGGGGCGGGCGTAGGGCCCGAGCGCGAAATCTGAGTGTCCAATGCTTGTTTGTTGGATAACCCTTCTCTAGATATTTCCTTAAATAAATAAATCTAAGGCGTGCGGTGTTATCCTTGCAATCGCTGGATAAAGAGAAACCCATCATGCTCCACAGCTACGCCTCCCGGTCCCGGGAAGGAGAGAGAGAGAGAGAGAGAGTGTGTGAAGTGAGGGGTGAGGGGGAAGAGAGAGAAAAGGAAGGCATGGAAGGAATGTCCAGCTGGAGGCTCCCGCGGCCAGAAGTGGGAGCGAAGCGCATCCGCAGAGGATCCTCAAGTGAGGGGGAAGAGAGAGTAAAGGAAGGCATGAAAGGAATGTCCATCTGGAGGCTCCCGCGGCCAGAAGTGGGAGCGAAGCGCATCCGCAGAGGATCCTCGGTTGGAGGCTCAAAACCTCCCGCACCCAACCAAACTCCAGCCTCACATCACACACCCCATACTGCTCCTTCCTTCCGTTTACTCCCTCCTCCTCACATCTCTCTCGCCGCTCCAAACAAACAAAGGCAAGGAAAGAAACCGAGAAATCTCCCCCTGCGTGTGTGGCGAGGCGAGGTCGAAGGGCGAGGATCATGCCGGCGGCGGCGGCGGCGGCGGGGGAAGGTGGGAAGGAGAAGGGCGCCAGCCCCGGCCCCGGCCCCGGGGGCGCGTGCGAGCTGTGCGGCGCCACGGCCAGGGTGTACTGCGGCGCCGACGAGGCCACGCTCTGCTGGGGCTGCGACGCGCAGGTGCACGGCGCCAACTTCCTGGTGGCGCGCCACACGCGCGCGCTGCTGTGCCGGGGCTGCGCGCGCCCCACGCCGTGGCGCGCCGCGGGCCCGCGCCTCGGCCCCACCGCCTCACTCTGCGACCGCTGCGTCCGCCGCGGCCCGGGGGCCGTGGGCGTCGGCGGCGACGAGGAGATGGGCGGCGCGGGCGACGGCCGCGGGCACGAAGAAGAGGAGCACGACGACGGCGGCGATGATGACGACGAGGTGGTCGTCGAGGACGAGGACGACGACGAGGAGGAAGAAGAGGATGAAGGGGAGGGGGAGAACCAGGTCGTGCCGTGGACAGAGGAGGCCGAGGCGACGCCGCCGCCCGTCGCCAGCTCCACGTCCAGCAGCAGCCGGGAGGCCCCCGCCAACGGCGCGAGCGGCGCAGAGTGCGCAAAGGTACGTGCCGCCTTTATTGCCCCCCTCTCTCTCTCCACCTGCTCCTCGATTTGCCTGCGATTCCATCGCTCGATCTGCCATTCTATCGCTTTGCAAAGATGCAATTTTTATAGTCGATCGGGACGCTTTCCCTCGTGAATCGCGGTCGACGATGATAGGATCCACCATTTCCTCCAATTCGTGAGCGGCCGATCGTTCTGATCCAAATGTCGCCATGTTTCTTTCTAGGAAAACGTGCCGTGCTCCACCTCGCAGCCGGGCCTGTGCCACTATTCGTCGTCAGAGCGCCACGGCAGCCGCAGCGACGAGGCCACCTCTTCCCGGAACGGTGGCCGCTTCCTCGCCTCCCGCCACAGGAAGAGATCACCCTCAGATTTCTTCAGCTCTGAGTCCGCGCAATCCGGCGAGGAATTGCTCCAACGCGGGCATTGGCCGAAATGAGTGAGTCTGCAAACCCCCTCGATCTGAAAATTCCATGGCATGTTTATTTCAGTGAATACTTAAGAACTGCGAGTACCATTCACTGTACTACAAAAATGGAAAAGTTTCTGCTGGCGAACATGGATGCAATTATGCATCTTAACAAGCATGATGTGAAGTAGTACTGAATTATAAAAAATAAATATGGTAGATCAATCTCTTTTAAATAACTCGTGAGTAGCATTGCCAGGGAAGAATTAATAAAAATACTAATTGTAAGGTGAGTGAATTGATGTAAAAGTTGTAGCAAAAGGTTGGTAGCTACTTATGGGTTTTACGGTCATCAAGTTTCTACCGGTAAAAAAGGGATGGCTGCATCATAATGAGAAAGCTTTGCTTGCCTTGCCGAGAGCCATCATATGATGCTTGGAGTGATCCGCAATCCCAGTAGTGCTCTAGCTGATGGGTAGCAAGCTTGCTTTTAAATTCTAAAAGCATTACATTTCCACTTCTTTGTGGTCTATTTTCGGTGTAGCGACATGTAGATGGTATGTGAGCTTGTGAGGTGCCAAGTGGCAATTTGTGTCAATTATGGCACTCGAATGCTACTGTTTATTCTCTTTTGTTGGAAAATGTGTTCATGCCTAGTATTTCAGCCTTGGAACTATATTTTGTTGTTGCTAGGACAGGATGACATCTGATTGGTAATTTATATAGGTTGGAACACCTTTTGGTGAAATTTGGCAACTCAGTATGAGTCTTGTTTCATAATTATGATCAAAGTTGCTCATGGTAGATTTCTGTTTTTGTCATTGCAGCTTTACCTGAGGCAGGCAACTTGCGATGACTGGTGTAGATGATGATGCTAACTACATTAGAAGGTCACTTTTAGTGTATGCAAGCTTTGGGAAGATGTGGATCGCGACGAGATCAGTTTCCGCCAAGGCATACATCTTTCTTCGGTCATCAAATTGAGGCGTGCATCTTTGTTCGGTCGTCAACCTTGCACGCGCAGAGTTATCAGGGCAGCTGCCCCAGAACCATGATAGTATTCCTAAATGGCGACAGCTTTGCTGGAGATTGTATATGTCCCCACTACTTTGTTGTGTTTAATTCCTTCCTCTTCTGTTTGTGGATGAGGCGTACTCTCTAACCTAAGAGAAATGATATAGGCTCGCATTTGCACTGGCATTGTGTCATGGCCTCACTGTCTGGATGCTTCCTTCGTGCCCGAAGTCCTAATTTCATGTCTCGCCACAGTTCTTTTGGTGAGATTTACTATTTATGGCTGCAATGGAATCTAAAACATGCTCGTTACCCAGTTGGGCATGGGATTAGGATATGATTCTTGTGTGGATGCTTGGTTATCTGGTCAAATAGGTGTTCGTAAATGGAAAATATCCAGCCTGGGTAGGGGGAACGCAGAAGTAACATCATTTGGAAAATCTGCAGAGGTTGAGGTTGATCTAAAGCTCATCAGGTCAGTGACAGCAACGTGCAGATTTTGATACTGCCACAAGCCCAAAAGCCTGCCTGCCTGTCTGCTTAGGGCTTTCCCAACGCAATTTTTTTTTTATCCAGTAGTCTCAAGTTTCTACATTTGTTACAGTAGCTTACAGAGGCTATATATGTTTGGGGAGAGAAAATGTGGTCCATGCTAAAAAAGAAGATGGAGAGGAAATAAAGGTGATGTGTGATGAAATGAAAACGTTTTTTTTTAAACCACAAGTAGTGATAGTTTGTATTGTGTGAATAGTAGTCTTAATATTTTCTAATCTACATGGATCACTTTATTTGTACCAGGAGTGTTAGCCTCTGTTGACTGTGCCCGCATCAGATTCTTCGTCCTGATCTTTTCTTTTGGTCCCAGACCCGGTCGCTATCGACATCACTCACCACAAAGAAACACGCCTGAAAACGAAAGCAGGGGTACATCATGGCATGGATGTACGCTTGCTGCTGCTGCTGCTGCTTGCTTTGTGGTGTGAAAGAGAGTTGCAGGGAACTGAAGCGTTTCTTATATTCTGCTGGCGTTTAGTATGGACATGGAAGCATCGTCCAAACAAGCCACATGCCTGCCGGTGGCCTGCAGCTTTGCTTGCAACCTGTGGCACACTTGGGCAATAGATTAGTGGCCAAGCGTGAGTCATCAGGAGCTCAAGAATATGCAGACTAGGGGATCAGAGCTTCTCCTTGATTGACCACACACCATTTTAAAAGACCCTTAAGTTTAGTTTGAGAAGAAGACACCGCAAGTCCGCAATCATACTAATAAGCTATGCCATCCTATGGGCTATGGCTGAGAGAACCGAGGTACTATAATCTTCTCTTCTGCCGGGAAAATTGCCAGCATAGTTTGATCTGATGGTCCTAGGCGTCATTGACATGGGATGTTAACCGAAACTGCTAATCGTGACGCTATCCATCACGAAAAAAGAGCAAATCTAATCTTCTTTTGTGATTCTTTATTTTTTCCACGAGAGTTTGCAGGAGCTTGTGATCACATACCCGCCAGCCGTTGAGCTAGCAAGCATTCGAAGTGTCTGTCGAAGGGGACAGGAGAAAGCTAGCTGGGAGGAGTCATGGCCATGGAATGCAAAGGGGGCATCATGGTGACAACACTTTAGGGCACGTTCGGTTCAACTGAATCCGGCCAGGAACCATTCATGTTGACTGAAGTTTATTCAAATTACATAATGAATTTGGCCTGGATTATTTCCCGGCAATCATTCCCCTTCGAACGAACGCGGCCTTACTAGGAAGCTATCAGTCCTCGGAAATGGTCCAGAATCTATGTCACCCAGCCCAGCCCAGCCCAACCCATCTCAAAAGATCTCTGCAGAGGAGGAATAGGCAAAGGCAGGCCACAAAGATACACTGTGACTGAGTATTGTTCCCCTCTGGAAAGTGGGGTCAGGCAGAGTAGTCGCTTGGCCCTGCCAATTCCCACCTAGGAATAGTCCATTCACTTCCATTGTTGATATGTTTTTGTTGCCAAATTCGTGTAAACTAGAATGATACCTCTTGTTTCAAAAAAAAAGGAATGATACCTCACGTGTTGTTGTGAGACTATTTTTAGAAAAAATAATTGCATGTGTGTTAAACCTACATGCTCTTATATCTATTTTATCAAAAAGGCAACACAATGGATATCCAACAATAAAACTAACAAAATTAGATCAAATTATAAGATGATGGAACAACAAAACCAATTATATTATATGGATGGCTTTTATATTTCTTATATATTGAAAGTAGTATTTGCGTTTAGTGGAGATGACATGATTAGTGGGATCACATGGCTATTAATGGGAAATGAGGTGGATATATTGCATATTAAGATAAAACTTACAGTGAGATTAGCTTTAGTGAGATGACATAGTTATTAGTGAATATGATGTGGATAGTTAATACGAGATGATGTAGATGGTTTGAATATTAAGATAGAACTTGTAGTGGAGATTAACTTTATAAGGGATATAAATTAACATGTCTCGGGCAACCATACCACAAGATTAACTTGTTATGAAAATTGTTGTGTTACTCCACACGGTATAATAAAACACTGATGAGGTGAGCATCGAAAATAAAACGTAGAGCTTTGGTTTAGCTGGGCCCAGTTAACCCTGAACTTGTGTGCAACAGCCTTATTTGGGCCGATCTGATTTGCGCCTTCTCTTTTTCTGTTTTTTTTACTCTAACTAGCAAATTTGAGGTTGTGTTGCTACAGCTAACAAGAGCGTATAATCAATATTAAAACCATAGTTTCTCTGTATGGTGTTTGAACTATGATGTTTATTGGTGTTTTTTTTTCAAAAAATTGCATGCTTGGCCCCTTTTCCCCTTTTCGTGACTATTTCGTTATGGATCAGTATACTGTATAAGAAACTATTCTTAGAGCTTTGAAAGTACGAATGTAGGATACTAATAAGTAATAACTACATCTTTGAATTTTCATGACTATTTTGTTTTTGGATTTTCTGTTCAAAATGATGTAAATTTATGAATTCTTATTGATCTTTTTTGAAAAAGGGATATTTTGTGGAAATTGATTTCTGTATACCTCCTAAGAAATAATAAATAGTTCTAAATTGTTGATAAATGACACTCATCCCTCAAACAATGTAGAAAAAGAACAATCATACTCTAGTAATCTCAAATAGTACAATCATTTATGGCGTGTTTAGTTTGAGGATGTAGTTGGATAGGATATGACCATCCATGCGTTTAGGATAGACTTATTCATGCTTTCTATTTGGTTGGATGGAGCCAAATTTTTTTGTTTAGTTGGATGGATGAGAGTCGCATGCTTTCTGTTTGGTTGGATGAGCTATATTTTTGATTGGGTGGATGGGAGTGGATGTGATGAGAATAGTTGAATAATTGTATCTATTATTTAAAAATAATGACAACTAATTATACACTAATAAATATGCACTAACACTAATGTTGGCATGATAATCAGTAATTAAAAACATTAAATATTTAATTAGCACTATTACCACCC
The DNA here is from genome assembly GCA_904845875.1 of Miscanthus lutarioriparius. Taxonomy (NCBI): domain Eukaryota; kingdom Viridiplantae; phylum Streptophyta; class Magnoliopsida; order Poales; family Poaceae; genus Miscanthus; species Miscanthus lutarioriparius. The sequence goes on from CAJGYO010000013.1 coordinate 58,597,079, forward strand.
TAATTCACAAACAAAAACATACACTAATCACCATATTAGCACTTACTAAAATTAATCTTGCCATCATAATAATTACTTCTAAGTTGTTCCAACTTTCTCGGAGAGTCAAAGCATTTTTTAAGAAATTATAGATAGTTTAAAACTGCTGATAAGTGACACTTGCCCGTCAAACAACGTAGAAAAAGGGCAATCATATGCTAGTAATCTTAAATGCTAGTAATAATGATTTAAAAATAATAAGGAAGAAAAATAAAACTCATAAATGTGCTTCCCGCACAAAGTCACTCGTTAATGTAAAAAACACACCAAAAAGAGTCAAACTCTTAAAATGGCTAACATGCGAGCCCAAGACGATGACAACCAAGAGAGTGGCTGCCTGAGTGGCTGCTGTCCTCCTCCTCCCATCGATTTTCCTCCGAAATCGAATCCTCAGAAGGACAAATCTCATCCTCCGGCGCTCAGGGCCCACCCAGGCGGCGACTCTCTCCCCCCCTCTCTCTCTCGATCCGATCCGTAGTGGCTCACGGTCCTCGCCGGCGGTAGCGGCGCTGGGCGAGCAGCGGTGACTTGCCGAGGGCGCGCTTCGCCGGCGACGATCATCCAAAAGGTACGCCGTTCTTTCCCTTGCCTTCCTGCTGGGCGGAAGCGAGCGCCCCCAAGTTATGCATTCGGATCTGACCCAATTACAGTATATACATGTGTCGTATCCACTAACTTTGATGTTAATTATCGGGTGTATATGTCTTTTACTTGGCCCGCCCCTGATTCCTTTCTCGTTCTCCATTTCTTGTAATCTTGATGTGCTCAACTAATTATTCACGGTTATTCTATGTTGATGATGCTAAAATAGCAGAACTCATTCATTCCATCCTTTAGTTCTGGGAGTATTTGATTTGCAAAAGTCAAACTTTTCAAGTTTTGACCAACAATTGGTCAAATTATCATTCATGCTTCGTGCAGAAATGTTGCATCAGCCCTGGTTTAGTTCGCGAAATTTGGATTTGGGGCTACTGTAGCACCTTCGTTTTTATTTGGCAAATAGTGTTCAAATATGGACTAATTAGGCTCAAAACGTTCGTCTCGCAATTTCTCACCAAACTGTGCAATTGGTTTTTCTTTTCGTCTATATTTAATGCTCCATGCACGGGCCGCAAACATTCGATGTGACTGGTACTGTAGCAACTTTTTGGAATTTGGGGTGGAACTAAACAAGGCGTCAATAGATTCATATCAAAAGACCTTTTAGGATGCTGTTGATTCTGTTGCAAGAGAAATTAATTCAGGACTACCCATCAAAATATGCCTTGTATTCACGAATGGAGGGAGTAACTTCTGTAACACCGGTGAGTTAGCCCAATAAAACTGTGACAACGATTTTGCAGGATGGAAGGGGAGGCAGAGACCGTGGTTGGTTCTAGTTCTAAACCATGTGGGCAGCTGGAGGACTACTACATTCCAGATTACATTCTGAAGCCAGGTGCCCAACAAGTACTTGTTGATCATGCGCCACCCTGCCCCATTGTAGTGTTCATCAACTCAAGATCTGGAGGCCAGCTTGGAAGTAGTTTAATCAAAACTTATCGTGAGCTTCTCAATGAAGCGCAGGTGCCTTTTGTCTTTCTGGAAATGCTAGACCATGGAAATGTGTTTCTGGCCTTAGTGGCATTTTGAATCTGGAATTTTTGTGAGAGCTGCTCAGTTATTTTCAGGTTTTTGATCTCTCAGAAGAGGCTCCAGATAAGGTGTTGCATCATTTGTATGCCAACCTTGAAAGGCTAAAGATGGAAGGAGACATTCTTGCAGTTCAAATTTGGAGGACGCTGAGGCTAATTGTGAGTCATAACACTTTCAGAATTTAGATTACATTATTATTATACATAAGTGTCTCTCTTTTGCTTTCCCATTGTACTTCTTTTGACTAAACAAATTTCAATTAGGTTGCAGGCGGTGATGGTACAGCTAGCTGGCTGCTTGGGGTAGTCAGTGATCTTAAGCTTTCCCACCCACCTCCAGTTGCAACTGTGCCTCTGGGAACCGGAAATAACCTCCCCTTTTCATTTGGATGGGTAGGTGGCCAATAACGTTCTTATAAAACAAATTTCCTTTATGTTATTGTGTTGCTCATGTTCCACACAAAAGGAAAAATGGAAGTTATTTATATATATTTTTTTTTTCAATTTTCATCCTTGATGAAAGATAGAATAAAGAAGATGATTTACCAATAGTCTATGCTGATGCACCATTGACTGTCATCCATCTACTTATTACCTGTATACATAATGTCTAGTACTTTGTAGTACTTTGAATAGGATCAAGTTGTGGTTTCAATGTTTATTTTTATTGAGTTAAGCTGTGGTGAGTGTAGAAATTTTGGAAAGTTGATGCACTCTTGTAGGTTTTATGATCCTCTCAGGTTATATGCGAATGCAATTTTGTTGATGGATTATCTCTTTTTCTCATCTGACTTTAGCTTGTGATCTTGCATGCAACTGCCTCTACATGTAAGAAGACATTGGAATTTATGTTGAATTCAACATTGCAGGGAAAGAAGAATCCTTCTACTGACCAAGAGGCTGTAAAATCATTCCTTGGGCTAGTGAAGCATGCAAGAGAAATGAAGATCGATAGGTACTGCCTGAGACAAAGAGCTCATTCTTAGTTTTTTTAGTTTATGTAATGATTGCCCTAAGGATGAAAATATTATTTAATTTGTTTAATAATCTTCAGGTTGTGTCTTTGTGCTTGTGTAGCCCGTTTTTGCGGTAGTTTGTATGGAACTATTTAAGGTAGCTCTACTGTGTGTTTGCGGCAAAAAGAAATTGTCTAATATTTGCTGCAACAATGGGGCACGCTCCTATGCTCATTTATTTGCTGCTTCTAAGATACAAAGTTATTTATTTACATTTAAAATTATTGAATAATTAATTCTTGATCTTCATATCTTTCCTCATTTTAAAGCATGCTTATTCTTCTCTCTCATGCTGAGGCAGATTCAATTTAATGTAACTTGATGTTTCAGTTGGCACATCATTTTGAGAATGCGAATTCCAGAAGAAGGCCCATGCGATCCTATTGCTCCATTAGAGTTGCCTCATTCATTGCATGCGTTTCATCGTGTCTCAAGTAGTGACTCCCTTAATATGGTAAGACATCTCTTTCTATTGCAACTTTCTTCGCTATGGAATTATGCTCATTTAAGATAATGGCTATGCACCATTACAATCAAAGACATTTGGTTACTATATTTAATTAAAAGCTTCCGTGGTCATTCTTGCTTACTTCAGGAAGGTTACCACACATTCCGTGGAGGATTTTGGAATTACTTTAGTATGGGTAAGTCTTCACTGTTATTCTCCTCTTTATGTTTCACAAATGGGGGCAAGACCATTATGTCCCTGTACTATCCAATTGTTTATTTATATTTTTTATCTTGACATGTGATGCTGGGTACTAGTTCATGCTACAAAGGATAGTGATGCACTGACCCAATAAGGAAACCAGTGCAAGTCTAGTGACATTAATGTTAGGGCAGATTATCATTCTCTCTTTTTTTTAATTAAATCCATATTTGGTGAATCCTTAACTCCGCCTATGTTGTCTCAACATAGCAGGTCCCAAGCCCTGGTAAAGGAGGAGGGTTGTAATAGGCGTGGCGAGCCAACGTTAAATCTGGCCATTCTAATGGAGATGAAACCCGAAAGAAAACCGTTGGGGCGTAACCCTCTTAGCGACGTGCCATATCGGAACCCGAGTATGGCGTTAAATGGGCAAGGGCCGGGTCGGTACCCCCTTGTGACGCGCCGTGTCGCGATCTGGGCATGGTGTCAAGTGAGCAAGGATCGGGTCGTCGCTTCCTTAGTGGCGCGCTACATCGGCGCCCGGGTGTAGTGAAAAATGAGCAAGGGTCTTCACATCTGAGTTGACGGGTGCGAAGGGTAAGGAAGCTAGTCGAACCAATTAGGATCCGTTTAGGTAGTTGGAATGTAGGGTCGCTTACAGGTAAGTTAAGAGAATTAGTTGATACCGCGACTAGGAGACGTGTAAATATATTATGCGTTGAAGAGACTAAATGGAAGGGTCAGAAGGTGAAGGAGGTGGACAATACATGTTTCAAGCTTTTGGTACACAGGGACAGTCGCGAATAGAAATGGAGTAGGAGTTTTGATTGATAAGAGCCTCAAGAATGGTGTGGTGGGAGTGAGAAGGTAAGAAGATATGATTATCTTAGTCAAGCTTGTCGTTGGTGATATGGTCTTGAACGTAATTAGTGCGTATGCCTCCCAAGTAGGCCTCGACGAGAGTGCTAAGAGATAGTTCTGGGAAGACTTAGATGGTCTGATTAGAGCTGTACCTAGTAGTGAGAAGCTTTTTATAGGATATCTTAATGGGCATGTAGGTACTACAAGCACAGGTTTCGAGCCAGTTCATGGAGGTTTTGGGTATGGTAGTAGAAATCAGGAGGGGGAGGAAGTTCTGGACTTCGCGGTAGCTTTTGACCTGATGATAGTCAACACTTTCTTTAGAAAGAGAGAATCTCATCTAGTGACCTTCAGTAGCGGACAATACTCTAGCCAGATTGCTTTGTCCTCACAAGAAGAAAGGACAAACAAGCATGCTTGGGTTGCAAGGTGATACCGGGGAGTGTGTTGTTTCTTAACATAAGCTTTTGGTGGCAGACTTTCGTTTTTAGGTGCGTGCCCGTAGGGATAAACAAGCTAAGATTGAAAGAATAAAGTGGTGGAAATTGAAAGGGGAGACGTCAGAGGTATTCAGGGAAAGGGTTATCAAAGAGGGCTATTGGAAGGAAGAAGAGGACATAAACAACATGTGGGAGAAGATGGCAACCAACATTCGGAAGGTGTCCTCAGAGGTGTGTGGAGTAATCAAAGGAAGTGGAGGCGAGGCTAAAGATACTTGGTGGTGGAACGAGGAAGTCCAAAGGGCTATTAAGGAGAAGAAAGAATGCTATAGACGCTTGTACCATGACAGGAGTGTGGACAACATAGAGAAGTATAAGGTGGCAAAGAAGACTGCAAAGCGAGCTGTAAGTGTGGCAAAGGGTAAAGCGTACGAGGATCTTTACCAACATTTGAGTATGAAGGAAGGAGAGAAGGACATTTATAGGATGACTATGGTTCGTGAGAGAAAGACAAGGGACTTCAACCAAGTTAAGTGCATTAAGGATGAAATGGAGCATCTCTTGGTGAAGGAGGATGAGATCCGACATCGATGGCAAGAGTATTTTGACAAATTGTTCAATGGTGGGAATATGGACACAACCTTTCAGTTGGATGACTCTTTTGATGACACCAATAGGCGCTTTGTGCGGAGAATCCAAGAATCTGATGTCAGAGAGGCGTTGAAAAGGATGAAAGGAGGTAAGGCGATGGGACCGGATGGTATCCCAATCAAGGTATGGAGATGCCTCGGGGACAGCTATAGTATGGCTAACCAAGCTGTTCAACCATATTTTTCGATCGAACAAGATGCCTGACGAGTGGAGGAGAAGTATATTGGTACCGATCTACAAGGATAAAGGGGATATTCAAAGTTGTACTAATTACCGGGAAATTAAGTTGATGAGCCATACTATGAAGCTTTGGGAGAGAGTTATCGAGCATCGCTTAAGAGCAATAACGCGGTCTCTATGAACCAATTTGGTTTCATGTCCGGAAGGTCAACCATGGAAGCCATTTTCTTAATAAGACAAGTTATGGAGCGGTATAGGGAGAAGAAGAAGGACCTACACATGGTTTTTATTGACTTGGAGAAGGCTTATGATAAAATACTAAGGAATGTTATGTGGTGGACTTTGAACAAACATAAAGTTCCAACGAAGTACGTCGGGCTCATTAAGGACATGTACAACAATGTTGTGACTAGTGTTCGAACAAGTGATGGAGACATGAAAGGCCTTCCGATTAGGATAGGACTACATCAAGGGTCAGCTTTGAGCCCTTATCTGTTTGCCTTAGTGATGGATGAGGTCATAAGGGACATACAAGGGGACATCCATTGATGTATGCTTTTCGCGGACGATGTAGTGCTAGTTGATGAAAGCCGGACATGAGTGAATCAGAAACTAGAGTTATGGCGGGAGACTTTGGAGTCTAAAGGTTTTAGATGAGTATATGAGATGTGACTTCGGCACTACTACTCGGGAGGAGGAAGATATTAGTTTGGAAGGTCAAGTAGTGCCTAGAAAGGATACCTTTCGATATTTAGGATCAATGCTACAGAGAGATGGAGATATTGATGAAGATGTTAGCCATAGGATCAAAGCAGGGTGGATGAAGTGGCGCCAAACATCTGGTGTCTTATGTGACAAAAGGGTACCACAGAAGCTAAAAGACAAGTTTTATAGGACGACGATTAGACCTGCTATGTTGTGTGGTGCAGAATATTGGCCTACGAAAAGACGACATGTTCATCAGATAAGTGTCGTGGAAATGCGTATGTTGTGTTGGATTTGCGGTCATACAAGAAGGGATCGAGTTTGGAACGATGATATACGTGATAGATTAGGGTAGCACCAATTGAAGAAAAGCTTGTTCAACACCGGTTGAGATGGTTTGGACATGTCCAACGGAGACCTCCAGAGGCACCGGTGCGTAGTGGAATCCTAAGCCAGGATAGTAACGTGAAGAGAGGCTGAGGAAGGCCGAAGTTGACTTGAGTAGAGGCAATAAAAGGAGACTTGAAAGGATGGAATATATACCCAAAGACTTAGCTTTAGATAGGAGTGCTTAGAAAATAGCTATTCACGTGCCTGAACCTTGATTGCTTCTGCTGGGTTTCAACTCTAGCCTACCCCAACTTGTTTGGGACTTAAAGGCTTTGTTGTTGTTGTTGTTGTATTTGGTGAATCCTTAAGCAGATAACAATTAAAAGAATTCAGGCACTAGAGAGTCAAACATGACGAGCATGACTTGACATGTTGCAGGGATGGATGCAGAAGTGTCTTATGCATTTCATTCTGAAAGGAAGAGGAATCCAGAGAAGTTCAAGAACCAGCTGACAAATCAGGTATTTTTTCATATTTTAGTTTTGTTACTATATTTTCATTCTGCTTACAATTGTTAAACAAATGGTCAGCTAGTATGTTGAAGTTATGCTAAACCTTTTTATTTGTTAATATGTATCAATTATGCAGGGTCAATATGCTAAGCTTGGACTTAAACAAGGATGGTTTTGTGCTTCTCTAAGTCAGCCATCGTCAAGGTAAAATTCGCTAAATTTATCATAATCCCAAATCATAGACACTGCTGCCATGGTGCATGTATTTTGTGATATTTACTATCATCTAGGAGGCTAGGACTAATGGTGCCTCGTATCTTGATCATGTTTAGTGTCACATTTGAAATCAGGCTGCAGGAGTGTGGGTAGGGGAGGGCTGTATTTGTCATTTTATCGTTCTCTAACTGTAGTGACTAATTCATTTTGTGTTTTTCATTGGTCCAAATCACCACCATCCTTTGCATTCTGAATTTACAATCTGGGAGACTATAGCTTTGGTGTATTATTAACAATACTAGATAAAACTATTTTTATCACTCGTGTATCTTCCAGGTTTCCCCTTTTCTGGATAAACGATAAGCTAGATTGCTTTGTTTCCAGGAACCTTGCTCAACTTGCAAAAGTTAAGGTCATGAAAAGAGCTGGTGGCCTCTGGGAGGAACTTCACATTCATCACAGGTAAACTTAGGCGATTTGTTTTTCTCCTATGCATTATGTAATCCTACAATATGGTACGACAGACCAAAGCTTCTTGCTTTGACTTGGGGAAATCCTTGTTCTGTTCCATTTGTTCATCATTTCATCATACTGCCTGGGTATCTGTATTTCTTTTGGGTAGCAGATGGGTTTGTAATCTCTGCATTTGCGCCTCTTGCAGCATTCGATCCATCGTCTGTCTGAACCTGCCTAGTTTTTCTGGAGGTTTGAATCCTTGGGGCACACCTGGCACGAGGAGAGCAGCAGATGTGAGTTTCCATGTCTTTGTTTCCGTGAACCGAACATGCCATATTTGCAAGCCATGGAAATTAGTTGACAAATCTATTGTGACATTGTGCAGAGGGAGTTCACTGCACCTTTTGTCGATGATGGACTGATTGAGGTTGTTGGCTTCCGTGACGCCTGGCACGGGCTGGTCCTGCTGGCCCCTAATGGACATGGCACTCGCATTGCGCAGGTATGAATTGCTTCTGCTACGTATTCCTCCTGATGGAAATCCTACATCATTTTTGAGAAAAAAATGGAAATCCTACATCTCTGAAACGTGAACTCAGGGTTGAGGTGCCATTCTGGTTTTGTGGTGCACGCTGAAACGGGCCGGTCTCCCCATCTAAATCAATCTGATTTCACCATCCTGTTTCACAGGCCCATAGGATCCGCTTTGAGTTCCACAAAGGCTTGGCAGAGCACACGTTCATGAGGGTCGACGGAGAGCCATGGAAGCAGCCCCTTCCAAAGGACGATGACACGGTTGTCGTGGAGATCTCTCACCTCCGGCAGGTCACCATGCTGGCAAACGAGCCCTGCAGGTCCAAGAACGTCAACGACCCGTCATCGCCGGCGCCGGCGCACGACAGCCACGGTGATGGCAAGGATCCCGCGGAGGAGGACGAAGCGGAGGAGGACGAAGACGAGTGGGAGGACGGCAGGAGGAAGTTTGGGGCCGCAGATACGTTCAAGCTTCCTGACGAGATTGACATTGCTCACCTCAGTTGAGCACTTGAGCTTGACTATTGCATATATCGTCGTGTGCATTCTGATCATCATATATACGAATATGGTCTGTAACCGTCTTCTTTCTTTTCATTTGATATATTTGGGACATGATTGCTTCAGCCATGTATAAGTGAATCCTAGGTAACCAAGTTCAACATTGCTATATGTAACCAATGTATAGTAATGGCAGAAACAAGCGAACTGCTACGTTTTGCTTCTTTTTTTACCAGTTGAATTGAAGAAGAATATAATGTTTGCTCGCTCTTTGTTAGATTTGATCTGAAGTGGCTCGACTACCAGGGTAGAGTTAAGCCAATTTACTTTGGGAACACTGTTGCTCATCGTTTGTATTTTGAATTTTTGATGGATTTCCTCTGGCGACGCACCAAAACAAAATATAGCTGCGCGGCGCGAGGCCGTCCAGCTCACCCAGTTGCTACTCCCACTCCACCGGCACCGGCAAAACCGCAGGCCGCCCGCCCGCCGTTTCACCTTGGACGACCGATCGCGTGCAGTTTTCCCGCGAGAAAAGGAGGGCGGCCGAAACCGTGAGCTCCCCTGGCACACCGGAATGAAAACAGCCGGCTTGGGCCGGCCGCGCTGTCCTGCTGGCTCCCCTTATCGCTCGCTCTGTATATATAAAGCCTCGCGCCTCCTCGTCTTGATCGCCTCCATCCTCCAGGCTCTCCCTCCCCTTTGCCGATCTCTAACCAGCAGCAGCAGTAGCTGTGCCTGTGCGTGTAGTGTAGCCATGAGCCTGAGGGACGTGATGAGCTGCGTCGGCTGGCGGTGGCGGGGCGCCAAGGCTACCGCGTCCTCGCCATCGCCGGCGGACTCGTCGCGGCGGGCGGAGGAGGCGAGGCGAACAGTGGCGCCGGAGGAGCCGGTCCGGGCGTTGATGTTCATCACCTTCTGGGGGCCCAACACCTGAGCTTACCCTGTTGGCTGTTGCTGTTACCCGCCATGCATCTTCTTCCTTAATTCCGTCGCTTTTTCGCATCAAACTTAACGGAGGAGTATTTGTACTGTACGTTTGTAAAAATCAAATCAGTGCAGAACAAATTTCTTTACTCCGGACAAACTCTTTTGTTTACTCCTAAGAGATAAATTAAAATTAGAGAAAATTGCTTCCTTCCATGCCATAAGAAAATATAGCTTCCCTCGTTACTAGACAAAATTGATTTTAGAAGAAAACTGATTTTATTAAAAGAGATGGTAAAAAAAAATAGGTGTCTCTAAAACATATGAAGGGTCCCCTCTAAAAATAGACTAATTTTCAGAGATAGACCTTTTAAGTGACCCATGTTAGCAAATCAATCTATATATATATATATATATATATATATATATATATATAAACAAGTAAACCCTAGGAGGATTCCTCTCTCTTCCCTGTGCTAGCCGTCACCTCCTAAGTCCCAACACACACACACTCTCCCCCCATGCGCATCCTCCTTCCTCAACCCGTCCGCCCTCCGAATGGCTTGTGGCGTGATCTTGTCTGCCTCAAACTAGCGCCCGGCGTGGCTTTGTTCGCCTCCTATCACGCTCGACGTGTCTTCGTCCGCCTTCGACCGGCGCCCAGGGTGGCCCCATCCTTTGACTGGCACTGACGTGGTCTCAACAGGTGTGTTGCAGCCCCATCACCTTCAAGTGTGTGCCGGATTTGGCGTGGAGGCCATAGATCTGGTGGCGCAGGCCAACTGGTGATCAGATGCACTCCAAGGAATCCAGAGAACACAATGGAGAAGATGCGGTAGTAACACAACACAAAACAGAACAAGAGACAATAAAACATGTGGAGCGGCGAAAACCCTGTGCAAAACCGGCCTGGCCGGTTTGGGGCTGTGCACTAGGCAAACAGGCATGGCCAGTTCTTCAGGTTCCAGTAGCCCGAGAAACTCCCTCCAAAAGGCAAAGTCGATCCAAATGAAGTCCAACTTGCACCAAATTTTGCAGAGATGTTCCCGAGGTGTTAAGAACCTTTTCCCAAAAGTTCAAAGCTTGAAACCTCAGAATCAAAGCAGATATCAAAATCTATCTTATTAAATGGGGTTTCTCCAAAAGGCTCAAAATCTCATATCTTTGTGATCGCAAGGAATCTGCCAAAACTAGTGGTTAGAAATATTCCTTAGGGGTCATAGCACATTTAGATCAAGCCCAAACAAGCACAGGGTCTCAGAAGAAAGAAATCACAAGAAATCCAACAAGAACCACCAAAGAGGAGGCAAAAGAGAGAAGGGAGAGATTCAATTCCACAAGACCAGGAGGTTAAATTTATTGATTGCAGAAAACAAGTTTACAAAGACATGGTCTAGCCTCCACTCTTCATCCTTCCTCTTACATGTAAGAAAACAGATGCCAGAGGCAGTCACCCCTCTTTATAGCTGAGTTCTCTAAGAAGCGAATTGTAATACCCAAGAATACATGTTAAATATGTTTTTTTACAATGGATTAGGTAATTTATCTAGTGAAGGTTCACCGGCTTTTAAGAGATACCAAAATTTGAGTTGTTGATCCATTGCTTGGATGGATGAACTAAGACCATCAATGTGTAGAGCTCGACAAAACCTTTCCGTTTGACTACTCATGTGCTTTGATCGGAGTTTAGATCATCAAGTTACGGTGGTCAGAAGATTTAACAAAAGAGGGAAAAACGATACAGTAACCACCGCTACACTACCGATTGGAGTTTACTGTGACTGACTCCCTTTTGTACGAGCTGTTCGGCTAATGGTTTTTGCGTCTGATAAGGCGGACGATGCTGTTTTGTTGTGAGAGAAAAATATTGTACCATGATAAGCTGGCCTAATAAGTTCAAACGAACGTGGCGGTAGTTTTTTCCTTAACCGTGACCGTGGCTGAGACCTCCATGTTTCTTTTTCTTTCTGGCCGTCCTCTCCACTGCCCTAGCTGTCGTTCTTCTGCTCGTGACATAGGAGAAAGAAAGAAAAGAGAAGAGGAAAGAGGGAGAAGGAAGAAGGGAGAAGGGAGAGGAAGAGAGGGTTTAAGGCTTGCCGCCGACGTCGTCCGCGGTGCCATTGTTTCTCAGAAAATCAGTAAGGCATCATATTCTCTCCCTGTTTTTTCGCTTAATTTCTTGTTCCCCTCACTGCTCATGAAGGCCACAACACGTCTGCCATAGATCGGAAAAGTGAGATGGTTGTACTGACGTAGATCGCCGTGAGGAAGGGAACAAAAAGGAAGGGAGGCGTGGATCGTTGGGGGTTTGCCATCGTTCTCACTGCAGTTGCCCTAGGTGAGACGTTGAATCCTAATCTACTTCTTTGGATTGAGTTTTGTGGATTGAATCATTGAATTATAAGGGGTATATTCGGAGTAATTCATGAAATTGTTGAAATTAATTTTCGTCCATGTTCTGAAATTCTATCAGACTAAACAGTTCTGTTCATTGCTGTTTTAGAGAATCTTAATGGCCTTAATAAATTTTGTCACTGTGGAAAAAGTCATAGACAACTTCAATACCTTTGTTTTGACACCAAGATCACCCTCATAGCCTCTGTATTTTTTTAGATATGATCATCTTAAGTAGATTGCTTTTCAGTGACGAGAATCTGGACAATTTTACATCTATTCAATTTTTGGCCATTTTAATGGAAGAATCTGAACTTTTGGTATAAACAAAAGTTGCAGGAGTTTTCTTATGATTTCTATATTGTTAAAGAACACATTTGTTGGATGAGTATATCTCCGGTTATGAATTTTATAAGATTGATGTCCTGTTTGACTGTCAGAAAGTTCAGTTAAGTTAAGAGGATGTTTATGTTATTTTGGAGATCTCTTGCGCTGAATCATATTATAACAAAGTTGTTGATAATGGAGTTTTCTATCATCTGGTATATTTTGAGAATTTTTGAATGAATGGTTATATGTTTATGGAAAAGAGAAGAGACAGTGCTACTGTCATGAATGGTAGCGCAGTGGTAGGTGCTTGAATGGTGGGTTTGGGACGATCTAGTTTGTTACCCATTGTTTGTGTTTGTTTGTACGATGTTGTTGGTGCTACGACTTGCTTGTGATCAGGTGGTGCACATTTGGATCATGCTTAGTAGCTCTCGCTCTCGAGCTTCGATGAAGGCAAGTAAACGTGGCGTTGTGGTCCACATGCTTTAACTTTGTTATTTGAATTGCCTGCACTAAATTTTCAATATCTCACACTAGCCATATAATCTAAAATTTGAGTTTTTGCTTTTCTTTGAAGTATATGATTTCATATCTTGTGGTGTTACCTTTTGAATTATAAAGTATTTGAAGTGCATACATTGCAACATTTGCATTTGCACTTGCACTTTTTCCATTGGTATGCATTTGAAGAAATTGTAGCCGAATTGATGCGGTAAGTACCGGTACAGTAACACACGTTGATAAGCAATGTGGTTACAGTCCTCACTCCCTCTCATTGGGACGTGTGGGTAGAAGTGAAGTCATGCATTGCATTGCATCATTTGCGTTGCACTTGGAAGTATATTTATATTTCTATGAAGCAACTGATGTCTCTATTATTATGTGATTTAAATTTGATGCTTAATCAAAATATGATTTAAATAACTTGGTTGAAGCAGTTTGCTTGCTGAGGTTTCCATAAACCTCATACGCTTGTTTCCCCTATCTCAGTTACTTGAGCTTCGAGGATGCTTGGTAGGATGGGAGTAGCATGCACACATGTTGCACACTTCAAACAATTACATATTTTTGTAACATGCTAGTTGGTTGTAGAGTCATTTTGTATGTTGTAATAAACATCCGAGGTTTGTTGATTAGGTTTGAGTATGCCTTTTCTTATGTTACTATAGGAGACTTAATTTAATGCTTAATCTAGAGATGATGTGTTTTTGCTTCCGTGTACTATGTTACTGTAGTGTAGTGTGGTAATTCCCCAGAGGATCGTTGAGTTTTCTTCTGAGGTGTTACACGAATACCTTGGCTAGCCTATGCTAAAGACCTACATCGGGAGAGATGTTTGTCTTGGGCAACCTCTATCCTTATTTATAGGGCCATTACACATTCCAAGATTACCTTAGATATTTTCCATGAACCACTTAACCCAGGGGCAAGATGGTCTAAGTTGAGTTCTAAACACCAGACTGCGACGATCCGTTCATGAAGAAGCTTTGCCTCAACGCAAGCTCTCCGATGATGCCATGTGCCGCCCCAAGATCCTTCCCCAGGTTAAGACGAAAACCACCAAACCCAATTGGAGTGGTGTATCTGCTACGCCTCCTCCATGATCTCGATGTTGTCACCACTCGTCCTCGACTGCCCAATCACCAAGTGCTCGTGCACCTACCTTAACTTGGTCAACTACCATCTTGACTTCAGTCAAAACCATCTATGCTCCATCACATGTACACTTGCTTGTCAACGTCACCATGTGTTTGCCATCCACGGTCCATCCTCCAGCCCTCGGTCCCTCGGTCCAAGCCTCCACATCCGTCCTTCACCGCTCCTAGTCCATTGGTATGAACTTGTTTGACCTTCTTAATTGCCATCGACCGTCTCAACGCTCAACACCCGCACATCACAAGATAAGAGACATGTTGCACACACCACTACTCACGTCATGGTTAGTCTCAAACCACAAACCAAAGCTCAATCACCTCTTACACATGTGTTCGCAACTTCACTTGTTTTGTAGTAATGAGACTTTGGTTTGTAATGACTTTATCTCTACACATTAATAAGTATGCATACATGGTTTGGTAATTATGATGTATTCGTTATCAAATCTTATGAGAAATGTGATGCATTATAATATCGAATGCAAAATATTAGATAGCAACATCTATTTAAATGTAATAATAAAGTATATAAAAAATGGGAAAAATGAAGGTTAGTGCCGATTGAAGCCACTAAACTGGCAGTGACCCCCGCACTATCACTAGAGGATAGATATAACCGACAGTGATCCTAATTCTATTATTGCTGGGTCTAATCTTGAACTGAGAGTGGTATCGTTGGTCATTGCTAGGTCGGGAACCGACAGTGATAGATGAGCCACATCACTGCCTATTGTCCTCTGTTGGATCCCCATACTGGCAGAAATGCTGAGTTTAGACCTGGCAGTGATATAAGGATTTGGAGTAGTGTGACTTAGGTCACCTGGAACTACCTTGGATTTCATAGGCATTCGCCTAAAACTGAAGCTGGGGTTAACAAAATCAAGATTCTTACTTGGCTGATATATACTTACTTGTACTATTATTTTTTTATACAAAAACATGTTTAATTTTCCATAGTAATTAGTGATGCTCATGAAATACACATGCTTAATAATGGGGTGGTGTTATACATTGCAACACCTGATATATTCTCCAATCATATATGAGAGCTTGGTGTTCGTATCCAAAGCTTGTAAGTGCTTATGCTTTATCTTGTGGGCTAGAGTGAGTTTGGCTTTGTGCCTTGTAATCTTGGTGAGCCGGAGCAATCTAGGCCTTGTTAGTATTCCAGCGATATTGACACTCCAAGCTTGGTGTGGAGCGGTAGTGAACTTGGTGTGCTGGGAACAACGAGATCCCTTTCTTTTTTGAAACGAATCAGGCAGGAGAGCTGCCGATTATATTAAAAACAAGAAGAAGCTCAGACTAAATAGTACAACGTATCAACAACCACCCCGAAGGGTCAAAAACCACAACAAAGCAACATAGTTAAGGAACTACCACAACAACTAAAAGCAACTATCTATCGACAACACAAAAGCCGGTTGAAAAAAGGCCTCAACACGCGCTACACAACACCGCCTCACCACTAAAGCACACCACCAGCAAATGCCAATCCAACGCCAGCCGGTTGCCACATTGAGCCACTGTTGCCACATTGCGCCACTGTTGCTGGGCGATCAAGGCAGCAAGTCAAAAAGCCATCGTCACCGCTTGCGCCATCTTTACAGACGATGCCCCATACCGAGCCAGCCACTTCCATGCAGGGCTGGCCGCCATAGGTCGCTGCAAGTTGTGTAGCTGCCATACCATCGAAACTACTTGTGCCATCACTTGATGTTGTCCCTTGCCGGACTAGCCCATGCCATGCATGGCTAGCCGCCAGTAACACCCCAATTTTTAAATTCTAAAAAATAGAATTTATTTGAATTTATTTTGGTTAGTCGTATTTGTTTTTCAAGGGATGAATAAACATTTTACAAAAATAAACTAAAAATAAATATAAGGTAGAAACAATGTTTTGTTGCATTCATGCCGCTGCACAGTTTTATTGCTTGCTGATGAGTGCTTAGCTTTGTTAAACAAAATTAGGATAGAAATCCCTTTCACAAACTCCTTTTGCAAAATGTTCAAACCCTTTTCTTTCCTCCTACACCCCTCTCCCTGGCTTTTGGCTGTTCCCGCCACCAGCCCGGCCAAGCCGACCTCCCCTCTCCCCTCCCCCTTTCTTCTTTCCCGCACGAAGGCCTAGGCCCGCGGCCTGCCCGCCCATGCCGACTTGGCCTAGCGGCTGCGCCCCTCCTCCCCCTTTCCCTCGTGCCCGCGCAGCCTAGATGACCAGCCGGCCCACGGGTCGCAGCGGTAGCGCCCGCGTGCCCTAGCCCTCTCCCTCTCCCTCTCTCGCGCTCACCGCCAGGTGGGGCCCACTTGTCAGCGGCCTCTCCCCCTGGTCGTCCCCTTCCCCGCTAGCCCGCATGCCGTCGTCGGCTTACCAGAGCCGCCCAACCACACCGCGTGGCCACCTGGGCATGCAGCAGCCGTGCCCATGCACCCCCGCGTCACGCGCCCGCGCATGCCCAGCCCTGCCGCTCACTCACCATGCACCGTCGCCTCCCCCGCCTGCTAGCCACGCTCGCCCGCGCACGTCGTCACCGCCCGCAACCCCAAGCCCGCTCGCCCGCTCGCCGGTGGCAGCTGGGTGCCTATAAAAGGCAGCCGCACCCACCCTCACTCCCTCACTCTCACTCGCACTCGCTCTCGCTCTCTCTCTATCGCTTGCCAAGATCCCACCGCCGCCAAGCTTTGGCTCGCCACTTCTCGGCTACTGAGAATCGGCCACCGAGCTCGTCTCCGTTTTATCTCCGATTTCAGCGGTTCTCAAACCCACAAGCTCGTCTTGATGCATAGAATAGTTTAGTAGGCTTGTCTTGACCTGTTCCATGTATTGGTGTAATGTTTCTCATTAAAATTATATGTTTGCCTTGTATGTGATGATTGACGTGTATAGACGGGGATCACTTTGGGGGAGAAGGAGAACCTGATTTGCATGAACCCGAGCAGCCCGCATTTGGAGAAGGCAAGTACAGGCACATTCCTTGAATCATAGTGTTTACCTATTTAACTTTAATTACACTTTACTTTTATGCATGTGTCTTAATTTGTTAGACCCTAAGAACTCTGACTAGTCTTTTAAGTCCTTCCTTGCACCTGGGGGTTTCACCCAGGTAATTTTAGATATGCTTAGCTGCTGCAACCCACAAAGGATCAGGTTACTTATATTATAATAATGTAATCCTGACTAATGGCTCACTGCAATGGATGGTTAATTAAAAGTTGGCTCTTAGCAACATAGGGGAAATAAGTGCCTGTGGTTTTGGGTACTTATGTCCGCCCTCCCTAAGGACCGGTTCATGGAGCGATCACTCAGGATATACCATACAACCCCAAGCTATTATGGCTCTGGTTTGACGTATTAGCAGACCTTCTGCTAGTAGTGCGGCAGCTTACCGGGTAGGCACAAAAGTGGGTCTTGGTTCCTAAGTATGGTAGTCCTCTCTCATGAGGGATGTTGCGGGTGGCTACTTGGGCTCCCTATGGGGACGGCTAACCATGGGCTAGACTGAAAGCTAGCGGGTTGCTTCCTACTAGTAGAGACTATGAAAAGTCTCATAGTGAAACCATGCTTGCTCACCTTGGAAGTGTTTGTGGGTCTTGCAAGCCCCGAGCAAATGGGAATCATGACTTGGGGTGAAAGTGTACAACCTCTGCATAGTGTAAAACTGATATATCAGCCAGACTCACGGATACAAGTGGCCTGGACCCTCACATGATTAGAAATAGATCTCACATGTTTATAAGTGGAATTTCTAGGAACTTGCTAGGCATTGCTATGTCCTTTGCTGATGAGGTGGCTACCTCAGTTTAGATTTTGGGCATGGCTATGTCGTATGATAATGGAGATGAAAATCTTTGGAATGGTTTCATAAAACTTAATGATGACACTCTCATTTAATTAAGGGCTTGGGATATCTCTTTACTCACTTAATGAATATAGGTTGTTTTTAATAAAACTTTGCCAACTAAAAAAATGCGAACCTGTAGTAAGCCCGAGTCAGCTTTGTCCATGTTTTAAGCCTTGCATTTTGTATTACTATCCGCCTGTACTTGCTGAGTACGACAAGTACTCACCCTTGCTATTCCTCAAATAAAATTAAAGGCTGCTCAGAAGATGAAGCTTGGGATGGGCATCCGGAGGATATTCTCGTGTGTTAGGCGCGTGTGCTATCGTCGACCTTCCTGTGGAGGGCATTGATGTTTCATCTTTTCTCTATAATAAGATGCTTTGCCTGTAATTAAATTTTGATGACCATGTAATAATGATAATATACTCTTTTTCGTACACTATTTTTTATTATCACTGATGATGTCAAGTTATATGTGTGGAAATTAATCCTAACACACATATGATGTGCACCCGATTTTGGCACTACGAAATTAGGTGTGATAGAAATAGTATCAGAGCAGTGTTGACCATAGGACATGCAGCCTTATAGAAATGGTCTTACCTAACTGCTTTTGCTTCTTACTAGGTTCTAATCATCCTTTTCTTTTAGGTGGAGCTTACCCATTTTACCACATAACATTTCCTTACACCAGTTTTAAATAATGTTCATCCATCTTGACCACCTTTTGACATTTGCCTTGTTTTATTGTTAATAGATGGCTCGTCAACTATTGACATGCCGCAGGAGCTTGGTTCTCTATCATCGCAAACGCCCAATCGAGTTTCCACTTACGGGTGAGACAGCCGCTTCCACTTCTGCCCTAGCCAGCGGGTGGACGACGGGGCTAGCCTCCCTGTCGAGGAATCGGTAGGGGAGGTGCCTCCCCAGGCACCACCCCAGGAGCAGCCCTAGGGGGGAGTACCAGCCGCACAGGGGGCACCCCTGCCAGCACCGGGTGGGGATCCCGGTGATGATGGGGGTGACAACCCCAACGATGACGGCAACAACGACGGTGGTAACAACCTCGGGGGCGGGGGAAATCATCCCAATGCCCCTAGAGGCTGGATCACCACCCACTATTTTCGGGACACCAGAGACGACTTCTACCACTGGAAGCTCCGTGACCTCCTGCTCTGCCACTATGGCTTTGGCATGTATAGCATTAAATATGAGTGCATCTACTACTACCACCCCCGACATGAGCAGTACTGGATGGCCAACATCCACATTGGCAGGCCAAGCCCGTATCTCTGGGCCCTTCGGGTGATGTCCACACATAACTCTCTATCTCCTCGGTCCACCCAGATGGCAGCCCTCGCTGATGCTACCCACAAAGCATTTTCACCTATTGGGACTACTTCTAGGCCACCATCAGTGAAGACGAGGACCACCACTACCCCCGTCGATGCCTAGGGGAATTAGCGGCCCGGATTGCACCCATCATGGTTGCGGACAACCTATGAATGGCAACGACGGTGGAGTTCTTAGCCATCCTAAACACAGAACTAAATGCTGCCCTGTTGGAGCTGAGATGAGTGCGTCTACAATAGGAACAGGACTAGGATGCGTTTGATAATCTCCAGGCCATCCTGAATGAGCATGAACAAGTCCCGAGGACTTTTTGGCTAGCCTCCTCTCCACCACGTCATGAGGACCCCCCTTATGGCAACATCTAGGGCCGCACGAGAATCGACTAGACACAAAAAAAGTAATTAGGAATTTGGAAGTACACGAGATTGCTAGGTGTTGATTAGGTAGTGCTTTTTAATTGTTTATTTGATTGTCATTATGATTTTCTTTGAGTTCCTTATTTTTGTAATGACTGCTGGAAATGTGGCGTTTTGTCCACATTTTCCCCCTTTATAAGTTTAATAAAAAGTTTTAGTTGGATTTCCTCTATATTATTGCCTAGTCCCTTCTTTACCCTGCTAGTTCCCTAGAAAGTTTATCTTCAAGCAGAAGTTTCTCCTGCTCACTACTTTGTGCTCATTAAGCCCTATCACTCTCTTTACTTCAGATGGACAACACCAGGAGTGGAGCAGGCAACACAAACAATGGCAACACCAATGCCAGCAACGACAGCAACACTTGCAACACCAATGACAACAACCACAACCTCGCTAACCCACCACCTCAAATGACAATGGAGCAGATGATGATTATGCTGGCCCAGCTCATGCAAAGCATGGCCCAAGTATTAACGGCTATGCAGTAGAACTAGAACCCACCCGAGAACCACAACCATAACGCCAACCCCCACCAGCCCCACCAAGAGACAAGAGGGGGGAATTCATGAAGGGGCGCCCTCCCATCTTTGCATTCTCCATTGAGCCGCTTCACGCTGATGATTGTCTAATGGCTGTTGAAAAGCAGCTAGACATAGCCCAGTGCAACAATCAGGAGAAGGTCCTGTATGGGGCAGGACAACTATAGGGCGCAACATTAGATTGGTGGGACGCCTATTGCTTTACATAGGCAAACCCAGATGCAATCCCATGGGATTAGTTCAAGGAGGCTTTTTGGGCGCACTACGTGCCCGCTGGCCTCATCAAGCTAAAAAAGGAGTTTCTAGCCCTAAAGCAAGGGTCGATGTCTGTGTGCGAGTATCGCGACAAGTTCATACAATTATCGCGATTTGCTCCAAACGAAGTGGAGAAAGATGAGCAGAAACAAGAACATTTCTTAGATGGCTTGAACGATGGCATCCAGTACATGCTGACAGCCCATACTTTTGACAAAGCTATTGTGGTGGAGAGTAAACGCCGCAAGCTAAAGGAGAAAAAGAGGAAGTTCAATCCCTCTAGCCTCAGACCAGCAGCAATCGCCCTCGTTACACCTACCAGCAGGGATATCAACCCCGCCCTGCCTACCCAACCACCCAACAACAACAATAAACCTAGCAGCAGTAGTACCAGCAGCAACAACACTATACTCCCCAAGCTCCATGCCCTAATAACCGAGCACCTCACCAACAAGCACCTAACAACGCCTAAATGAGAGCCAATGCCAACAATCCTCCTACAGGCAATGCTTGCTTCAAGTGTGGTTCCATTGGACACTATGCTAATGCCTTCCCCCAGCGTCGAATACAGAACGGCCAGCCACAACATGGACATAATATAAACTAAGGGCAAAGGCCACCACAGCAGGCCAGGAAGGTGAACCATGTAAAGGTGGAAACATCAGAGGTGGCATAGGATGTGGTGCTCGGTATGTTCCTTGTCAACTCACAACCAGCTACAGTTTTGTTTGATACAGGTGCATCACATTCCTTCATCGGCGTCCGTTTTGTAGCCAAGCATAGCCTCATCACCCATCCCATGAAAAAGGCTATGCTAGTAACATCACCTAGGGGAAAGATGAACACTAATCTCATGTGACCACAAATGAGCATAAAAATAAGGGAGGTAGATTTTCCTGCTACACCTATTATTCTGGAGTCAGAAGGGATTGATGTGATTCTCGGGATGAGTTGTAACACCCTCGGTGTTACACTATAAATCACTTACTAAAACATGTCATGAGCATCATGTTTATGTGTTAATGCATGTGATAAAGTGTGAAGATCAATTTCTTAAACTCAAAACGATCAACTAAAATGCGAAACAAAAGTTGATTCGATAGTCATGTTATATCACTTAGGGTTTAAAACCAATTTTTATTAAGCAAAAATGCTATAGAACATGTATGTGATACTTAAATAAAATTTGAAGTACAAACTTTGTAGATTACAGTGAAATACTTGTCGTTGAAAAATGGTATTACTAGCTAATATTTCCACTAGCTTAGAAATCATAAATGGAAATCAAATTCAGCTAAAAAACTTAGAAATTTTCAAGTCCGTCGACAGTTAGACACTGCTATGTTTGGCAATTTATTATGAGAGATTGGGTTAAGGAGTGGTGTAGTGTTATAGCTCGATTTGGTAGTCTCATGTGCCATCTTGTGCATGGTGAAGACGGTTTGGGTTTAGGAGCAACCGTTTGGTCATGATGAATGCTTTAAAATTCGTGCGCATCACTGTCTTGGGCTAGTTGGCCGCGTGGCCACGATCACCGCGCCGGGAGCTCGGCATCACCGCGTTGGTCACACGTGTGTGTGTGCACGCTGTGCGGCCGGCCGTGGCCGCCTTTAGCCTAGCCATGGCTCGGCTACCGCTGGCCCACCGTGTGGAGCCGCCGCTGCTGCCGCTTGCCCCGTCCCACGCTACGCTACCGTTGCGTCTGCCACTGCTGTCTCACGATGTGACGCTACCGCTGCCGTCATGTTGCTCCAAGACGCGCGCTGCCCCTCCCTATCCTGGTTGGGTGCCGTCCGCACGTGGCCGTGCACGCCGTTGTCGCTATGTCATTTATGACACTACGGCCGCACGGGCCACACCGGTCGGACGCGTGCACGGCTGTCGGCTAGCGTTGGCGCGTGGGCTTCCCGGTCCCACCGCTCGCTCCCCGCCAAGGCGAGGACGGACCAAGCCGACCTACTTCTTCCCCCTCATTGGCTTTTTCTTCCCTGTCGTCATGGCCGGCGAAGCCGCTTTCTTAAATTCGGCAGTTATAGGTCACCTCATGTCGATTCACTACCTCTCTGGCTCTGCCTATGAGTCATCTAGCCGCCTAACCTTACCCTGCCTTAACTCATGTCATGCCGAGCTCCAATTTTGGAGTTTTCCCTCTGTCGTGCCATTAAGGCCAGATTCGGCCGTGGACAAGGGCAGTCACCCACGGCACCACTCCATGCCAATCCACCTGCCTCATGAGCTTTGCCTCCACCTCCACTTCGCCCTGTGCGCCTCTCTTGCACCTCTACCGCCTCGTTGTCACTGCTGATGTGGCTGCGCCATCTCGGAGTGCCGCCGCACCCCTTTGGTCCCGTGCGGCCATCCCTTATCTGCTGACCATTCCCTCAACCATCACCACAGCCGTGTCCGGGGTAAGCAGGGGTTGCTCACGTGCTAGCCAATAGCTACGTGGTGGTCTAGGATGGCCGGTATGACCGCGCCACTGTCGCACGTGGCTGCTCGCCATGGCCACCGCTCCTGCAAGCTCCACTGCTCCCGTAACTTCATCTAGTGTAGGCACTAGGACCGTAGATGTAGGTCGGCCCGCTAGCAGGGCCGCTGCGTGCCTTAGTTGGCCGGCGTGACCGTCCATTGCAGTGCCCGCCACGCCGGGGCGTGTAGGGGTGGCCGAAGGCCTTGCCGTTGTAAAGAGGAGAAAGATCCGAGGGTTTCGTTGCAAAGTCGCTGTCTGTAGAAATAGTAACGTGGACTGCGGGTTGTTTTGCTCATAGTCTAGGGGCGTTTTTGCTAATGTGCCAGCGCGCGCGGGATTCCCCCACCGTGGGCCCCCTTCTTGCGTGGGCCACACCGCGCCTGTGGGCTACCTCACGCTCGCATGCGCGCACGTTGCGTCGCGTGGGCCGAATGGGCCGAAAGCGGTTTACCTTTTTCGTAGAAAAATAGAAATAGCTTTTCATTTCAATTCTGAGCTAAACTTTGATAATTAATATAAAATAGTGTAGATGTCTAAAAATTATGAAACTAATTTTGTTAGTTCCTAAAATTATGCTCTATCTGTTGGTGTATTTAGTTTAGATATATATTTATTGATACCAGGAACTATTAAATCATTTGAGAGTGCTTAATATTATTAGGTTAAATATTGTAGGAATTTTTGTGGTAAATCGGTGATAGCTTTAGCTGTGAAAATTTTACAGTAGGTTCATGGTATTATTATGTGCTCACTGTAATTTTTGTAGCTTTAGAATAGACTTAACATAAGGGTAGTTAAATGCTCTTTGTTTCAAATATACATTAAATCATTAGTAGAAATAAAGATATATCCTTCATTTGTAAAGCTAGATGTTTGGTAGTTGAACCCAACACTTTACTTGATGAAGATGATAGTTAGATTAGTATCTTAGTCATTAGAGCTAGCTTAGTAGTTTACCATGTGTATTCTTATTTTAAGAGTTGCTGTTGCCGAAATGTTAAGTGTTACATCATCATCGCATGCATGCAAAAAACAAGTTGACGGAGATCATGACCATTAGAGATCACGAGTTTAAGGAGGTGATCAAGGAGTACAAGGTGGAGATCCTCTTGCAGGAGGAGGTCCCAGAGCCACCACTGACTGACTGAGCTGACACCGTGCCTGCCCAAGGCAAGCCCCGGTGCATAACCCTTATTTTGAATAATCACTAGATATATATGTGATGCGCATTTACGTTACAGGATTATTGTTGAAACTACATGTATGGATATACCTACCTATGAGTCCTACTAGCTTAGGTCGAGTAGCTGCTATGCTTAGTCTATCGGCAGTGTGAGTAACCTGCCGTTACTCACAATAGGTGATTATTATTATCACTCTCATAGTAAAATGGTGAAAGGAAATGGAGACTGGGTAGGGATATGGTACGGGTATTGGTGGGTGTAAGAGGTTGTGTCCCGTGGCCAACAGGGCATAGCTTGATTACACTATTTTCCCTATTCGTGTCGGTTAAGGACTGGCCGTTGCATTAGATTCTAGTCAGGTCATAGACTTATTATCCTGAGCACATACTTGTTTATGGGAGTAGGAAAGGCTCATTGCTCTCTTGTTGTGGGTTCCGGCTCTTTCCAGACCGACCGATTGGAGGCGGGGATGGTGGAGGTCTAAGCACCACACTGAGTCCAGGACTCAGGAGTGGGGGCTTGGAGTCCAAGTTTGGACAGGACCTGGACCCCTTGATAGGAGAGTGGTGGGTTGGTCCTGCTTGTGCCTAGGGTACAAGCGGGGCATGTGTTTCGGGGTACCCAGCTAGGCTACATTGGTTCATGAATCGCTGGGTAATCTGGTACGACTTGTCTATGATCTAGCACCGTAGTAAGAACTGGAAGATGAAAGATGGTGAAATGGATCAGATTGCTCAACTCTTGATTGAAAGTAGAAGAGGTGCGTACATAGAATGGTTAGCTAATGAACTAATCATGACTGCTAATAAAATACATACGTAAGGATTCACTGCTAGTAATGCTTTTGCAAAAAGGAAACCCAGCAAGCCATAAAGCCTATCATATCCTTTGGAGTTAGGAAATTATTCCCACTAGTCGGGTAAGTCTTGAGAGTACATTGTGTACTCAGGGTTTATTTACCCCTATTGCAGGTGCAGCTTGAGGAGTAGCTGTTGTATGAAGGATTCTTCTGGTGGGCACAGACTGATCCTTGTATCTTATCGTTAGATGTTTAATTTAATTTAATTTAATTCCGCTGTTAAATTCCGCACTCTAAACTTGGTATTGTAATAATGTATTTCTAAGAACTCTTATTGTATGAAATGGACTAAGTATTGTAAACTCGTTCTCATTATTGGATCCTAGAGGAAAAACGTGGATGGTTTGAGTTCTCCCTTGGGGTGTGCTCGATGAAACCGTCTGATATAGCTTGCTTTCGGGGTGCTTAGTGTCTAGTGGAAGATGAGTGCCTCCGAAGGTGTGTTATTTCGGGTGGTTCTACCATAGGTGGTATCAGAGCCAATAATAAGTCTACGATTTTCATAACTCTTTTCAAAATCTAAAATTTGACCAACAAAAGTTTTGTCAAAAGTAGGATGCGATAAATATATTTAATAAGTATAAGCCCTAGCAATATGGTCTATCTAGGATAGCGGGACTGGTTTTATCTAATCAAGTTTCTATAGGTACAGTAACTTACGCTGCGTAAGAATCGTTTAGCAAGCGAAAAGTGAGTGTGCGATGTGCCGATTTTTTTTGCTAATGCCACTATATTCTGGCTTGAGTGAACGGGTAGGCCGATGCATGCATCATGAAAATTGAATCTTGTTTAAACTAAACTTCCCCCACACGTATAATATGGATTAGTGAATTGATAGGATAATCTAAAAGAATACTTTAATAAAAGTCTTATCATTTCTCTAAGTCTCTTGTTCCTAATCTAGAGGGTTGTCCCTAATGGTTGGTTCCTATCTGCCACAGATGAACCTGAGGTTTGGTCGTGGGAGTACCAGTGCTGGGACGGGCCGTGGCCTTGGTGAAGGCCAAGGTGAAAGTGGTCATGGAAATGAGAACGGCAACAGGGAGAGCCACGAGGCCCCACTTCTGGCTCCTCCTCCGCCACCACCACCTCCGATGACCCATGCGGAGATGATAGCGGAGATGCTGGCTGCTCAGCGTGAGTCAGCCTGTGCCTTCAAGATGCTAGCTCAGGTGATTGGTGGCTTTGCCCGTGGGGGCCACAGAGGCAATGGCGGGAACGGGGGTGGTGTCCGTGGTCTTGAGGGGCCCTATTCTTACTAGGATTTCCTAAAGATGCACCCGCCCACATTCATGCCAATAGCTGATCCTCTAGATGCGAAACATTGGCTTTGTATTCTGGAGCAGAAGTTTTAGCTGCTCACTGTGACTAAGGAACAGAAGGTGCGCTTTGCAGCGCATCATCTATTGGGTTTTGCCAGTGCATGGTGGGACACGTTCAATGCCATGCAGCTGGTGGACCACCATGTGACTTGGTAGGAGTTTATCGCTGTTTTTAGAGAGTACTACATTCCTGCTGGTGTGCTGAACAGGAAGTGATGGAGTTCCTGGACTTGAAGCAAGGGAGCATGTCTATGATAGATTATGTGAACAAGTTCAACCATCTTGCACAGTATGCTGGGATCCACATCAATACTGATGAGAAGAAGAGGGACCGTTTCTATCGTGGCCTCTCTTGTAGTATGCAGAAGGAGCTGTACACAGGGAACTACCAGACTTTTGGTGCTATGATGAATGCTGCTATTGCCATGGAGGGACTTCAGCGTGACTCTGAGGATGAGTGGAAGCATAAACAGGTGATTACTGGGTCTTCTAGTCACCCCCAGGCTCAGAAGGTATAGGTTGTCAGGCGGGTGCCCTATCAATCTTCGGGTGGGCAGTCATTCCGTCAGCCTCAGTAGACCTACCAGGCACCTCCCACCTAGTATCATGCACCTACTCAGCAGGTGCAACAGCAGCCTCAGGGGCAGCAAGTTCTGCCTCGTCAGGGACATAGGAATAAACCAGGTGCTTGTTTCAAGTGTGGCAAGGAAGGCTACTATACTCGGGAGTGTCCACAGAACCAGCCTACGTGGTCTTCCTAGCCTTTAGCCAACTACTGTCTGGTTAAGAGGACGATTATCAAGAAGAAGGTGCCCGTAAGCCGCTCTAGACAAGTCAACTTCACTGAGGCTGAGGAGATCTTGCAGAATGAACCGATGATGGCTGGTATGTTTACCATTGATTCCCACCTAGCATATGTGTTGTTTGATTCTGGTGTATCACATTTATTCATGAGCATGGGGTTTGCACAGAGGCACAATATATCTCTTATGGCTATACCTATTGCCTATAGAATCAGTACTCCGAGTGCGTAGTTGTGCGTTAATACTCAGATGGACACAGTCGGATTAGTGCTAATCACTCACACTTACCTCCTTCAGTTCATGGTGCTGCCTGGGCAAGGCATAGATGCAATTCTAGGCATGAACTGGTTGCGAGTCTTTGGGGTAGTCTTAAACCTTAAGCAGAGAGTTGTTGAGTTATGACTTCCTTCTTTTGAGGATAGGATGTCTATCCTTATGCCCTCAGATCTAGCCGACCATTTGTTGCTCATGTTGAAGCTTCTCCTGATCTTGCTTCTATTCCTGTGGTCTGTGAGTTTCCGGATGTCTTTCCTAAAGATCTACCTGAATTACCACTAGATAGGGACATAGAGTTTACTATTGAGTTAGAACCTAGCACTGCTCCTATCTCACGGCATCCCTACCGCATGGCTCCTAAAGAACTAGCAGAAATGAAGAAGCAGTTAGAGGAATTATTGGAGTGGGGATTTATCCATCCTAGCTCTTCACCAATGGGTCGCTAGGTAATCCGGTATGACTTATCTACGATCTAGCACCGTAGTAAGAACTGGAAGATGAAAGATGGTGAAATGGATCTGATTGCTCAACTATTGATTGAAAGTGGAAGAGGTGCTTACATAGAATGGTTAGCTAATGAACTAATCATGACTGCTAATAAAATACATACGTAAGGATTCACTGCTAGTAATGCTTTTGCAAAAAGGAAACCCAGCAAGCCATAAAGCCTATCATATCCTTTGGATTCAGGAAATTATTCCCACTAGTCGGGTAAGTCTTGCGAGTACATTGTGTACTCAGGGTTTATTTACCCCTATTGCAGGTGCAGCTTGAGGATTAGCTGTTGTATGAAGGATTCTTCTGGTGGGCATAGATGGATCCTTGTATCTTATCGTTAGATGTTTAATTTAATTCTGCTATTAAATTCTACACTCTGAACTTGGTATTGTAATAATGCATTTCTAAGAACTCTTGTTGTATGAAATGGACTAAGTATTGTAAACTCGTTCTCATTATTGGATCCTGGAGGAAAAACGTGGATGGTTCGTGTTCTCCCTTGGGGTGTGCTCGACGGAACCATCCGATATAGCTTGCTTTCAGGGTGCTTAGTGTCTAGTGGAAGACGAGTGCCACCGAAGGTGTGTTATTTCGGGTGGTTCTGCCACATGAGTTAGCTTGCCCGATGGAAGGGGTTGATCCAGTGTGCTGAGAGGACGGTGTCTTTGATAGCACCCTCTAGGGAGAGCATAGAAGTTATGGCCACCAGACCACCAACTATACAGGGATAAGTTAATCACTTGGAGGACACTATGACTGAGAACATCCGGGTGGTATGTGAATTCCCGGATGTTTTTCCTGATGATCTGCTAGGTATGCCACATGAACGAGAAATAGAATTCATTATTGAATTGTTACCTGGCACTGCACCCATATCCAAGAGACCCTATAGGATGGCCACCAATGAGTTAGAGGAATTAAAGAAATAGCTAAGAGAGTTGTAAGATAAGGGGTATATCCGCCCTAGCTCTTCACCTTGGGGTGCCCCTGTCATCTTTGTAGAGAAGAAAGATGGAACTCAAAGGATGTGTGTACACTATAGATCCCTAAATGAGGTGAACATCAAAAATAAATACCCACTCCCTAGAATTGAGGATCTGTTTGACCAACTGAAAGGTGCCTGTGTGTTCTCCAAGATTGACCTAAGATTGGGTTATCATCAGCTGAGAATTTGGCCTAGCGATATACCCAAAATAGCTTTCACTACCAGATATGTGCCATATGAGTACACTGTTATGTCCTTTGGCCTGACCAATGCCCCCGCATACTTCATGTACCTTATGAACAAAGTTTTCATAGAGTATCTCGACAAGTTTGTAGTAGTCTTTATTGATGACATATTGGTATTTTCCAAAAATAAGGAGGAACATGAGGAGCACCTGAGACTAGTCTTGCAGAAGTTAAGGGAAAACCAATTATCTGCCAAACTTGCCAAGTGTGAATTTTGGTTGGAGGAGGTTGCATTTCTTGGGCATGTGATCTCTAATGGGGGAGTTGCAGTTGACCCTAGTAAGGTCAAGGATGTGTTAAAGTGGGAGCCACCCCAGACCGTTAGTGCTATCCGGAGTTTCCTCGGGATGGCTGGTTACTACCAGAGGTTCATCGAAGGATTTTCCAGCATAGCCAAGCCAATGACAGCCTTACTGGAAAAGGGAAAGGAATTCATTTGGTTAGATAAATGCCAAGTTAGTTTTGAGGAGTTGAAAACGAGATTAACCTCAGCACCTATCTTGAGTCTACCTGATCTCAGCAAGAGTTTTGTTGTTTACTGTGATGCTTCACGCCTAGGGTTGGGATGTGTATTGATGCAAGAAGGCATAGTAATTGCCTATGCCTCAAGGCAATTGAAGAAGCATGAACAAAACCGCCCTACTCATGACCTAGAATTGGCAGCCGTGGTTCATGCCCTAAAGATCTAGAGGCATTACATGCTTGGCACAAGTGCGAAATCTATACGGATCATAAGAGCCTAAAGTATATTTTCACACAAAGCGATCTGAACTTGAGGCAGAGGCGATGGTTAGAATTGATCAAAGACTATGAGTTGGAGATCCACTATCATCCCGGTAAGGCTAATGTAGTGGCAGATGCCCTTAGCCAGAAGAGCCATGTAAACATGCTGCTAGCTATCAAATTTCCACCCAAACTGCTGACAGAAATTGAGCACTTGAACTTGGGATTTGTAGCTAACACAGAAGGCACTACCTTAGAAGTCGAACCTAACCTTGAATAGGATATCCAAAGGGGTCAGAAAATGGATGAGAAAATCCAGGAGTTTGCAAGACTCATAAAAAATGACAAGGCACCTAGTTTCCATTTAGACCAAGATGGGACAGTATGGTTTAAGCATCGGATCTACGTACTGAACATCCAACACATCAAGAATGTGATCCTAAGTGAGATTCATGGATCAGCTTATTCCATTCACCCAGGGAGTACTAAGATGTACTAGGATCTGAAGGAGAGATATTGGTGGTACGTTACGAAGAGGGATATAGCTGAGTACGTGGCACTATGTGACACTTGCCAAAGGGTAAAAGCCGAGTACCAAAGACCATCTGGGTTACTGCAACCTTTGAAGGTACCCAAATGGAAATGGGATGTGGTAGGTATGGATTTTATAGTTGGGCTGCCCTGCACTCAAAAAGGATAGGACTCTATCTGGGTCATTGTGGATCGCTTGACCAAGATCGCTCACTTCATACCCATCAAGACTACATATATGGGTGCCCGTTTGGAGGAGAGATACATAGAACGGATTATATGCCCGCATGGGGTTCCTAAAAAGATTGTGTCAGATAGGGGCACACAATTCACTTCTAGATTTTGGGAGAAGCTACATGAAGCTATGGGCACTAAATTAAATTTCAGCTCAGCCTATCACCTGCAGACCGATGGTCAGACGTAATGAATTAATCAAGTACTGGAAGACATGTTGAGAGCATGTGCTTTACAATTCAAAGATAGTTGGGATGACACCTTAACCTATGCCGAGTTCTCCTATAACAACCGTTATCAGGCCAGCCTAAAGATGTACCCATTTGAAGCGTTGTACGGCAGGAAATACAGGACACCACTATTTTGGGATCAAATGGGGGAAAGACAAGTCTTTGGACCCGAATCCTTAAAGGTGGCAGAGGAGCAGGTCCAAATTATCCAGGAGAACCTAAAATCAGCTCAATCTCGATATAAGGGCTATGCTGACGTGCGCCGTAGACAGTTGACTTTCGAGGTGGGTGATTATGTTTATCTCAAAGTATCTCCCATCCAGGGACTCAAATGATTCAAGGTCAAAGGAAAGTTAGCACCAAGGTACATTGGTCCTTTCCCAATTCTTGAAAGGAGAGGAGAAGTGGCATACCAATTAGGTTTACCTGTCAGATTGTCTGATGTGCATGATGTGTTTCCTGTGTCACAACTCAAGAAGTGTTTAAGAGTTCCAGAGGAACAATTGCCTCTGAAAGAACTAGAGGTAAAAGATGATCTCACTTATGAAGAACAACCTATCAAGATCTTAGAAATAGCGGAGAGGATCACCAGGAGTAAGACCATTCGAATGTGCAAAGTGCAGTAGAAGCACCACTCAAAGGAGGAAGCCACATGGGAAAGATAAGATGAGTTAAAAGCAG
This sequence comes from Miscanthus lutarioriparius, assembly GCA_904845875.1. Lineage (NCBI taxonomy): Eukaryota > Viridiplantae > Streptophyta > Magnoliopsida > Poales > Poaceae > Miscanthus > Miscanthus lutarioriparius. The sequence continues at coordinate 58,628,555 of CAJGYO010000013.1, forward strand.
ATTTCTCGCAAGTCTTCGAGGCACCATCCAAATCTCGAGGACGAGATTCATTTTAAGGAGGGTAGGTTTGTAACACCCTAATTTTTAAATTCTAAAAATTAGAATTTATTTGAATTAATTTGAATTTATTTTCGTTAGTCGTATTTGTTTTTCTAGGGATGAATAAACATTTTACAAAAATAAACTAAAACTAAATATAAGGTAGAAACAATGTTTTGTTGCATTCATGCCGCTGCACAATTTTATTGCTTGCTCATGAGTGCTTAGCTTGTTAAACCAAATTAGGATAGAAATCCCTTTCACAAACTCCTTTTGGAAAATGTTAAAACCCTTTACTTTTCTCCTCCACCCCTCTCCCTAGCTTTTGGCCGTTCCCACCACTAGCCCGGCCTAGTCGGCCTCCCCTCTCCCCCTCCCCCTTTCTTCTTTCTCGCGCGAAGGCCTAGGCCCATGGCCTGCCTGCTCACACCGACTCGGTCCAGCGGCTGCGCCCCTCCTCCCCCTTTCCCTCATGCTCGTGCGGCTCAGATGACCAGCCGGCCCATAGGCCGCAGCGGTAGCGCCCGTGTGCCCTAGCGCGCTCCCTGTGGCAGAACTGCCTAATCTAATGCCCTCCCAAAAGTACTTGTCCTCCATTAGACACTAAGTACCTATGGGAGTGCACTAAATCATGCTGTTCCGTCGAACCCACCCAAAGGGAGAGCTCGAAAATCCACATTTTTCCTCAGGATCATAAATGAGAGGATAAAGCTTACAACATTCTTAGCCATTTTTTACATCACTTTATTACATCATCCGAGTACTTAAACAAGTTGAATGCAACAACAGGATGAAAATAGTTTACATGTAAACAAGTTTATACATTTTAGGTTCACAAGTTTTATCTTGCAGCAGAAAATAAACATATGATTAGAGTTACAGTGGAAACAAAGATTCATTTAATGACATGGTGAAGCATTAACATAATGGCCTTTTATATATAAGATATGCTAGCAGATTTTACATCTTTTCTTATAAAACCTTTAGTGAGGGTTATAAATAAACACTACGATCGAAGCGTGAAAGGAATCCTCTCTGAGCCCACCAGGAGGTTTCCACACACAAGAGTCAGCTCTAGCATCCACCTGTCACCTGCAATAGTGGGAATAAAACCCAGAGTACTTGATTGTACTCAGCAAGACTTACCCGACAGGAGAAAAGTAAAAGACTCTAAGGATATGCAAGGCTTATTTGGCTTGCTGGTTTATTATATTTACAGGGAGCATTACTAACAGTACATCCTTATGTTCCAAGTTTTTAGCAGTTATTTTTAGTTAATTAGCTAATCATTCTAGGTAAGCGCCTATGCTACTTTTAGGCATGTGCTAAGCAATCATAACCATTTTACCATCTTTCATATTCCAGTTCTTACTACGGTGCTAGACCATAGCCAAGTCGTTACCATCTCATAGAAATAGGGATTCGTGAATCAATGTATCCTAGCTAGATACCCTGAAACACACGCCCCGCTTGTGCCCCAGGCACAAACAAGACCAACCCGTTCCACTCCTATCATGGGGTCCAGGTCCCTGTTCAAACTTGGACTCCAAGCCCCTAACACCTGAGACCCGATCTCAGTATGGTGCTTAGACCTCGACCTAGTACCCACCCCTAAAAGCTGGTTCGAAAAGAGCCGGAACCCATGACAAGAGAGTAACAAGTCTTCCTGCTCCCATAAGCAAGTATGTGCTCAGGATAATAAGTCTGTGACCTGACTACCATCCACAGCAATGGATGGTCCTCAATCGACTCAGGTGGGACAAATGCAACCAGAGCCTCGCTCAGATGCCTAACCAAGTCCAAATCCAATGTACAATCACGCCCGGTCTCCAATTATCATCCATAGATATTACATGTGACAGTAATATGATAATAACAACAATAATATCTTTCCTATCTCTCACGAGTGACAGGTAATCACTCGACTTCTACTAGGGTCCTATAGCATAGCAGCTACATGATCCTACCATACTAGTAAGACTCATAGGATAATGATATATGTATACAAGTGGGTTTCATTCAACTCCTTAACACTTAATACACAAGCATAAAATAAAAGTGTAGAATAATAGGGGTTATGCACCAGGGCTTGCTTGGGTAAGATTTAACCAAAGATTAGCATTCCATTGTGGTGACATGATCATCAAGGCACCATCCTTTCTGCTACTCCAGATGACTCCAAAATCCATCGTTGTTCCTGTTATATACGCGGATGCAACGCAGAGACGTAATTAATCAACGGCAACCGATACTCTTAAAAATATGATTACACCTCACAAGCTAGTGAGCTAGCTCTAATGGCTAACACCCTAGACTACGTATCCACATGGTCGAGTAAGGCGTCATTTCCCGGAAAATGTTTTAGTTCTACAATCCCAAGGTGTTTTGGCATTTTATTGATTAAATATATATATTTCAGCTAGGGCTCATTTAGCTACCTTAGTAAACTAATTATTATGGAGCTATAAAAATTACAGTGAGCACCTAATAATGTTAGAAATTTTCTATGAAAGTTTTAGAGCCAACACTATCACCAATTTATCACAATAATTCCTACAAGTTTACGTCTTAACCATATTAAGCATCTCGAATTAATTAAATAGCTCATGAAAATACTATGACGCTGTGTGAACAAGATATACTGGCAGATAGAGCATGATTTTAGGAACCTAACAAAATTAGTTTCACAATCTTTGGTCAACTACACAAATTTATTTTGAATTTACAAGTTTGCCTTAGAAACTAAATTGGAAAATGCTTAGAAAAGGAAAAGGGCCGGTAGCAACCAATTCGGCCCGGCAACACGGCGGCCCAGCGCGGGGCGCGACCCACACACGAGATGACCCACGACGGGGAGACGACGCGCTGGCAGTTTAGCAAAAGAGCACTCGAACTTTTCCCGAACAACGACTAGGTCCTAATACTATTTCTTCCTATCTCTAGTGAATTCACTTAACCCCCTGGATTTTTCCAAATTTCCCCGTGCGCAGCCCCGGCCACCTCATGCATGGCGGCACGGCGAGCGGCGGCACTAGGTGTCCACGCCGGCCACCATGTGCCTACGTGGACCCATTTAGCATGTCGGTCGCCATCTATGGCTAAACGCGCCAAGATGGGTGGAGGTTAGGGGCTCGGAGGCACACTAGTGCGAGCTATAGCGACGAGAGACTATCCGCAGCAGTGGCATTATTGTTCCGACGAGAGAGGAGGACAGAGGGGGAGGAAAAGTGGTGCGCAAGCACCAGGACATACCACAAGTACAACCAACACATCGGTGAAGTGGGAGACACCCCGTGCGGTGCTGGCCACGTATGACCGAGCGGGACGGCGGCGCTCCGTGATGGACACCGACACGTCACCACGCCGTCGACGAGCATCCTAGCCAAAATAGCGTGAGCAGCGGATGGAGGGAGTCAAGGCAAGCTCAGGGTTACGAGCAATCAAACTGCTACCACTCCTACATGCCTTACCTCCCAACCTACCGATTCGGCGGCGCCCATGAACGGTGATGAGCAAAAGGCCAAATTGCCAGTCAGTAGGGCATGATCGAGCTTGAGGGGAAAGAGACGGCTAGCCTACTTCCTAAGCTACCCGCTAGAGCGAGGAAGTATACGGCGAAGCCGCTGGCGCTAGGAGGAAAGGAGGAGTAGTGGCTCAACACACTGTGCGCTCATGGAGAGGGCACACGAGGGAACCCGAGCAAGTTAAGATGGGTGGCTTCACTCGATGGTGGTAGCAGTATGAGCCTATGCGTGTGGATGATGAGACCCCAATGCTTGGCATGAAGCGCTCAGAATGACATGGCTAGACTCGAGCAGGGCTCACCGACATCGGCTAGCGAGGGAAAGTGAAGTAGGGAGGCATCCCATCGCCGCTGTGACCGAGGTCATCGACCTAGACGCGGCGGGCAGCGGCACATGCTCGGAGACTCAACGCGGTAGGTAAGATGAAGGATGAGGTGAGCACCATGATGGTAAGGCGGCGATAGCCGCAACACCATCTTGACCCGCACGTGGCTTGGCGGCTTAATGTTGGCGTGCGCACACCGCAGTAGTGGGACCAGACCACAGCTAGCCGGGTCGGCCAACTCAAGGCCAGGGCACATCGCGGCATCGGCCTGGCGCATGAGCTGGCCAGCGACCGCAGCTCGGTCATGACGTGAGCCCAACACCAACAGCGTTGTGCCCGCGGTGAGCATGAACTCAGACCGAGCGACTGCTATTGGTAACATGCACGTATTTTAAAGCGAAGCGAAAGCTACTAACGATCACAATTGAGGCCCAACTAATTCCCTATCCTAAAGTCAACATTACCAGCGACCTAGCAAAGCCATCGCCATGGCTAGAGAGCAACCAGAGAGGGGGATAGAAGGATGGCAACATGAGCTCGTTGCGCTGAACGCACGTTCACGATCGAAGCCCGATGCGCGTTCTTGTGAAGTTAGGGCAATTTTTGCGACGCCATGCCAACTCCAACTCATCCGTGAACTACACTATGCTAAAGTACTCACCTAGAGGTAACCAACAATACTAAAACATGAAGCTAGTGTTTAAGCATTTTAGTTAGAACTTAAACACCAAAATGGCATTGTCTACTCCCTTTTTAGACTTAGAAAGGGCAAGAGTCCGGTTTGAACTCATCAACCATAAACACTTTTGCCACAATTTTTAAAAGGCCTAAACCTTGTTAACTACAACCCAGAAATACTCCATGCGAAAGTCGGTGCTTTATACTAAGCAGTAGGAACAAAATATTTAAACACTATTTAATTAGTTTGCTCAATATAGTTCGCCAAAAATGGCACTTAAATCACAAGTTCAACTTCCTCCCTATTCAACGGAAAGATCTAATTTTAATTTCAGATTTGATTTTTGAGCTATAAAAAATACTATTGAACAACATTTATTTACCAAAACAAAAGTTGCATTTTTATCTACTAAACTTGTACTTCAATTTTCATTTAAGTACTAAATACAAGCTATATTTTGTTTTTGCGTATAAAAATTGTTTTTCAGGCCAACCGATTAAACCCCTTACTTCATTCTCCCTGTTAGGATTTCTATTAACAATTTACACAATAAGTAAATTAACCTACGATATTGATTGAATTTGTTCTAACAACAAAAATGTGTCACATATGTTTTGTTTATCATTTCATGTGTGTGTTAAATTTTTAACACCCGAAAACCTGCTCTACAAAGTTCTCTTAGACTTAATCTTTGTGCTAAGCGAGCTCACAACACCAGGGGTGTTACAACCTTTCCCACTTAAAAGAATCTCATCCCAAGATTCAAAGCAATAATCAGAAAGGGAAAATGCGATTACACTTCGTAGTTCTAAAATTACATGGGAGATTACACGACTTCGAATACTAAACCACTCGAGGATTTTAGAGATACACGGTTAAGAACAACCCAGTACAACCAAAGCTTAATCCAGAAGTCGGGCTAGACAAGGACAATGGAGAAACAACAAGAAAATGATCACCCAAAACATGGCGTATGTCCAACAGATCTAGAAACACGAGGGTGAGAAATCGATCATTAGGAACCCTAAGACTTAAACTAACTAGAGGTGGACTTGAACTTCTTCGATGAAAACCATACCCCTTCTTCTTCTTAGATTACACAATCACCTCTGACTGGCGACCCTAGTTCTGCGAGGAACGGATGGATCTCGTAGCCCTGCCTCTAACTGCTTCTTCTTCGACTTGGTTACTTCCCGGGCTACTCCGACCTACGCATTGATGGAGGGGATTGACTCTACGAGCTCTACTTTAGATTTGGGGGTGAAGGGAAGGTGCGCAAGGTGGCATCTTATAACTTGGTGGACGGAGGTGGTTGCGCAGCGCACCGGGAAGTGGAGGCTGCGTGGAAGGGAAACACTTGTGGGTCACGAGGTAGGGAGAGCGTCGTCCATGTGTGCTCCCTTCATGAGCTTGAGTGGAGAGAGGAAAAGGAGAGGAGAGGGGGTTCGCTCGATGAGGAGGTGTGCAAGCGGCCATGTCCCAAAAGAAGAAAAAAGGAGGGGGGTCTGGTACGGGGGCGAGGGCGAGAGTCGAGAGCCGACAGGGTGCGGGAATAAGGAGAGAAAGTGCACTGTGTGAGTGAATGAGGCGAGTGCGGCATAATGCCACATCCAAACGAGAGCAGGGACGCAAGTGGGTCCTAGTACAGATGGCGTCCGCAGGGCACACAGCGTCAGTAACCCAGCGTGCGTAGTGCATTCAAACCAAGCACAGGGATTGGGACATGGCACTAATTCAAGCATTTCAATACCCCAGACTACTCGAGTACTAACTTTTCTTTGTTGTTTTCCTCTCTCTTCAAAAATCATATTAACTCAGTTACTTTGAAAGAGCACTACTCCATCAACCCATTGTGGATTTCTCGTTAGAACACAAGGATATTTTTTCCAAAGGAGAGTATTTTGTTGCAAGAGCGATATGGTGGTGTAACTTGGCAAAGGTACTTGGTTAACCACCTCGATACCAGCGCATGTCGAGCAGCGTCGCCATGTGGTAGCTATTCCATAGGTGCCCTCGGTTTTGTCGTGGCACCATAAGCATTTAACCAGGCAACTTTACCAACTTACATGCAATGAAAGTAGTGGTGTCACTGACCATGGAACCAGGGGAGAATTGCAAGGGAAGATTCAGACAACAAGGGTTCACAATAAGGGACAAGGAAATCAAATCCCACAACGAATTTAATTTAGGAGATTCAAGTGTTCCCCTAGGATACCCATAATTTGTTGATGTAGTGTCCTCTGTTATCCAACCATGACTGGTCTACTGGCATTTGAATGGTGGCTTCTCTTGCAACCCGCTTGATTTTTGCCTTGAGAACCCTAAGCAAGTCTAACGAGGTCTAAGGGTAAATCGACATAACAAACACAACGGATAAAGCGAAATGCACGGTAGAAATGCCCTTATACGGGTACAACATATAGGCACTAACTCTGCCATTCCTGACACATCGTTTGCCTCTTATGACTAGAATGTTCTTAACATCTACGGACGAAAATACAATGGAAAGATTACAACACTAGAGGACAACGATGAAAAGCACTACTAACTATGGGTACATCTCCTAAGGACAACTAATCTACTTCGCGGGACCACACAACTTCATTCTCGGGCTCGGTGGGTTCTTCTACTGCCCTAGCTATGGATCCGCCTCCTCTCTTAGCAGTGGCTGAGTGAGGAGAAGTAAGGTCTCTCCTTATGATACCTCCGAGGGTGGAGGTGCTGGCGGTACTGCAACACCGATTCTCCTTCTTTCTGGTGGGTGGATAGGGATTCCCTCCAAGACCAAGGGTCCTGGCCTTTCTGTGGCAAGCGTCCTATGCTTGGCCCTTGTGACAAGATAGGCATCCGTCAGCTGCTAGGTGTGCTGATCTTCGGCCTCCTTTAGAGCTTCCGCCATGGCAGTCTCACGACTTTCTACGGCTGCCACATTGGCGTGCTCTTCAGCGTGCTGCACCTGGAGCATCCTAGAGAAGATCTCGGCTTCCTTGGCTTGTCGGAGGCACTTCCTCAGCTCCAAGGCCTACCGGTCATACTGCTCATCTAGAGCAATCAAGTACGTGGTCAAGTGCACCACGGTTGGGCTATCTTCTTGCGCGTCTCGCCCTTGCAAAGCCTTCAAGCGAGCCCTCCCTACCTATTGATTCTTTTCCAAAGGTGGAAAGAACCTCATGGGGGTATGAGCAATGGGCTCTTCATAGATCTGGTAAAGATGCCGCAAGGCTTTGCGGGCCACAACTTGGTAGGTGTCGACGAAGCGAAACCCGATTGCGGTCACATTCCAGGCTTCAGTGATGTCGGGGAACTCTTCACTCTTCCCAATGTAGACAGTGACCTCACATCACTCAGTGCCATGTTTCTCATACTCACAGCCCTCATACTCGGGGTGATCCTTGACTCTGAGTTTTTGCAGGGTGGCATACAGAATTCTGGGAAAACCCTCAGTGTTCAGGCAGTAGCTGGTAACCTAGGCTCCTGCCATCCTTGGTGGGTGGTGGTTACAAGGAAGGATCAAGCAAGAAGCTTGCTCAAAAGAAAGGCTAGGTGAGGTGGGATGCACTGAGTGGTGATACCAAGTTACTAGGCTTGGCCTTTTTGTAAAACAAAGTGGTAAGTGGTCCTGGCATGGTCCACCCTCGAGTCTTGTGCGGGGGCCAATGAAGAAAATGTTTACACCAAAGTTTGAGAAGAAGAACGTAGGAACTCAAAGATTCTAGGATTGTGTCATCAAGGAATCAATTAGATGTGAATCGGTATCAGCTGGTTTAGATGTGGTGTCGGAATCGGCTATTTTATGGATGACGTCAGCAAACGACGTTAATGGGCTATACTTGAGTGGTGCTAGGAAGATGTGTCTGACTCTACAAATAAGGAAAATTGGGATCCAAGTTATTATTAAGTTAGGAAGTTTTCTTTTATTCCAAGAATCGTAATGAGTCGTATTTGAGTATGATTCATGTTTAGGTTCCGGGTATAAATATTAGACCCTGGTTATTGTAAAAAGGACAAATACACAATCAATACAATCTTTTTGGCTTTCGCCATCGCATTAGGAGTAGGACTACTATAGATCTCGGCGAGTTCTTCAGCAAACAAGGCTGCATCAACTGATTGACCTCTAGCTTGCTTGTGAGTACCGTCACGACTTGTATTGTGCTTGTAAAGCTGCATCAACCGATTGATCTTTTATGAGCCATAATATAAGATAGTTATCGATCTGTATCATAGTTTGTAAGGCTGCATCAGCTGATTGATCTCTTACGAATCATAATATAGATCAAAGTTATCGATCTTGTGTTAAATAACTTGTTTAATACAATATCACCAGTTATCGAATGTGCTAAGATTAGTAAGATTTTCCTTGTTGTTTTTGGTTGATTCACCAGTTATCGATCTTGTTATAATTAATGTTTTATTAATTATAACAAATCATTTGATTGTGATAGAGATAGATTGGCATTATATCATCTTAATTGGTCGTCCTCTGATCTAGTCACGCTTTAAATCTTATAATTGATGGCTTAATTCTGCTAGATCCGCTGTTTTATCTCTATTCCAATCAAACATAGTATGCATTCAAAGACATGTTTCAGTCTTAAATAAGCTCACTAGTTAATGAGATCTAATCTAATGACACTACCATAGCTGCATCGATCCGGTCGAACCTCACTGGTAAGACTTTAGATTGGAAGTTATCGATTAGTTGATCAAGATATGTACTATGTTTGTTTGCTATGACTGTATCGGCTATTTTAGCCGATTTGCCTATACTCTCATGCATATAGCATGCTTTCATGAATCTGTCAATGTATAGATGGTTTTATAGATTCTTTGGCTGTAGTTTATTATCAATATCATAGCTGCATCGATCTGGTCGAACCTCACTATTGATGATACTAGATTAGATTCAAACTGTTTGTAGATTCATTTATATTAGACAGTCAATTTGTTCGCATGTTATACTCTTTTCATCAAACTTATTGGCTCGACACTTTATATCGATCATGTTCCATTTAGCCGATGATGCTTTCTTATATCGCTTCTTATGGATACACCGGATATCAACTATTTAGTCGATAGCCTTATTGAATCGGCTATTTAGCCATACATTTGGAACGGTTTGGTGCAACACCTACATGTTCCACCTTAAATTACTGATAATATTTTCTCTCCTTATCAATTGTAGGTCAAATTGACTAGCACGTCGTTGGGTTTTCAGAATCGACTGGTTTTGTGTTGAAGCCAAGCAGATCTATGGTGTCGTTCCACTCAGATCTTCCAGTTTGCTGTGTGTTGATTACATCACCACATTTTTTGTGTCAACAAACTTTTTGGCACGCCCGGTGGGACCACAATTGTCATGGCGGTTCACAACAACAAGGACATTCTTATGGTACCTTATGAAGACTTACCTGATTTGGATAAAGATGTCATTAGTAAGGCTATGGAGGAGTTTCAAAACAAGTGCTTGTTGTCATACACCAAAATATGTGACAATAAAGTTATTCAGAAATATCCACTGTCGAGAATTTCGATGCATGGACAGTCAGATACAGATGAAGCTAATGATTGGCGTTTCTTGGTAGAAGCTGTCAACAAAGCTGTTCATGATGCAATGCTAAATCATAATATAGCTTTCTTGAATACATTCCACAATACCATGAAGGAGGTGTTTCATGGATTTCCAATTGATTAGGTTGGACCAGCTTATTACAATATTCCACATCTGTCGACTCAGGGGACTAATCAAGCCGGTACTAGCCATCAAGAAGCAGCACTAGCTAAGAGTGATGATGCCTAGGCAATTCATAATTCATCTGAGCAAATTTAGGGTGCTACTGTTAATCAAATGCAATATAATCCTGGATCATCAGTGCAGCATGTGCAACAGCCGACAGGGCGAGTTTGGAATCAGATGGTTAATTTTAGTACATCAGGCCAAATACCACCGTCGACTAAAAAAATAGCACCTTTGGTTCAAAGGATTCATAGAGATATAGATCCTAATGTTTTCAATCAGAGATTTTAAACAATAAATCTACAAGGGGCTCAATAGATAGATATTCCCCAAGGATATCATTATGGTTCAGATTATAATACCCTCAATATGATTCCAAATCCAGGATATCAAGGCACTCAGAATTTCAATTTGCAGATGGGTCAGCAATTGCCAGGGAATTCAAACTCAAATGCTGATGAATTGTTGTTCAAAGTAACCAAAAGGGCAAACCTTTTTTGTATAAACGTCCATATCCAGAGTGGTATGATTTAGTGGCCCTTCCTACGAATTACAGGCTTCTAGAATTTGCTAAGTTCACTGGTCAAGATAGCACAAGTATAATAGAACATGTCAGCCGATACCTTACTCAGTTGATTTAAGCCTCTATTGAGGAAGCACATCGAGTTTGTTTCTTTTCTTTGTCCCTGTCAGGACCAGCTTTCACTTGGTTTTCATCACTAGCGGTTAACTCTATTGCTAATTGGAGTGATCTTGAAAAGAAATTTCATACATATTTCTACACTGGGATAAGGGAAAGAAAGATCATAGATTTGACAACTATAAAGCAATGATCTAATGAATCGGGTGCTGAGTTCCTTAAGAGGTTCCGAGAAACAAGAAACTTATGCTTTTCGTTGAATTTAACTGATGATCAGTTAGCTGCGTGGCTGTTTAAGGAATGTTGACAACATGGAGAGAAAAGTTGCTTGGGCAAGAATTTGACAATTTAGGTCAATTGGCTCAACGGGTGGCAGCACTTAATAGCCAATTTCAGAATATGCACGGAGATACCCGATTATAGAAGAATGCTGCAATCGCTGAAGCTTATAATCCATATTTAGTCGATGATGATGATGAAGAAGAGGAAATTGCCGCAGCTAAATGGAATTTGGGTAAAAAGATAGTAATGGTTCCAAATCCTTGGGGAAAAAAGTTGAAGAAAGTTATGATTTTGATGTTACAAAAGCAGACAAACTTTTTGATTTCTGGCTTCAGAAGGGACAGATTAAACTGCCTGCCAATCATGTTATATTACCAACCGATCACTTGAAGAATAAGAAGTTCTACAAGTACCATAACACTACTTCTCATACTACTAATGATTGCAGGATTTTTTGACAGCATATTCAGAGGACTATTCAACAAGGGAAGCTTAAATTTGATACAGCTCAGAAAATGAAAGTTGATGATAATCCTTTCCCAAAGGATCAGAATATGGTTGATGCTAAGTTGTTCAAAGGGAAAGCTAAAGTTTTAACATCAGTCAGGGCAAGAGAAACTAGAACAGTTGATCCGAAGATGCAAATATCGGCTGATGAATATAGAGAAATCAAGAGACATCGTGACCAACAAAAGAGCCGATATGAGCAGGAAGAAACATCGAGAGATGGTGCGATGATACCATGTGTTACATCTTGAATTCTGTTAAATAAATGGCAACGGTAGAAGGAGAAAGTTTATCAGCGCTAGTTAGAAGAGAAGGAATATCAACGTCAACAAGAAGAGAGATATGAAAGATAACAAGCTGAGTTACACTAGAATTGTCGTTTCTTCAGACATTGTTGGAACGAAGGTTTGAGATTGCCTACTAGGAATAATTGCCTAGAATGTAACGAACAATATTGGAAGTTTAGGCTATCTCAAGTCAACCATCAGTCTATCCATGATCTAATTGAATATCAACGTAATGATGTGGATCGGCGCTTAAAAAATAGAAGTATTCATGATTGGCTTGGAAAGCGAGTTGTTGATCAGAACTGGGCCGATTATGAAGAAGAAAATGATGAAGAGTATGTTTGGCAGGAAGGACAGTGGTGTCCAGGAGGTTTAACAAGAAGTTAGAAGAGAAGAGTACAATGCCTAAGGAGCAGAGAATTAGAACAGGCTCAGAAATCTAGTAAACCGCAAGTATGGTGTGCTAAACAAACAACCGATAAGGGTGAACCATCGGCTAATATTCAAATGGCTTTTCTTTTACTATCTGAATTTAAAGCTCCAGCAGATCAAAAAGTTTATTCGGATTTTGATGAATCAGAGTATGAAGAGATGGCAACCTAGTTGACATTAATACAACAGGCTATATTTGATAAACCAATTAAGCCTCGGCATTTGACGGCTTTATATGTGACAGGTTTTGTCAATGGGAAGCCGATGAGTAAAATATTGGTTAATGGAGGTGCTTCTGTTAATCTGATGCCTTATACTACTTTTCGCAAGCTTGGTCAAGGACCAGAAGATTTGATTGAGACTGACATGATGCTTAAGGATTTTGGGGATAATGCGTCCAAGACCAGGGGGCAATAAATGTTGAATTAACAATTGAAAGCAAAACTTTGCTCACCACATTCTTTGTCATTGACGGAAAGGGTTCATACAGTTTACTCCTTGGTCATAATTGGATTCATGCTAATTGTTGTGTACCATCGACTATGTATCAATGCTTGATTCAGTGGCATGGAGACAACGTTGAGCTAGTTCATGCTGATGATTCTGTGAGTATAGCAACAGCTGATCCAATGTATTGGGAACTAGAAGATTTTGAGTGTTTTTCTGGCACGCGATGGGAAGGAGGCTTCATTAGAATCAATGATGAAGGCAACAACTGATCCGAGCAGTCGACTTTGAAAGTTTGTTTTAATGGATAATCCAATAGATGGTGCAGATGGTAAACTAGGACATGGCTTTACGTCGGTCGATGAGTTAGAAGAAATAGATATTGGTCCTGGAGATAGGCTTAGGTGACGTATGTAAGTGCTAAATTGGATCCTGAGTATAAACAAGAATTGATAGATTTGTTAAAGGAATTTAAAGATTGTTTTGCTTGGGAATATTATGAAATGCTTGGTTTAGATCGGTCAATTGTTGAATATCGATTGCCAATCAAACCTGGATATCGGCCATTTAAACAAGCTCCAAGGAGATTTAATCCAAATGTTCTTGATGAAATTAAGGAGACTGAAAGATTACTAGAAGCAAAATTTATCTGACCTTACCGATATGTAGAGTGGATATCGAGTGTAGTTCCTGTGTATAAGAAAAATGGGAAGTTGAGAGTCTGTATTGATTTCAGAGATTTGAACAAGGCTACATCGATGGATGGTTATCCAGTGCCAATAGCCAATATGTTAGTAGATGCAGCAGCCGGGCATAAGGTAATTAGTTTTATGGATGGTAATGCTGGTTATAATCAAATTTTTATGGTTGAAGAAGACATAGCAAAAACAACCTTTAGGTGCCCGGTGCAATTGGCTTATTTGAATGGGTTGTGATGACTTTTGGATTGAAGAATGTTGGTGCAACTTATCAGAGGACGATGAATTTTATTTTCCATAAGTTGATTAGCAGGATTGTTGAAATCTATATTGATGATGTGGTTGTGAAATCCAAAGGGTAGAAAGAACATCTGGCTGATCTGCGGGAGACTTTGGAGTGCACAAGAAAACATGGTTTGAAGATGAATCCTAATAAGTGTGCCTTTGGAGTGTTAGCTGGTCAATTTTTTGGGTTTTATGGTCCATAAGAGAGGAATTGAGATTGGTCAGAAAAGTATAAAAGCAATTGATGAGGTAGTACCTCCAACTAATAAAATAGAATTACAATCTCTGCTTGGTAAGATTAATTTCATCAAAAGGTTTATTTCAAATATGTCAGAAAGGATTATGTCATTTTCTCCTTTGTTGAAGTTGAAAATGATCAAGAATTTAAATAGGGTGACGTACAACAAAAAGCGTTTGAGGAGATAAAAGAGTTTATGAAATCTCCACCTGTGCTGGTTCCTCCTCAGCAAGGTAAGCCTTTTAAGTTGTACATGTCGGTCGATAGCCAAACGATTGGATCGGCCTTGATGCAAGAGTTTAAAGGAAAGGAACGGGTTGTTTTCTATTTAAGTAGAAGACTTTTGGATACAGAAACAAGATATTCCCCTATTAAAAATTTATGCTTATGCTTGTATTTCTCCTACACTAAATTATGACATTATTTATTATCGGCTGAGTGTACAGTTGTGTCTAAAGCTGATGTGATCAAACACATATTGTCAATGCCGATATTAAATGGGAGAATGAGAAAGTGGATTCTTGCATTATCAGAATTTGATTTGAGGTATGAATTGACTAAAGCAATCAAAGGGCAAGTGATGGCTGATTTTATTACTCAACATCCCAAACCAAGCATCGGCTATGTGGAACCTTTGCCTTGTGCATTATTCTTTGATGGATCATCGTTTAAGCAAGGGGGTGGCATTGGTATTGTTATTATTTCACCTCGGGGGGGTAAGTTTTGAGTTTGGCTTTCAAACCAAACCAATGACCACAAATAATCAAGAAGAATATGAAGCTATTCTTAAGGGACTTCAACTTTTTCAGGAAGTAAACGCTGAGTCAGTTGAAATATTTGGAGGTTCACAGCTAGTTATTAATCTATTGATTGGCCTGTATGAATGTAAGGATGATATTCTAAAGGGATATCATGATGAATGTCGAAAGTTACTTGAAGAATTTCCCCTTACTTCTCTTTAGCATATTCCAAGAGCACAGAATCAGGAGGCTAATCGATTAGCTCAGAGTGCATCAGGCTCTCGAGTGTTCCAAGAGATCTTAAATAGTGAGACCTTGGCTAATGATTGAAGAGTTGAAATAGCCGATTACCTCAAGAATCCATCACAGAGAGTTACCAAAAAATTGAGGTATAAATTGACTAACTATGTTTTGTTGGACAATCAGTTGTATTACAAAACAATCGATGGAGTTTTGCTTAAATGTTTAAGTCAAGAAGAAGCAAGAGTATTGATGGGAGAAGTGCATGAAGGAATATGTGGAGCTCATCAATTGGCTTATAAAATGAAATGGGTTATTCGCAGGTCTGGATATTTTTGGCCAACAATATTAGAAGATTGTTTTGAATATTACAAGGGGTGTCAGGATTGTCAGCGTTTTGGTAATGTTCAGAAATCGCCTGCATCAGCTATGAACCCAATAATTAAGCCATGGCCATTCTGAGGCTGGGGAATTGATTTGATTGGCTAGATTTTCCACCTTCAAGTAGAGGGCACAAGATTGTATTGGTAGCAAATTGTTTATGGTTGATTTTGTCAGGGAGCATATTGTTTATCATTTTGGGATTCCTCAAACCATTACTACTGATCAAGGGACAATGTTCACATTAAAGAAATTCAGAGATTTTGCTGCCAGTATGGGAATTAAATTACTAAATTCTTCTCCTTATTATGCTCAAGCTAATGGCCAGGTAGAGGCATTCAATCAAATTTTGATTAAGTGAATTAAGAAGAAAATTGAAGAGCAACCAAGGAAGTGGTATTTGACACTTAATGAAGCATTGTGGCCACATAGGATGGCTTGCCATGGATCGATTAAATCATCACCTTATGAGTTGGTATATGGGCATAATGCAGTTCTCCCTTGGGAGATTCAGATTGGATCAAGACGTGTTACATTGCAAAATAATTTGATAGCCTAAGTCTATAAAAATCTTATGATGGATGATTTGGAGGACTTAAGTTATCATCAGCTACACGCTCTTGAAAATATTGAGGCCAATAAATTAAGGGTTGCAAGGCATTATAATAAAAAGGTCAAGAACAAATAGTTTTGCGAAGGAGAGTTAGTTTAGAAAGTAAGATTGTCGATTGGGTCTAAAGACAGCAAGTTCGGCAAATGGTCGCCTAATTGGGAAGGTCCTTGTCGGATTAAACATTGTGTGCTTGGCAATGCTTATATTTTGGAAACGCTAGAAGAAGAGGAGTTTGATAGAGCAATCAATGGAAAATTTCTAAAGAAGTATTATCCTAGCATTTGGATTAATACTTGATAGCCGATTTGTTTGGTCATTGGCTCTAATAGCCGGTATCATGAGGGTATCACCTTTAGTTCAAAAAGGAAAATCAGCCGTAATAGGAAAAGCCAATACGATATGTATCGCCTATAGAGCAAAAACACATACAAAGACAATCATATTTATATTTTAGCAGATTCAGAAATGCATTAAAAAAGAGAAGCAGAAATTTTATTCATTGATAGTTTGTTCCTAGTACAAGCTAATCAAAAACTGTATTAATCACATCCTGGGCAGATGTAATATCCATGATGGCCCAAGCCGCATCATTGAAGTCCTCGATCAACCCCTCGTACATGTCGGGGTCGCTGGCCATCGGGAAGCCCAGCTCCATGGTGCGGAGCTCATGCCCGGTCTAGACCTACACCGTGGCCAGGACCACTGCTGCACCACGGCGAACGCCATGGAGGGCGATCTCCTGGGTGTGCGCCAAGACATCGTGTAGGCGGTTGATGAGTAGGGGGCCACGGGCGTTGACGACCTTCGTTGCCGCGTTCGCCACCAGTTGGAGGTTCTCCAACTGCACCGTCAGGACTAGCAATCACAAGAATAAACAAACTGTCAAGACAAAGGTAGAGAAAATAAGAACAGAGGATTTCTTGGAATCCATCTTACCCGCCACCATGTCGTCGGACTCAGCTAACCGCGCTCGAGCGGCGTTGGTTTCTTCCTCGGCGGCGAGGAAGGCGGCTTGAGAAATCATAGGGTTGCATTGATCCTGTTATTCTAAGGCCGGTCAACATATAAATATCGGCCAAAGTGATGGTCATTGGACCGTGACAAAAAACAAAAGCATTCAAAGTGTTGGACCAAAAGTAAGATGCAGAAATCAGAAGTGAGTCATTCCTCTCCATTCCAGAAAGTGAGAGTGTCAGGCATTGATTCAAGTCATAAATTTCCCAATCTCCAGCCTTTTTCTCTGATACCCTACGGAACCAATCCCTCCATCCCTTAGGTATTTTGGGTCAGTTTCTAAAGGTAGTCTTGGTGTTCCAAGAAGACAAATCTACTATAGATTGTTTGAAGGGGATTCGGCTGGTTTCTTGATTGATAAAATCGGATGGATCAGGGTCACCCATGGGTCCAAGATAATAGGCATTAGGAACAACAGCTGATGGAATCAAAATTTCGTTCCTCATTTCCTAGAAACCAGTTGTGATGAATTTAAGAAAAGGAAAATACAGAGTAGCGGCTAACACTTGAAAGCAGAAGTTTGAAGGCATACCTCAGGAACGTGGTCGCTGGTTGCCATTGTAGCCAAAATGGATCTGAATCTAAGGAAGGTTACTTGAACGGCAGTTTGGTAGAGCAGAGGATTTGCTAGGGTTAAGGCTTTGGCAGTGGCGGTTTTGACTGTTAAAGTTTGCTCGATAAAGAAGAGGAAAGTAAGTAGGCCGAGCGAGCTAGAGATGATGTTGTTGGGGGTATTATATAGAATTTGGCACGAGGAATCAGGAGCCATGCGTTTATTTTGGAATGAGCGGTTGCAACACGGTGAACAGATGAATATAAATTTTGGAACAAAATCATTTTTATCCCAAAATTGGAGGGCATGTGTTTACACCAAAGTTTGGGAAGAAGAATGCGGGAACTCGAAGCTTCCAGGATTGTGTCATCAAGGAATCGATTAGATGTGAATCGGTATCAGCTGGTTTAGATGTGGTGTCGGAATTGGCTATTTTATGGATGATGTCAGCAGACGGCGTTAAATGGCTATACTTGAGTTGCGCTAGAAAGATGTGTCGGACTCCACAAATAAGGAAAATTGGGGTCCAAATTATTATTAAGTTAGGAAGTTTTCTTTTATTCCAAGAATTGTAATGAATCGTATTTGAGTAGGATTCATGTTTAGGTTCCGGTTATAAATATTAAACCCTGGTTATTGTAAAAAAGGACAAATACACAATCAATACAATCTTTTTGGCTTTTGCCATCTCATTAGGAGTAGGAGTACTATAGATCTCGATGACTTCTTCAGCAAACAGGGCTGCATCGACTGATCGATCTCCAGCTTGCTTGTGAGTACCGTCATGACTTATATTGTGCTTGTAAAGCTGCATCAGCCGATTGATCTTTTATGAGCCATAATATAAGTTAGCTATCGATCTGTATCATAGTTTGTAAGGCTGCATCAGCTGATTGATCTCTTACGAATCATAATATAGATCAAAGTTATCGATCTTGTGTTAAATAATTTGTTGTTTAATACAATATCACCAGTTATCGAATCTGCTAAGATTAGTAAGATTTTCCTTACTATTTTTGGTTGATTCACCAGTTATCGATCTTGTTATAATTAATGTTTTATTAATTATAACAAATCATCATTGAGATAGAGATCGATCGGCATCATATCATCTTAATTGGTCATCCTCTGATCTGGACATGCTTTAAATCTTATAATTGATGGCTTAATTATGCTAGATCGGCTGTTTTATCTCTATTCCAATCAAACATAGTATGCATTCAAAGACATGTTTCAATCTTGAATAAGCTCACTAGTTAATAAGATTTAATCTAATGACACTACCATAGCTGCATCGATCCGGTCGAACCTCACTGGTAAGACTTTAGATTAGAAGTTATCGATTAGTGGTCTTGTTCATGATCAAGATATGTACTCTGTTTGTTTGCTATGATTGCATCGGCTATTTTAGCTGATTTGCCTATACTCTCACGCATATAGCATGCTTTCATGAATCTGTTAATGTATAGATGGTTTTATAGATTCTTTGGCTGTAGTTTGTTATCATTATCATAGCTACATCGATCCGGTCGAACCACACTGTTGAAGATAATAGATTAGATTCAAACTGTTTGTAGATTCATTTATATTAGATAGTCGATTTGTTCGTATGTTATACTCTTTTCATCAAACTTATCGGCTCGACACTTTATATCGATCATGTTCCATTTAGCCGATGATGCTTTCTTATATCGCTTCTTATGGATACGCCGGATATCGACTATTTAGTAAATAACCTTATTGAATCGGCTATTTAGCCATACATTTAGAACTATTTGGTGCAACACCGACATGTTCCACCTTAAATTACTGATAAGATTTTCTCTCCTTATCAATTGCAGGTCAAATTAACTGACACGTCATTGGGTTTTCAGAATCGACTGGTTCTGTGTTGAAGCCAAGCAGATCTCTGATCTCGTTCCACTCAGATCTTCCGGCTTGTTGTGTGTTGATCACATTGCCACATTTTTTGTGTCAACAAAAAAGCAACAGGATTTTTACGCGTACGAGATGAGCGGTGTCTGAGGCCATAAAGGACTAGTATGGCTGCAGGGCAAAGATCTAATAAGAGCCTAGAAAGGAGTACTAAAAAGCATGAGTCACGGCAGGCGTGAACCATAGGCGAACGCGAAGCATGAAGCCACTGTACAGCAGTAACTCATGAACAAGGACTGGTAGTCTACGCACTTTGCGAAACACGTGACACCTATAGAGGACACATCTGCAAGCAATGCTGACACGACAACGGAGGTAGCACCAACGCGACTGACCTAAAGATCGTATACTGCGCAAGAGTTAGTCCACCGGAGAAAGCCTAGTTAAACCCATTCCGAATACTTAACCATAGCAATAGAGCTACTTATACATTTCATATGCAACGCCCTAACTTTTTGCAAAAATATGTTATCACACTTTAATTTAGAAAAGGGTTTTGAAGCTTTATCTCCTCATTTATGATCTGATACCACCTATGGCAGAACCGCTTAATCTAATGCCCTACCAAAAGTACTTGTCCTCCATTAGACACTAACTACCCAAGGGAGTGCACTAAAGCATGCCGTTCCGTCGAACCCACCCAAAGGGAGAGCTCAAAAATCCATATTTTTCGTCAGGATCATAAATGAGAGGATAAAACTTACACCATTCTTAGCCATTTCTTACATCACTTTGTTACAACATCCGAGTACTTAAACAAGTTGAATGCAACAACGGGATTAAAATAGTTTATATGTAAACGAGTTTATACATTTCAGGTTCACAAGTTTTATCTTGCAGCGGAAAATAAACATATGATCAGAGTTACAACACGGTGAAGCATTAACAGAGTGGCCATTTATATAAAAGTTATGCTAGCAGATTTTACATCTTTTCTTATAAAACCTTTAGTGAGGGTTATAAATAAACACTACGATTGCAACATGAAAGGAATCCTCTCAGAGCCCACCAGGAGGTTTCCACACACAAGAGTCAGCTCTAGCATCCACCTGTCACCTGCAACAGTGGGAATAAAACCCTGAGTACTCGATTGTACTCAGCAAGACTTACCCGACAGGAGAAAAGTAAAATACTTCATGGATATGCAAGGCTTATTTGGCTTGCTGGTTTATTACATTTGCAGAGAGCATTACTAAGAGTATATCCCTATGTTCCAAGTTTTTAGCAGTTATTTTTAGTTAATTAGCTAATCATTCTAGGTAAGCGCCTATGCTATTTTCAGGCATATGGTAAACAATCAGAACCATTTTACCATCTTTCATATTCCAGTTCTTACTACGGTTCTAGACCATAGCCAAGTCGTTACCGTCTCACAGAATCGGTGATTCACGAATCAATGTATCCTAGCTGGGTACCCTAAAACACACGCCCTGCTTGTGCCCCAGGCACAAAAAAGACCAACCCATTCCACTCTTGTCACGGGGTCCAGGTCCCGTCCAAACTTGGAGTCCAAGCCCCCAACACCTGAGACTCGATCTCAGTATGGTGCTTAGACCTCCATCTAGTACCCACCCCTAAAAGCCGGTCCAGAAAGAGCCAGATCCCATGACAAGAGAGTAACAAGTCTTCCCGCTCTCAGAAGCAAGTATGTGCTTAGAATAATAAGTCTGTGATCTGACTACCATCAACAGCAACGAACGGTCCTCAATCGACTCAGGTGGGACAAATGCAACCGGAGCCTTGCTCAGATGCCTAACCAAGTCCAAATCCAACGTACAATCCCGCCCGGTCTCCAATTATCATCCATAGATATTACATGTGATAGTAATATGATAATAACAACAATAATATCTTTCCTATCTCTAGCGAGAGATAGGTAATCACTCGACTTCTACCGAGGTCCTATAGCATAGCAGCTAAACGATCCATACCATACTAGTAAAACTCATAGGATAAGGATATATGTATGCAAGTGGGTTTCATTCAACTCCTTAAAAATTAATGCACAAGCATAAAATAAAGTATAGAATAATAGGGGTTATGCACCGGGGCTTGCCTGGATAAGATTTATCCAAAGATTAGCAATCCATCGTGGTTACACGATCATCAAGGCACCATCCTTTCTGCTACTCTAGATTACTCTAGAATTCGTCGTTGTTCCTATTATATACGCGGATGCAACGCATAGGCGTAATTAATCAACAACAACCGATACTCTTAAAAATACGATTACGCCTCACAAGCTAACGAGCTAGCTCTAATGGCTAATGCCCTAGGCTACGTATCCACGTGGTCGAGTAAGGCATCGTTTCCCAAAAAAAAATTAGTTCTACAATCCCAAGGTGTTTTGGCATTTTATTGATTAAATATATATATTTGAGCTAAGGCTCATTTAGCTACCTTAGCAAACTAATTATTATGGAGCTACAAAAATTACAGTAAGCACCTAATAATGTTAGAAATTTTCTATGAAAGTTTTAGAGCCAACACTATCACCAATTTATGACAATAATTCCTACAAGTTTACGTCTTAACCATATTAAGCATCTCGAATTAATTGAATAGCTCCTGAAAATACTATGACACTATGTGAACAAGATATACTGGCAGATAGAGCATGATTTTAGGAACCTAACAAAATTAGTTTTACAATGTTTGGTCAACTACACAAATTTATTTTGAATTTACAAGTTTGCCTGAGAAACTAAATTGGAAAATGCTTAGAAAAGGAAAACGGCTAGCGGCAACCAATTCGGCCCGGTAACCCAGCGGCCCAGCGCGGGGCGTGGCCCACGCGCGAGACAACCCACGGCGGGGAGCCCGCGCGCTGGCACTTTAGCAAAAGAGCACTCTGACTTTTCTCGAACCACGACTAAGTCCTAATACTATTTCTTCCTATCTCTGGCGAATTCACTTAACCCCTTGGATTTTTCTAAATTTCCCCGCGCACACCCCCGGTCGCACCGTGCATGGTGGTGCGGCGTGTAGCGGCACTGGGTGTCCACGCCGGCCACCATGGGCCTACACAGACCCATTTAGCAGGTTGGTCACCATCTATGGCTAAACGCGCCAAGATGGGTGGCGGTTAGGGGCTCGGAGGCACACTAGTGTGAGCTGCAGCGGCGAGCGACTATCCACAGTGGCGGCGCGATCATTCCGATGAGAGAGGAGGACGGAGGGGGTGGAAAAGTGGTGCGTGAGCACCAGTGACATACCACGTGTACAACCAACACATTAGTGAAGTGGGAGAGACCCCGTGCGGTGCTAGCCACGTATGACCGAGCGGGACAGTGGCGCTCCGCGATGGACACCGACGTGTCACCACGCTGTCGACGAGCATCCTGGCCAATATAGCGTGAGCACCGGATGGAGGGAGTCCAGGCGAGCTCAGGGTTACAAGCAATCGAACTGCTACCACTCCTACGTGCCTTACCTCCTAACCTACCGATTCAGCGGCGCCCATGACCGTCAACGATCAAAAGGCCAAATTGCCGGTCGGTAGGGCATGACCGAGCTTGATGGGGAAGAGACGGCTAGCCTACTTCTTAAGCTACCCGCTAGAGTGAGGAATTATAGGGTGAAGCCGCTAGCGCTAGGAGGAAAGGAGGAGTGGTGGCTCAGCACACCGTGCGGTCATGGAGAGGGCACACGAGCGAACCCGAGCAAGTTAAGATGGGTGGCTCCGCTCGATGGTGGCAGCAATGTGAGCTTGTTCATGCGGACGACAAGACCCCAAGGCTTGGCACGAAGCTCTCGAAATGGCATGGCCAGATTCGAGCAGGGCTCCCTAGCGTCAGCTAACGAGGGCAAGTGAGGCAGGGAGGCATCCCATCGCCGTTGTGACAGGGGTCGTCAACCTAGATGCGACGGGCAGCGGCACATGCTCAGAGACTCGACGCGGTATGTAAGATGAAGGGCGAGGCAAGCGTCATGATGGCAAGGCGGTGATAGCCGTAGCTCCATCTTAACCCCGCGCGCTGCTCGGCTGCTGGATGTTGGTGCGCACACCATGGTAGTGGGACCAGACCGTAGCCAGCTGGGTCAGCCAACGCAAGGCCAGGGCGCAGCGCGGCATCGGCTTGGCACACGAGTTGGCCAGCGACCGCAGCCTGGTGATGACATGAGCCTGGCACCAACAGCATTGTGCCCGCAGTGGCCGTGAACTCAGACCGAGCGACTACTATTGGTGATGTGCATGCATTTTAAAGCGAAGCGAAAGCTACAAACGATCACAATTAAGGCCCAACTAATTCCCCTATCCTAAAGTCAACATTATCAGCGACCTAGCAAAGCCATCGCCATGGCCAGAGAGCAACCAAAGAGGGGGATAGAAGGATGCCAACATGAGCTCATCGCGCTGAATGCCCTTTCACAATCGAAGCCCGAAACAAAACCAATAGCTCGTTCTAGTGAAGTTAGGGCAATTTTTGCGACGCCACGCCAACTCCAACTCATCCGTGAACTACACTATGCTAAAGTACTCACTTAGAGGCAACCAACAATAAAAAACATGAAGCTAGTGTTTAAGCATTTTAGTTAGAACTTAAACGCCAAAATGGCATTGTCTACTCCCTTTTTAGACATAGAAAGGACAAGAGTCCGGTTTGAACTCATCAACCATGAACACTTTTGCCGCAATTTTTAAAAGGCCTAAACCTTGTTAACTGCAACCCAGAAATACTCCATGCGAAAGTCCGTACTTTATACTATGCCGTAGGAACAAAATATTTAAACACTATTTAATTAGTTTGCTCAATATAGTTCGCCAAAAATGGCACTTAAATCACAAGTTCAACTTCCTCCCGATTCAACGGAAAGATCTAATTTTAATTTTAGATTTGATTTTTGAGCTATCAAAAATACTATTGAACAACATTTATTCACCAAAACAAAAGTTGCATTTTTATCTACTAAACTTGTACTTCAATTTTTATTTAAATACTAAATACAAGCTATATTTTGTTTTTGCGTATAAAAATTGTTTTTCAAGCCAACCGATTAAACCCCTTACTTCGTTCTCCCTGTTAGGATTTCTATTAACATTTTACACACTAACTAAATTAACCTACAATATTGATTGAATTTCTTCCGACCACAAAAATGAGTCACATAAGTTTTGTTTATCATTTCATATGTGTGTTAAATTTTTAACAACCAAAAACCTGCTCTGCAAAGTTCTCTTAGACTTAATCTTGGTGCTAAGCGAGCTTGTAACACCAGGGGTGTTACACTCCCTCTCCCTCTCTCGCGCTCATCGCCAGGTGGGGCCTGCCCGTCAGCGGCCCCTCCCCCTAGTCATCCCCTTCCCCGCTCCCCGCACGCCCGCATGCCGTCGCCGGCCGCCCAGAGCCGCCCGGCCACGCCGCGTGGCCACATGGGCATGTAGTAGCCATGCCCGCGCAACCCCCTGCGTCATGGGCCTGCGCACGCCCAGCCTTGCCGCTCGCTCGTCATGCACCATCGCCGCCCCGCCCCCCTAAGCCCACTCGCCGGTGGCAGCTGGGCGCCTATAAAAGGCAGCCACGCCTGCCCTCACTCCTTCACTCCCACTCGCACTCGCTCTCACTCTCTCTATATCACTCGCTGAGATCCCGCCACCGCCAAGCTTCGCTTCCGCCACTTCTCAGCCGTCAAGAATCGGCCGCCGAGCTTCGCCGTGCGGTAAGCTTCCCGTCGGTGCCCTCCGCTTCATCTTTCTCATTTTCTGCGCACCAACAAGGTGCGTCGGAGTTCCTCCGACGAAGCCGAGCGCCTCCGCTGTGCGCACCACCGCCTCCCTACCACCTTCTGCCATGGGCAAGTGCCCCATCGAGCGAGCCACATCGCCCGCTCCTGCCCTGTGTCAGCCACGCAGGCTGGGGAGGTTCCCAGCACCTCCCCGGCGAGCTTCCCACCGCCACCCATGGCCACCGCCGCGCCGCCGGTCAACGTGGACCTGATGCCCAAGGCCAGTCCACGGAAGAGCCCCTGCACTTTTCGCAAATTAACCCGTAGTCCTAGATTCAAAATGAATTTCTGCTTTTATTTATTTTAAATCCTAATTTAGTCTATCTTATTTACAGGTTTGCCCTTGTCACATAAAATGACCATAACTTCTCCGTTTTAGCTCCGATTTCAGCGGTTCTTGAACCCACGAGCTCGTCTCGACGCGTAGAATAGTTCAGTAGGCTTGTCTTGACCTGTTCCATGTATTGGTGTAATGTTTCTCATTAAAATTATATGTTTGCCTTGTATGTGATGATTGACACGTATAGACAGGGATCACTTTGGGGGAGAAGGAGAACCTGATTTGCAGGAACCCGAGCAACCCGCATTTGGAGAAGGCAAGTACAGCACATTCCTTGAAGCATATTGTTTACCTATTTAACTTTAATTACACTTTACTTTTATGCATGTGTCTTAATTTGTTAGACCCTAAGAACTCTGACTAGTCTTTTAAGTCCTTCCTTGCACCTGGGGGTTTCACACGGGTAATTTTAGATATGCTTAGCTGCTGCAACCCACAAAGGATCAGGCTACTTATATTATGATAATGTAATCCTGACTAATGGCTCACTGCAATGGATGGTTAATTAAAAGTTGGCTCTTAGCAACATAGGGGAAATAAGTGCCTGTGGTTTTGGGTACTTATGTCTGCCCTCCCTAAGGACCAGTTCGTGGAGCGATCACCCAGGATATACCGTACAACCCCAAGCTTTTATGGCTCTGACTTGACGTATTAGCATACCTTCTGCTAGTAGTGCAGCAGCTTACTGGGTAGGTGCAAAGGGGGGGGGTCTTGGTTCCTAAGTATGGTAGTCCTCGCTTGTGAGGGATGTTGTGGGTGGCTACATGGGGTCCCTATGGGGACGGCTAACCATGCACCAGATTGAAACCTATCGGGTTGCTTCCTACTAGTAGAAACTGTAAAAAGTCTCATAGTGAAACCCTGCCCGCTCACCTTGGAAGTGTTTGTGGGTCTTGCAAGTCTCGGGCAAATGGGAATCACGACATGGGGTGAAAGTGTACAACCTCTGCAGAGTGTAAAATTGATATATCAGCCGGGCTCACGGATACAAGCGGCCTAGACCCTCACATGATTAGAAATAGATCTCACATGTTTATAAATGGAATTTCTAGGAATTTGCTGGGCATTGCTATGTCCTTTGCTGATGAGGTGGCTACCTCGGTTTAGATTTCGGGCATGGCTATGCCGTATGATAATGGAGATGAAAATCTTTTGAATGGTTTCATAAAACTTAATGATGACACTCTCATTTAATTAAGGGCTTGGGATATCTCTTTACTCACTTAGTGAATATAGGTTGTTTTTAATAAAACTTTGCCAACTAAAAAAATGTGAACCTGCAGTAAGCCCGAGTTAGCTTTGTCCTTGTTTTAAGCCTTGCATTTTGTATTACTTTCTGCCTATACTTGCTGAGTACAACAAGTACTCACCCTTGCTATTCCCCAAATAAAATTAAAGGCTGCTCAGAAGATGAAGCTTGGGATGGGCATTCGGAGGATATTCCTAGGTGTTAGGCGCGTGTGCTATCGTCGACCTTCCTGTGGAGGGCATTGATGTTTTGTCTTTTCTCTATAATAAGACGCTTCGCCTGTAATTAAATTCTGATGACCATATAATAATAATACACTATTTTTCGTACACTATTTTTGATTATCACTGATGATGTCAAGTCACATGTGTGGAAATTGATCCTGGCACACATATGATGTGCACCCGATTTTGGCGCTACGAAATCGGGTATGACATTGCCACAATCCGCTGCAAGCCATCACCTCGACACATGAGCAGCTACTTTTGCTCATCCACATGCTGCCCATTTCCATTGAGATCCGGTGCATACATCGTAGCTCCCGGCAACCAAGTTGCTTCCCCGAAGATAGCAAGACGAACATGGGGCCTCCAACTGCCACAAAAGGGTCTCCTTGCGCCGAAATGGCCACCGCTATGCGGGATCGCTCGTCGCCACACCACGTAGGCCACTTCAGCAACACATCTCTACTGGCCACCTCCTCTAGCGCCGGCCTCCTTGCCAACTTCGCGGACACCACTGGCTCATGGTTCCACCAAACCATCGCCCTCAACTGCCATGCAGAAGCCTTGCCCTCCAATTGCTACGCCAATACCCTCTCCCCGACAGCCTTCCGCAACCATGAACACCCACACCTCGAGTCCTCAACATGGCCTCCACCCTCCTCGACCCAACCGCCAACGCCACCGCGGCCACACCATGCTACTATAGCAACTTGCAACAGCTGCCATCGCAGTCACCATGCCGCGCCACCACAGGCCTCCGTGCCTCAGTGCCCGCGGCCACCACGCGCTATGCGCAAAACTCCCCACACTCATTGGCCCTCCACGCACGGTGGGCGCACCGCCTCGCCGCAATGCTGTCACCACCTGCGCCATTGACCCCTCTCGCACGGCCGTTCGCACCATCGCCGTGCCACACGCGTGGCCTCCGAGACACCACCAGGCAGGTAGGGCCGAAATTGGGCTCCAACCCACCAGATCCGGCCTTCCTTCATAGATCTGACCAGGGGGCTGCTTGTATTCGACCCATGTGCGGCCTCCGTACCACCATCGCCGTGCGGACCTTGTGCGGCCTCCATATCGCCGTCGCCACGCAGCTCACACGGCCCACCTCCACCTCGCCCTCCAGATGTGTGCCAAGCCCACCGGAGTTGAGGAGGGAGCAGCCGCATCGCCACGCGAGCCCACGACACCTTGCCCGCGTGCCACCACCAAAGGCCCCTGACCACCAGCTCCATGCGCAGGAACGACTGATCGGTGTGGGGGGAATCCGGATCTGCCTTCACTTGGGCTGGATTCGCGCCGCCGGTCGCTGCCGGTTGCCGCGTCGCTTGGCCTTGCCATGCCCTACGGGAGAGAGGGAGGGGGGAAGAATGCCCAGCCGCCGCTATCCTCGCCCTCCGCCGGACATCCGACATCGATCTCTGGCGGCGGCCAGGCTGGGGAGGCTCAGGGGAGGGAACCGGCCGGCGGCGGAGAAAGGTGCCTCCCATGTCGCCCCTTGGAGAGGACGGTGCTATATAACTAGGACAGTGGGGTGGCAAGTGGTGATCCTTTGTGGTTTGTGGCATTTGTCTTTGCTTGATACGACATTTGTGGGTTACCCAACACCGTGGGGTGCCATGTGGATCATATCCTTTCATTCTGAGGTAGACCAATATTGTACATATGGATAATGGATATTAGCGAATCAATTCTAGGTTTAGATAGTGATCGCCGAAGAGTTCCTTATCAAGTCGAAGGTCTGACGATGATGATGAATTGTAATACCTAGCTGCAGTACAACACACCTATTAAAGAGAAAAGTTCTTTATTTTAGCTGAGGGAAACATAGCACAATACAGTTGATGGTAACATGTATATTTTCCAACAATGCCCGAGAACAACTATAGGATGGCTGCTGTCTTTTTTATTTGGGTAATATATACCACCACATCCTTGAACATTACTTAAGGTGTACAATATATATAGCTCCGATAGTTATTTCTGCCTCCTTGGAGCAAAGCTTCATGCTGGTATTCTCTTGATCAAAGATGACAATAAGAGAAAACTTTACATCAGTACTGGCTTCACGTAAAGCGATGTTAACATGTCTTTGATTGTATGGGAGACAGTGTATTTGTCAGCTTTCTTGTACATGTATTCTCCAGTTCGTGCAAACTCAAGTACCGTTCGCGGCACAACTATCGGGTATTCTTTCAGTGCAAGGCCCTGTCCAATCATGAACTTCCATGAATCTTCTGTAAGTTCTTTTATCTCTTCACATGCTTCATCCATTGTTAATGCATGCTGCTTCATGTAACACTGAACAGTTATGACACAGTGCTTCTCTCTTTGTTCACGCTGCAAAATGTGCAATATTAGGGATTTTCTATTAAACAAATATAGTTTGATTAATATCCCAAACTCTATGAATGCTAACAAAAATTTTATGTTTGGGGTCATGTCCATCATTATCAATATAATTGTCGAACAAAGTTACGTTGTGAGTCTAGACGTTGATACGAGTTAAAATCAGGGTATAATCTTTGCATGAAATTAGACTACTCAAAGGATAGAGAAAGACCTTGGTTGATACAATGTCATTGGAGAGCCGTACAAATATACCAAAAGACTTAACAAGTTCAGCATCACTCATAACCTATTGCATGATCTCCTTTGTTACTATATCGCCCATTCCAACAAACGCGGAACATAGCACCAGGGTGCCTCCAATGCTTATGAGTGAAACTTGAAGGTGTTCTTTCAATGTTTTTGGCACATAATCTTCATCACGCCATTTTATTTCCTTGGTGTATTCCCGAACTAATTCCTTCACCTATATATATAGAATAAGACAACATGTGAAGTCATTTTAGATGCTTTGCTAAATTATATCCATTGCTGAAAAATATGATTACGAGACAATAACAATAATAGATAGTTTGCAACATTGGCATGGTGCTTGCACTTGGTAATTTCCATGTTGTAAGGAATAGATTTATATGTAGAGCAAGATACACCGTCAGTATATTTTTACAAGGAAATAAGGTATCCCATGGTAATATGTGTGTGTGTGTGGTGCGCGCGCCCGCTCATATAGTAATATATATGGAATAGGATGTGATCAACCACTGTATTATCCATTATAAGCACTACCGGACTCCTTGAGTTTGCCGAGTGCCCGAAACACTCGGCAAATTGTTCGCCGAGTGTAACACTCGGCGAATACCACTCGCCATAAACAGTACCGGCAAAGCCAACTTTGCCGAGTGCCATTTATCGGGCACTCGGCAAAGTTTTTGCCGTGTGCAGTTTGGCTCTCGGCGAAAAGAAACGGTCATAACGCCAGACCCGCCATTAACAGCGACTTCGCCGAGTGTCAAACGGCAAGGCACTCGGCAACTAATTTCTTTTTAAATATTTTATGTTTTTAGAATTCCTTGTCGCCGAGTGCTGCTCTCGGTAAATGATAATAATATGTCGAGTGCCGCGCAGCCAGACACTCGGCAAACATTTTAGAAACAGTATTTGGTTTTTTTCAAAAATGGCTTTTCGCCGAGTGTGATAATACCTACACTCGGTAAATATTTCATATTTGCCGAGTGTCTTGGTCATAACACTTGGCAAAGCCTCAGAAATCTGAATTTTTTTGTTTTTGCATTACATTTCACAGCACATGTATATCACAGCACAGATATGTTTCACAGCACAGATATATTACACAGCACATATATCACATATATATATCATCTCCACACACCACATACACTGGTAGAGAACCGAGCTTTACTCCCGGTGGGGAACCCCCTCTAGTCCCGGTTCCCCACCCGGGAGCAAGCATCCGGGACTAAAGGGGGGTCCTTTAGTCCCGGGTCAGGAACCGGGACTAAAGGAGGACCTTTAGTCCCGGTGGGTAACACCAACCGGGACTAAAGGTGCCTCCCGACATGCCCACGATGGCGGCACCTTTAGTCCCGGTTGGTAATCTGAACGGGACTAAAGGTTTTTTTCCTTTTTCTTTTCTTTTCATTTTTTTGTTTTCTTTTCAAAATAGGTTTTCGAAGTCGTATTGTACGCTGCTAATTATACATTTATACGCGCATATAGTATGTTTCGGTTCAAGCACAATGAACGTATTAAATCACACAATTCAAGCATAGAAATATATATATATATATATATATATATATATATATATGAATGCATGCATCATATATATATTTACATGCATGCATGCATATGTGTATTTTACATTATATTATTTCATGTGCATATATTACAAAAGATTGCATTACAGTTGTTGTGACATAACAAGTTTTCTCTCATCCTCTAGCTTGGCTTCAATGGCAGTGTTGGGTCGAAGTAGAACTCACCCTTGGAATCGATGACTGCTCATTAAAAAATCCCGCTATAGACTCTTGAATTGCTTTGATTTGGTCTTGTTGTATGACCTTTTCCTCCAACCATCGAGTCTATAGGTTTGAATTAAAGGAAAATAAATTAATATATGTACATATATATATATAAAGACATAGTAACACAATCAATAATAATAATTAAATGAATATATAGTGTATTTTTAACGTACTTTGAGTCTCTCTGTAGGAGTTCTTTGGGAGAGCACCTTGATAAACTTGCAAACATAGTAACCACAGTAGTTGTTCCCCTGTTCTCGCCTTAGACACCACACCACTTACGAGAAAAAGATTTGTCATCCAACGGTGATCCGGTGAAAGCTATATGTTTAATTAATAAAGATGATGCGATTCGTGGGACTTACTTTCAAAGGATTACATTCAATTGGCGCTTTGCATTTTTCCATGTGTTGCTTCTCAATAAAGGTTTTCCAAACACCGCCTAATAAAAAATTTGCCACGTCATCGATATAGTTAATCATCATGTTTGTGTGTATATATAGTTGCTAGAGATCCCAAAATTACCCGGATAATATCTATCATATCTTGGTAGTCTTGTTGTGGTTTTCTCATCGAGTCATAGATTATCAAGTGACTTTTCACCGGATCGATGTCCATCAATATCCAAGTGATTGCTGCATGTGTTTATAGGATATAACGCATAACACTCATTAATTAACTAGAATCAACATATGAGCCATTAAGGATATGATCGACATGATTAACACTCACTTGAAGTTATAGGGAAAGAGTATATCCTTCTTGTGGCGTTGGTTCACTAAGAAGTTCATGAGGTTACTCTCGACTCGGACTTCCAATTAGTTTTTGGAGTAATTGGGTCTTGAATACTATATGGGGATCAACAAAACCAATTTCATTGCAGCCTTCCTTCTCGAGCTCTGTCATTGTAAATCTGCATATATATAGTACTTGTTAGGATAATTTATATGCATATACACACATATGATGAGTTTAATAATAGATCGAAAGAATTATTACTTACGGGCAATAGCGACTAATGATAACTTTGTCCGAGAGAGGTCAGGTGGCATAGTTGATGAAATTCGCAAAGTCAACATACATAACATCATCGCCACGGAACCAATGTTCGTCTCTAATTTCGACACCAACGTTAGAAGTCTCCATCGGTAGACGCCTTTGCATGTACCACTTGTTTAAGGTGTACATTTGCGGCCCCCAGATCGAGATAAGGCTTGAGGTTGTATAGACTCGCCTAGTACAATTTTTTTTTCTTCCAAATATCAACCTCCGCCAAGACTCTCAATGTTTCCATCACCAAACATCGGTAAAGGTCGAGACCGGTCTCATCAAGAAATTCACCAAGGTGATCCAAATCGATATCCGGAGGTATGTTTGCTCGATGCATTAATCCTAAATTGAACCATATTCATTACCAACAACTAGCGGGGGATTGATTGGTGCGCTTGTTGTCCGAGTTGGGCAATGCCTTTCCCCGCCCGCTTTTTTTCTCATGTCGCCTCAATTGACTTGGTGAGAGTGCGGTCATAGTCCGATAACGTTGATTTGGATGGCTTACGAGATTCCCTTTGTTGTTTCTTTGGTAAGAAGTCACCTTTTTCTTAGAATATCGGAGCTACGAAGAAGTACGGTTTCTCGGGTTTCTCCTTGCTTCTTGATTCATTTTAAGTTTGTCATAGAATCTAGACATGTCTTTTTATATGCATCAGTTCCTTCTTCCTTCTCTTGAGATATTATTTTGGGAATAACCCTTGGTTTCACGGTGGCTTTCTTTGCAAAGTGGGACCTGGTTCTTCGTTTGAGGGGTTGGCCTCTTGCTAGGCTTCTTGGTAGGCGGGGCGGGGAGGCGTTGGAGACCTCCTTGGAGGTGTTGGTAGCGGCGTTGGAGACCTCCTTGGAGGTGGCGGGTGCATGGCGTTGGAGACCTCCTTGGAGATGGTGTAGATGCAGCCTCGTCTTCCAACATAATGTCATCGTGACTGAGCACTATGATGATCTGGCGATTGAACAATTGGATTTAGGTTGGGGAGGATCTGCTACAAAAAAAAAAAGGAATGACATATTATTATGAGCAGATTGTTAATTATTTAAGCCAATACAAATTAATGATGTAGTGTTTTCATCCGCACGCATTACCTATGGTGAGGTAGTTGAGGAGGAGGTGGAGCCGACATCCCCTGGAATGATGATGTAGCGCTATGCGCCATAGAATGAATGTCTTCTCCGCTTCTCCTAGAGTCTTCTTCGCCATCACCTCCGTGGAATGTCAAGAGGCAAATCACTAAAACCTTTTTCAGCTTTATCTACCGAGATGGTAGCATATCCTTCTTGGATTATATTCCCATGAATCCTTGGTGTCTTGGTTGGTCGATAGGATTAACAAGACCGATAGCCACCTTGATTGTAGAATTCTCCTTCGAAATGTGTAGCTCACATGTTGTACAAGGTTCAAGATGACGTCATCCACAGGGAAGCTTGATCCTGTGTCCCCTTGATTTGGTATCTCCGTGGAAGCGCAGTTGCTTTCAAACCGAACAGATTGGCTAATGTTGATTTTCGGCTCTAATGCTCGCCTTACTTGCACTCACCGCTATTTGCACTTGCCTTCCGATTTCTCTCCGCATTCTCGCTTCAAGGTTTTTTTTTCCCGCTCTGTGCTTCACGCACCGCTTCCTCCAATCTCTCGGAGCCGCCTCGCCTCTTCTTCCTTTCTTTCTCTGGCGACTTCTGTAAGAAGGTCTGTCCTGAGGGAATCCATGCTCCCACGAGACACTTCCTTTGCCTCTAGTTCGGCCACCATGTTCAACAGTCCCGATGGCGTATGTCAGCTCATCCTTCTCTCTGTTGGGCCTGAACGCACCACTAGCAGTAGCTCTCTGAGCATAAAACAATCTTTCTGCTGCTTCTTGCAGTCTTGCGCCATAAACGCACTTCCCTGTCTCCTGGTCTAGTGTTCCCCCATGACCGAAAAACCAATTCTTTGCACGTTCTCCCCACTCGAGTGATTCTGGTCTTATACCCTTGGCAAGAAGGTCTGCTTCCATTTTGTTCCACTTCTTAATGGTAGTTGGGTAGCCACCTGATCCCAAGGTATGGTGGTATGTCTTCTGTTGGGCATTACGTTGGTTCTTTATCACCCGACTCACACCCTCTTCCGAAGTCTTGTACTGTATAAACTCATCCCAATAGGGCCTCTGCTTTGAGATCGGGCCTGGGACAGTAAAATCTGGTGCTATGTTCTTCTTGACATACGTCATGTATAGGTGTTTCTTCCAAGTCTGAAACTGGGTGGCCATCTTCTTCATTGCCCAATCCCTAACTCGCTCCTTCAATTCATCACCATCTATTATATCATCATAACCATCTGTTTGGAGCGTGAAATGTACCAAGACATCATTCTAAATTAACTCCTTGTCACGATCGGAGACAAAACTGATATGAGGGGCATTGTTCTTCTTCTTCCATTCACGGGTACTAATCGGGAGCCGGTCCCGTACATAAGGTAACCACACATGGTGCACAAATTTCATTTTTATTCGCCCCCCGGTTCTCCTCAGATCCACATTGAACTCCGAGATGATGAAGCGGCCCTCCAATGGCTTTTTGGGACCTCGAACATTTTTACTCTTCGTTGTAGTTGTTGATGTCGATCCAGAGGGCTACAAAACATAAACATTATTTTTAATGTCATGAGCACACATAAAGACATATGATAATATATATAGCTAATAATAAAAAAAATATATACTTGGCCAATCTGTTGTTGCTCATTTTGTTCAAGAGCTAAATCGACTCCGTCATCTCGCATCCTCTTGCACGTTATTTTTAGCACCATCATCGCCGGCAACTTGAGTGCCGCAGTGTTGATCAAATTCATCATCAACTCCTCCTCATCCATGTTTCTCGGTGGCCATCTAGCTTCAAAAACAAAACCAATATATAGTACATCAACAGAGCGGTTCGCCCTGGTGTGATTGTTTAGCATTAACGATAATACGAATGTTGATCAACTAGGCCACGAGAAAGGGCGGTGTGACAAGAGTGGTGGTGCTCCGCCGTATACATAGAAATGCATGGACGAACGAGGGCGGCGGTGCTCCGCGATGTATATATACATGCATATGAATACAAATGACGTATATATACATGTCGGTAGCGGTGGCGGTGCAGTTGACGACGACGACGTGACGTGGAGGCGGGCGTCGCGTCGGCGTGCTGACGACGACGACGACGTGAGGCGGGCCGGGGCGGTGTCGGTGCGTGATGTTGTGATCCTATGTACCATGTGAACCATGTAGTCATTCATCATATGAGAAACGTATAAGTCATTATGAAATGTAAGTATATGTGTCATTCATCATATTACTTTAGCAACATTAATATATTATATCTCAGATATTCAAAGTTCACAAATGAAGAAACATTGAAGTTTTCCTTCATTTGTCTCATAATATGCATGCAAGTCCAACCAAAATCGCTTACATCATCACATGTGATATTTTTATAAACTAAAAAACGCTTAGTTTACAAACTGGGTATCAAAATTGAGTTCCTATTTGACCATTATATATCCTACAACAAATCCTTCAAAAAAAGACCCTACATGAATATATTTGGATAAAATTTCGTTAACAAACATTGATCTATGAAGATAGAAAAATTCTTCTATTGAAACCGCATCTTGGAATAATGGCATATCATATAGTGATGAATATATGGCGGTTGATTGGCTGGATCATTTTCAGCTTTAGTGACAAACGACAATGGTTTCCAAATAATATATATAGCGTGTTTATCATACAAGCCATGGATTTACATCGATCTAATTAATTTCTAAAGTAATTTCATTGGTGGTCCTTAATTAAACTTGTCATGATTTTGTGATTCAAATATTCATTTTCAGTTCCTCGCTTTCATTTGCATATATAGAGTTCCAAATATATAGAGTTCCTCGTTTCATTTGCATATATAGAGTTCCAAATATTCATTTTCAGTTCCTAGATTTTGTGATTCAAAATTTGGAATTTTCAATCGACCTCGAGCGTTGACATGGCTTCCACCAAAGTTTTACGTAGTTTTCGACGTGATCTATAATTCGGCAAAGGAGGGCTCGGGCGAATGTACAAAGACATCGACGAACATATCACCTCGAGCTCGGCGGTGGAGGCCTCGGGCGCGGTGGAGGGGCCTCGGGCGCGGAGGAGGCGCGGTGGAGGCCACGGGTCACGCTGGAGGAGGAGGGCACGCGGCGCTGTGATGGGAGGCCGACGAGGAAGAAAGAGGGCGGCGCCGGTATCACGGAAGGCGCGGTGGGGCCACGGGCGCTGTGGAGGGGCCTCGGGCGAGGAGAGGGCGGTGGAGAGGCCACGGTCGCAGCTGGAGGTGGGGCACGGGGCCGTGTGATGGAGGCCGCATGAGGAAGAAGAGGGCGGCGCCGGTGTCACGGAAGGCTAACGGACGCGGTGGAGGCGGGCGCGAGGAAGAAGAGGGCGGCGGTGTGTTCGACGAGGAAGAAGACGAGCGGATCGATTCGCGCCAAGCGCTGGAGGTTATATATCGAGAGAATTACTCCGGTGCCACCACCAACCGGGAGTAAAACCTTTACTCCCGATCGCGATTACCAATCGGGAGTAAAGTCTTTACTCCGGTGCGTGTTACCAACCGGGAGTAGAGTATTTTACTCCCGGTTGGTAACACGACCGAGTAAGAATTTTTTGATGAACCCGAAGCTGAGCCCACCTTTACTCCGGGTGGGATTCCCACCGGGAGTAAAGGTGGGCTAGCTTGCTTTTCCACTGCTTTTAAGCAATAGTCTTGTTAAATACAATAGAAATGCAATAGTTTTTGTTAAATACATAGTAAATTAAATAAAAGGCATAAAATTATTTTGTTAAAAATATGAATTTTCTTTTTGTTTATTGCACATAGGAAAAATCTATAACCTAACTTTTTTTATTTTTTGTTAGAATTATAAAACATAATGTAACTAATATTTATTATGTTTGTTAATGCAAAATGTAGTGTTTAATTAAAATTATTAAAACTATTGGTTTTGGACAGAAATTTATTTTCACGTCATTTTAACGTTAATATTTTAATTTTTCATCACTCGGTATCCTAATTTACCTTTTTGAGAGAGAAATCCCACCAAATCAAACATTGATTTAATTTGAAACATGACATAATAAACATCCGAATTCACAATTATTACATAATATCTCAAACACACACTATATTAAATCACTATATCATCAAGTGGGCACAAAGAGTGAACTTCTTCTTTACGTATGTCCCTTGGTTATGATCGCTTCAGTAACCATGGAGTGTCCTCATCATTTACCAAGATGCTAGGGTCTTTGTTCACTTTGAAGGCGAATTCGGTCATCCTTTTCATATTATTCTTCCGACATGTCCGACTTGTCCTCAATTCCCACGATGACTCTTTTTCCCCGAAAGAACTATGTGGCGCTTTGGCTCTTTGGTTGAGTCATTATCGTTTTTCCTCTTTTTGGTTTGGTAGACATATCATTGACATAGAACACCGATTCACATCCTTGGCAAGGACGAATGGTTCGTCTTTGTACCCAATATTACTAAGGTCTCACTGTTGTCATTCCATACTCGTTGTTCATCGTTACCCCGCCTCCGGTCACCTTGACCCATTGGCACTTGAACAATGGGATCTTCAAAGTAGGTGCATATTCTAGTTCCCATATTTCATCTATGCGTCCATAATATATCCGCTTATTCCCATTCGGTTCTGTGGCATCTATGCGGACACCTTTGCTTTTGGTTGGTACTCCTTTTATCTTGGGCTACTATGTAGAATATGTTCCCATTTATCTCGTACCCTTTGTATGTGACGATATGCCATGATGGTTGCATAGCCAATAAATACAGTTGCTCATGGATGCTCTCATCACCTTGACATTTTTTTCGCAACCAACCGCCGAAAGTTTCCATGTGCTTATGCGTAATCCAAGCAGATCTTCCCTAGAAACTCGGATCGTAAGAGATCCTTGTGTGTCTCAATATACGGATCTACCAAAGAGGAGTTCTCAGAGAACTGTAGTACGTTTTATTGAAATAATCATCATCCGTACCAATATATGTTTTCCTCCCTAGTGTCCCCTTTCCGCTTAGTCTCCCCTCATGTCTCGATTCAGGAACACCAATCGAGTCAAGGTCGGGAATAAAGTCAACACATAACTCAATGACCTCTTCTGTTCCATAGCCCTTGGCGATGCTTCCTTCTGGGCGAGCACGGTTGTGAACATATTTCTTCAGGACTCCCATGAATCTCTCTAAAGGGAACATGTTGTGTAGGAACACAGGACCGAGAGTGAAAATCTCCTTGACTAGGTGAACTAGGAGGTGTGTCATAATATCAAAGAAGGAAGGAGGAACACCAACTCAAAGTCGACGAGACATTGAACCACATCATTTCGTAGTTTAGCTAGATCTGGGTTGGATCAATTGCCTTTCGAGAAATTGCATTGAGGAATGCACATAGCTTCACGGTGGCTAGACGTATATTTGGAGGTAGAATTCTCTTAATGCAACCGGAAGTAATTGCATCATGAGAACGTGATGTCATGGGACTTTAAGTTCTGTAATTTCTTCTCGGCACATTTATAATACCCTTTATATTCGAGGAGAATCCAGATGGTACCTTGATGTTGTTTAAGCATTCAAACATGATTTCCTTCTCCTCTTTGCTTAGAGTGTAGCTAGCGGGACGTAAGTAATGGCGCCCATCATCTGCTTCTCTCTGGATGCAGTTGTCTCTTTCTCTCAAACAACGCAGGTCCTGTCGTGCTTCAAATGTGTCCTTAGGCTTTCCATACACACCCATAAAGCCTAGCAGGTTCACACAAAGATTCTTCGTCAGTGCATCACGTCGATCGAAGCTACGGACCTCCGTGACTTGCCAATAGGGTAGGTCCCAAAATATGGACTTCTTCTTCCACATGGGTGCGTGAAGGTTAGCGTCTTTTGGAATAGGTTGGCTTCCATGTCCTTTTCCAAAGACGACTTTCACATCATTGACCATATCGAGTACATCCTCACCGGTTCGGTTGCGAGGCTTGGTCGTGGTCCGCCTTCCCTTTAAAATGCTTGCCTTTCTTTCTTTACGGGGTGATTTGCGGGGAAGAAATCGACGATGGCCAAGGTACACGACCTTTCGACATTTTTTCAAGAATACACCTCTAATATCACCGAAGCAAAGTGTGTGCATGCATTATATCCCTTGTTTGATCTGTCCGAAAGATTACTTAGAGCAGGCCAATCATTGATTGTTACGAACAACAATGCTCGCAGATCAAAGTGTTCTGTTTGTACTCATCCCACACACGTACACCTTCTTTATTCCACAAAATGAGAAGTTCGTCAATAAGTGGTCTTAGGTACACATCGATGTCATTGCCGGAGGTTGCTTCGGGCCTTGATGATGAGCGTGCATCATAATGAACTTCGCTTCATGCATAACCAAGGAGGAATGTTGTAGATACTTAGAGTAATGTGCCAAGTGCTATGACTACTGTTCGCTCTCCAAAAGGATTGATACCATCCGTACTTAAAGCAAACCTTAAGTTTCTTGCGCCATTTGCAAACTCGGGAATTCTCTCGTCGATTGCTCTCCACTAGGACCCATCGCCAGGTGTCTCAACATATTGTCTACCTTACGGTCTTCTTTGTGCCATCGCAACAATTTTGCATGTTCTTTGTTTTCGAACAGACGTTTCAAGCGTGGTATTATAGGAGCATACCACATAACCTTGGCAGGATTTTCTTCCACGGACGTTCGCCCTCAACATCACTGTGGTCATCTCACTTTGATCTTATATCATGACGCATGGCATACCG
Source organism: Miscanthus lutarioriparius (assembly GCA_904845875.1). Taxonomy (NCBI): domain Eukaryota; kingdom Viridiplantae; phylum Streptophyta; class Magnoliopsida; order Poales; family Poaceae; genus Miscanthus; species Miscanthus lutarioriparius. The sequence continues at coordinate 58,668,953 of CAJGYO010000013.1, forward strand.
GGCATGCATCCAATTTCTCGTACTCTTTGCCACGCAGATGGGATGCAGTCATTAGGACATGCATGTATCTTCTCTATTTCTAGCCCCATAGGATGTACAACTTGTTTTGCTTCAGTAGGTAGTGGCGGGCAATTCATTGTCCTTTGGAAGCATCTTCTTTTGAATTTTTAGTAACTCTCAAATCCCTTGTCGATACACCATTCTTTGCCTTCCATTGCAGCAATTTAGTGTGGTTCTCAACTTTTCTCGCCTCGCATCACAAGTTGGGTACAACAATTTCTTGTGATCTTCTAGCATCCGCTTTCGAACTTGATCTTCTCCTTTTCACTTTCACATTCTCTTTAAAGCGTCACGAATGACCGAGAAAGATCATCACGGCTCATCTTCTGCGGCTACCTCTTCTTCAAATTTTCTCCCATTGCAAAGATCATTGAAGCACGCACCATCGGGAATAATATCATTGTCGTCCCATTGTTCTTCTTCACCTTCTTCCATTACAACACCGGTTTCTCCGTGCTTTGTCCAACAAATATAGTTTGGCATGAAACCCGACTTGAACAAGTGTGAATGAAGAGTCCTTGAGCAAGGATATTCCACCGTATTCTTACATATGGCACATGGGCAGCACATGAAACCATCGCGTTTGTTTGCCTCGGCCAAGACGTAACAAAGAATGCACGCCGTCAATGAACTCTTGGGAGCGGCGATCAGCATTATACATCCAATGACGGCTCATCTGCATTACATGACATAAATACCATATTAAAACCTAGATCATAATTAATTATTTATACAACATGCGTGCCACCACAAAAGATACAAATTTATGAAAGCATCACTACAATGTAGACAATCCCAACTACCACTAAAAGAACTAAAGCTAAAATACATTTCAATAGCAGTAGGATTTCACGACCAATCTCAACTAAAACAGACAGATCCCCCGATTGTGCAACATCTTTGGGCTTCTTCGGCTGGATCACTGCCTCATTAGCCGTCGTATCTGCCTGTTGTGCAAGATATTTTTGCACGAGTTCAACATACTCTTCCTCCCAGTAGAAGCCTGAACATCGTCCACTGCCATCCCACTGAAATTAAAACAAAAAATTAGAACTTTAATCACAACTATCATGAAAATAGGTATAAACTAACCATAATCATTAAATACGATAAAATAACTCACATTGCGATCCGGAGACTTGTAGAAGATACGATCCTTGTTGGGACCCTCCTTCTTCACTCGGTACTCCATCACAATCTTCGTCTCATCACGACACTTGCCACATGGAATGAGAGGGAGGCCCGGCCTAAGTCACTTTGGAAACCCATGAGAGGCCGAGGACCCGGAAGCAGTTGCCATCTACTCTCTATATTTATTTTTTAATACACTATAAATTTCTCCTTTTATAAACAAATAAAATTAAGAAACTATAAAATTATCTAGATCTCTAAACAATGATATTTTTAATGGTCATTGTGTTCTCGTCTTTTACTGCGGCAGGTAAGTAATTCACATGATATTTCTGCAAATTAATGAAGAATGGGAGTGTACACACATAATGTATCACTGCGACGATATCGGGACGTGTGAATAAATAACCATCCATACTAGTTGACCTTGCTTACGTGATCATCTCGGCGAGCATTTCTCCACCGGACGGCACCGTACTTGGCCACGGAAGAGCTCCAATTCTATGAGGAAGGGAACACGGTCTTCCATGACCGTTGCCGCTCTCCCTCGTAGAATCAAAGCTCCTCCTTGACGTCCGTTACCGCTCGGCAGAGAACGTGCTCGCCGAGATGAACACGGTCCGCAAGTTCAACTAGTATGGATTTTCTATAATTTTCTAACTATTTTCTAAGTTTATATTTATATATATACTACGTTTGGGTACGGTGATTGATGAGACTCATCGCGACGATATCAGGACATGTGAATAAATAACCATCCAGACTAGTTGACCTTGCTTACGTGATCATCTCGGTGAGCATTTCTCCACCGGACGGCACCGTGATTTTGGCCACGGAAGAGCTCCAATTCTATGAGGAAGGGAACACGGTCTTCCACGACCATTGCCGCTCTCCTCAGAGAATCAAAGCTCCTCCTTGACGTCCGTTATCGCTCGTGGCAGAGAACGTGTTTCGCCGAGATGAACACGGTCCGCAAGTTCAACTAGCTACTTTAACCTTATTTCATGTAAATATGCAAGCTTGAAGTGATTTTGAACTCAAATTGCTTACAAATGAAAAAAACTACAATAAAGAACCATATATATATATATAGTGAACAAAATGAGATAAGACAATGGTGAAAAATGAGAGTATGAGATTGGTAACCTTTACAACTGAAGAATCGACGGAGGAATCGAAGAAATCGACGGAGGAATCGAATAATGGATGGAGGAACAATGGAGGGAGGGAGGAAGCAAGAACACTAGTGCAGTGAGCTTCAAAATGTGCTGAGCTCGGGCTCGGGGAGGAAGAAGGAGACGGCCGGGATATAATGGGGGACCTTTAGTCCCGGTTGGTGGCTCCAACCGGGACTAAAAGTAACTTTCCAACCCCGGGCGTAGCCACGGCCCGGGAGTAGACCTTTACTCCTGGTTGGAGCCACCAACCGGGAGTAAAAATCTGCTTTAGTCTCGGTTGGTGGCTCCAACCGGGACTAAAGGTCCCCGCCACCTCTCGTCTGGGCGCTTGATAGAGTTGGGGCAGGGACCTTTAGTCCCGATTGGAGACACCAACCGGGACTAAAGGTATTTCTAATCCCGGGCGCAAAAAATTTCGGGACTAGAGCCCATTTTGGCCGAGGATCAAAGGCATGTTCTCTACTAGTGATATCACATACATCACAATAATCCACAATGATACACAAATGTTATACCACAATACGAACATAAGGTTCGAGTTTAAAGTATCCACCACAAGTGCATTACAAGCATAAGTGCAACACAAGGAATAAGTTCAACACATGAAAAGAAGCAAATCACCAATTAGACCACGGCGACTGCTGCGGTGGGTCATGAGGTACATCGTTTGATGCCGCCGATTGACCCTGCACAAAGAATAGATAAGATTACTTGATAGCTGCAAAAGGAATTGTTGAGACATATATAGCTAGTAGCATTGCAATTCAAAAGGCAATACAACAAATACAACTGTGTGTGTGAGTATATAGCTAGTAGCATCGCTGGAGCCTTGTTGTCTGAGCTCGTGGGCTTTTGAATCTGCTCACATACAGAACAGTTCCATTGCCACATGCATAACCTGTAGAAATCTCAGGCGTTCTTGTAGGAAATTAGTATGCAGAAGGCCTTTTGCCTTGGCCCAGCTGTGCGGATTTGAGGAAGAGGTGGTGCAGGGCAACGGAAAAGAACGGGAGTCGGGAGCGACAGAGGCGGAGAGGCCGTGCAGACACCACCAGGTGAGATCGATAAAACTAGGGTTTAGAGTGGGCTTCACACTTTTATATCAGAGGAGATATCAGTGGGCTGTTTTAGATCTTTATGATGGGCTGGAAATACAAATTGAGCCGAAATTATTTGGCCGGTTTGGTTTTGTATCCGACGTGTGGGCCTAGGTGGCCAGTGAGTGCATCGGCACATAAGTGCGCAGAACCTGTATTGGGATTTCCATTCAGACAACTGCAATACAGAAACGTTCAGGCGGGGGCTCAAGCGCTCACGTTGACAGGGATAGCCGGCGGCCAGGGGCGTTACATAGAGCAAACACGATTCATATATTAACAATCGTAGTAGCCTCTTATCCACTCCAAGAGAAACGACGTTTTTGACAGCAGACACGACAGATAAAGCCTGTACATGCATATAGCTAGTAGCATCGCTGGAGCCACCGGCCGCTCTGTTTTTGCTGGTGACTGGTGAGCACCGCCACCGAGCACGGTCTCGTTTCCCCCGGGGACAAGATTAGCACCCGTCCGGTCCGGTCTACATTTCCTTGCTTCAGGATTCAGCAATGTCCGGCCCGGCCAGAAGAAGAGTGGGAGTATCGAAGGTATAATATACATACTACTACTGTGGTCAAACATATAGCTCCACTACCACTATTTTCTTGCTCCATTAAAAAATGTAGGGCATATTAGGCCAGCACTGTCTCCGTCGCCTCTAGCACCAGATCCTGACCCCTTCTTCTCTTACTCTTCAAGTTTCGCTGTCCGGGAGGATGAGACAATGGCCAAGTCCACATGCACTCACGTCGCCGGCAGCATGTGGATCTTAATGCCAATGCGGAAGAGGGGGAGGGAGCGGAGTTGATTGGGTTGGGAAGCGAGGTGTAGAGATGAGCTCCCCTCACCAGATTCAGGGCGACAAAGATCAGGCCGTCTCGACCAGTGGTTGAGGGGGAGGGAGCGGAGTTGATTTTGTTGGCTAAATACTATGATAATATGTTGGTTTTGTAGCGACTGTTAACAAATTCTAAGCTAAGTTTAATGGTCAATGCATACTTGAAAATACTTTCTAGAAAGGCAAACAATTGCTATCCCTTAAGTTGTAACCACTACATCTACTGATCTACCCTTCCCGTGAACACACCATTTTGGATGATGATTTTTTTTTCTGCGAGGAATTGTAGGTGCTGATTCTTATTTGTTTTCTGACACAACCTGCGGGACTGTTTTGCACTAATAAATAGAAAAAAAGAATTGTAGATATACTCACAGGAGTGTCTTCAGGAGGACGAGGAGGAAGGAATAGCGTTGTGGCAGAGGTTCACCCATCTTCACGCCGAATCCTGAACATACATCGCACAAGGAGGAGGCAACTTAACACTTATCCAACATTTATATATATTATTTTGTGTCTGGTTCCTGAATCCTGAACATTTGCATACTGCATATATATCACCCTTGTGCACATATACGTACCTAGATGGGGTTGTGGCGAGCTGGTGCCTGTCGGCGTCGGGCAGGTGGCCGGCCGGTGTCGGGCAGCAGGCGGGCGGCGTTGACCAGGCAGCCCACGGCGGGCGGGCATCGGCGGCGGGCGGCAGGCGAAGCGCAGGGCTGCCGGCGTCGAGCAAGGGGCTCCCTGCAGGCGGGCACCGAGGTGGCGTAGGGTCTCGCTGGGGGCAGTCTGGAGGGGTCATGCTCGCGCTCGGTTCGTTTTGTGGGGAAAAGGCGTGGGGCCAGCCGGTGGCTGTGGGCACCCGGCCGGCGGGGTGGAGGTCGACGGCGGAGGCGGGTGGGTGGGAAGGGAGGGGGGGCCGAGTGGGGGGGAGGAGGGAGGCGGGGGGTTGCGGTGGAGGGTGTGCGGTCGGCGGCGCGCGTGGGGAGGGACCTCGACGGCGGGCGTGGGGAGCACGATGGAGTGGGGAGGAGGAGGCGGCGTGGGGGGAGCCTGACGGCGGCGAGGGGAGGAGGTTGACGGCGCGTGCGACGGAGGAGAGGAGGAGGCGCGCTGTGAGGATAGAATGGAGAAATGGCTGTGAGCCGCCAATGGCCTAGCTATTTTGCGGCCTGTTTGCCGAGTGTCGGCCCGATCCGACACTCGGCAACGTTTTTTTAAGAAAAAATCCCATCAGTTTGCCGAGTGTCGGCCGATGGCGCACTCGGTAAACTACTTAAAAAAACCTAAACGCCTAATTGCCGAGTGCCGTGACGATTGGGTACTCGGCAAACATTTTTTAAAAAAAGTGCCCTCCTGTTTTCTCTATTTTAAAAAATCCCTGTTCTCCCTTAACAAGAAATTTTAAAAAAAGTTTATTACATTGTTGCCGAGTGCCACCTATGCAGCACTCGGCAAACTTATTTCTATATTTCATGATGTCCTTTTCTTTCCTCTACTTAATTACTTTTCTCTATTTCATGTTTCACTAATTTAATGAAATGAACTTGCATTACACTTTGTTAGGTGCACTCACAAATGTATATTTCAAGCTTGTACAAAAATTGGACTATTATTTCATGTGTTTGTATATCACGCATCTAAAATTCAATAATTGCGACGAAAGAATTAAAATTACGAAATGGCTCCGAAAAATTGTCAAAAATTCACAAGCGATCTTTGTTCTCTATTGTATATACAAAAAATTTTGAAGTGAAACTCCAAATCGACATTCAAATTGTCTCCTCATCTTACCGGATCTTTCTCAAATCACAGAAACTTCTCCGGAGATCATCCGATTTGTAAGCAGCGTACATGTCAACTTTGCCGAAACACTCTCAATTTTTTACCATAGCCTCCACGTATGATATCATGACAACTCGACGAATTTCGTGATTTTCAGACTTCGTTTGCTTTTTATAGAATTTTCAGACGTTTCCGCCACACGTTTCTGCTCATGTTTCGCGAACACAATGTTCAAAATTTCTGGCCTAGCCCTAGATACGGTCTCAAAACAGACTCAGTGAATAGAATATCATTTTTATTCACTTTTTTCGGATATTCGAAGCACTTGCAGTTCGAATCCAAAAAATTACAGAAAATTCATTTGACTAAAATAAATTGACAAAATATAGTAAAATAACTCAGAAATGTACAAAACTTCAACACAGAGCAACAGGTATTGTAAGACAACAGGACAAAAAGTTTGGGAGGCAAAATCAAAAAAAAAAATTGTTTGCCGAGTGTCAGATGCTGACACTCGGCATATAACAGAATTTGCCGAGTGTCGCAAGGTGACACTCGGTATAGATGTGGGTTTGCCGAGTGTCGTATTTTGATACTCGGCATCTAGGTGGGTTTGCCGTGTGTTAACGTGTGACACTCGGCAAAATGATAACGGAGGTCGACGGTGTTACCCGGACATGAAGTTGCTGTGTGTCTATTGTTTGCCGAGTGTAGGCACTCGGCGTAAACTGTTATGCCGTGAGTTTTGTTTTTGCCGAGTGTCGTCTTTGGGACACTCGGCAAACACCATGTTTGCCGAGTGCCCGAAATCTTGCCCACGGCAAAGATGGAGACACTCGGCAACTTAGGTGTTTCCGGTAGTGAAGGAGTTCATTTGTCATATTAGGCTTAATAATAATCAGCTGTGTCAAGGAAGATAGAATTGGATACTTGCCGCTTCTTTTAAATAGAACACACGATAGCTCTTGTCTGGTCCTAACTCATGCTCAAAGGATGTAAATGTCTTCAACAAATATAAGTAGAAATCCTTCATGTATCCTGGGTGGAGAGAGACTGCAGTTTCATCCCACCTGCAACTTACTAATTAAGTTAGAATATATATCCCTTTTTCTCTCTGGAGTATATATATGTAAATCCAACACCTCAAAAGTTTTCGGTGTGGTATTTTCTTAACAGCATATCTACAACAATATGTGCAGCTGTTGACAAAATATGTGAATTACTTACTATAGTTTTTATAGAGAGTTCCCTTTTATGGAAAGAAAAAAGATAGAATTCACTAGACAGAGCCGCTCATGAGGACTGTACCTTTCGACCGCTTCCGCAAGTTGCATACTCTCATAAGTGGTAGCATGTGAGTCAAGGGTATCATCTAGAATCGTGATAAAAGCAACAATCTTCGTAAGTATAATTCGAGAATGAGAATATTGAGGATCATAGCATCCCCCACTCATCCAAAAATACACCTCTACTATCCTATCCCTGACGAAACTCAAGTTTGATTCGACACGGAGTTCCTTCCACCACCTGGGATGTAGAGAAGAACAAAACAATTGTCATAAATTTGAAATATGCACTTTCAATTCCAATATGAGATTCAAATATAAACTTACACCGTGCATTCTTTGAGCTCCGTTGAATAAAGAAGCTGCCAAAGGTTGAAGTTCAATTTCGCAAACTCCAATACTGTTTTGTTTTGTTTTGTTTAGCGTCCTTTTGATAAATAGAAATATAATCCCTTATTTCCAAAGTTCCAACCCTTCGAAAAAGAGGTGTATCAAGGGCAGAAGACACTTCCTCTGCTAATGGTGATTCCAAATGTTCTAATCTATCTTGAAGGCATCTTGTAGTAAAGGAAATTGCCTCATCAAGCAGTGTCTCTCCATGAATCCTCAGGTATGCTGCATTGTATAAGCTTAACAAGCTCCTAGTATCAGCATCAACAAAATTCCCTTGTTGATCTTTGAAATTTAGAAATACATCTGCATGCATATATATCCAGTTGGTTAGGACAGTGAGCATTTGGTAATATATGTTTTCTCAAGCGTGACATATATATAGCTCAGTATTTGTAAGTATATGATAACAAAGGACTCACCGGATGAAACATTATAGCCACATTTACGCAGAAGATAGAATCGACGCGAGACTAAGTCCAAATTACCACCATCGTAATTGGAGTTGTAAACAACAAGCAGCTTGTCGTTTATGTCATCCTCATAGTGGTAGTCCAGATTAAGTCGCTGCAGTGTGATTATAAGGTCCACTATTTCTGGCACATCATCTGAACTTTTGATCATCTTCCTCACTTCTTCCCTTAGCTCTCCAGTCCTTTCCTGCATTTGAGCTTCCTGCAGTATGTGTTTAATGTTTTAATAAATGTCTATGTCTCTATATATATAGCGAGCAACTTGCGTCATTTACTAAGCATGTTATATATAGTAAGAGGCTAGGCATCACGAATTATATATCTAACACTGGTCACTTGTGTAAGCAAAATAGTAGATATATTACCTGTGCTGCGGTTGGCGCCTCGTAAGAAAGAAAGAAATCTCCCCACAGAGTTGGATGGAAGGAGGAAGAGATCTTCATCTCCTGGCCGAGGCAAGGACCGTCTGTAGTTAGTGTTGAGGCAGCCATCCTTAGCTAGCTATCTCAGTGCTTCGTATCGTATGTGCTTTTGGTACTGAGATATGATTTGAGGTAACAGATATAGAAATAAAAGTCTAAGCTGTCGCCTTTATACTTTTCGTAATGGAAATGGAGAAAGTAACTTCCCTTGCGAACAACACCTTTTCCAAGCTGCTTCAATATTTTATTAGATGGCCTTCTGTACTTTGTATATTTTGTGATGACCACATACAGAGATCTAAGTATCATTTATAGTTAACATTGTGATGATTCACTTCTAAATTTTAGGACTATAGCAATGTCAATTAGTACTACAAGAGTGTTTTTTTTTCACCTATAGTGTTTATTAAGCTGCTGCGTCTCGTTAGATTATGGATCCATCAATATATGGTTATCAAGACATGACGCGATGGTGTTTAATGGGCTACCATTGCTACAGAATATTCATCACACCGCCGGCCAGAAGACCCCATATATCAGTGCTGATTTCAGTCTTCTTGGTGATAATCGGCAGTGACAGTGAGGTCATCACCCGGCGGTCTGCAACAGGAGGTGACAAGTTACTATGACCGCCTGCCAGTGGTGAAAACATTTGAAAAATTAAAAAAACAAAACACCATCTGACTAAGCTGGCCATCAGGTGCGCCTGTGCCCGCGCCATAAGGGCAGCCGCGCTGGAGCCACCGCCGCTATGAGTGAGGGCAAGCCTCCACGCCGGGGTCGGGGAAGGCCGCCGCTCGCGTGAGAGTGGAAATCATCTGGGCCGGGGTAGGGGAAGGCCGCCGCTCGCGTGAGAGTGGAAATCCTCTGGGCCGGGGTAGGGGAAGGCAGCCGCTCGTGTGAGAGTGGGCAGTTGAAGTGTCATTCAAAAATATTGTTTCTGTAGTAGTGTATTTCCAGTGGCGATGGGCGGTTGCTGTATTTTTTATTTTTTATTTTGTAAAATTGTTAATATGTTTGGTTGCCTAACCAGTAGTAATAATAGGTTCAATTGGCAAAATCTGTAGGGACAGAGGGTTACTGATATAGAGGGTTACTGATATAGACAAGGCCCGATCTTCTGAAAGGTATGATAGCATCGATTGGTGGAGACTCGACGTTCACAATCTAGGCTTCGAACCAAGACTGATTCGGACCCCCGCAACCGTTACACCACTGCTCCGTTGGTTATCAACAACGCGAACGTGATTGACCTCGCCGAGAAGACTTTTCTGCAAGCGAATCGAGAACACAAGCAAGAACGGGATGAACGCAATCTGAAATTGCAAATAAATATGAGGCTTATGATAACGAGAAGGAGTTCAAGTCCTTATTAGAAAGTACTAATCGTCACAGGCGAACAAGATCAAGAACTGGGGCCCTGGTTCACAGCAAGCAGCATTGGCGGCACAGTTGCAGCAAAATGATGTCTGTTTCACGAGGAAATCAAGAACTAAACAAAACCCAAACCCTAAGGAGAGCGACGGCTGCTAATTATAGAGTCTTGGGCATCACCCCGCTGGACACGCACCCTAATGGGTCCAAACACGATACACGGTCCAACGGACCGGTGTCGCAGCACTCTGGCAGATTCTGGACGCTAACTTGTTTCGATGATTCCCGTTGATTCCGAAGATCTTTTGACGTGAGACCACTTGGATTGGCTTCCTTATCAAATTAGCTTTCTACACATATGTGGATCGTCGAAAATGGAGTCTGGATGCGTCCTGGGTGACTAGTTTAAGGCAGACTGGTCCTGAAGGCCGGGGCAGACTCGAACTTGAGTTGCTTTGGGCCTCCACCTCGGAGACTCAAACCGAATTAGCCTCGGACCTACTTCTTGACTTGGACACCCTTGCTGGCCTCCTACCCCTCCATACCATGCGCCAAACATGATCATATGCATGGGTGTCATGTCCTCATCATCCTCCCCTTCTTGACGAAAAGCCGTCCTCGACATCGATTGCGCTTGAAACTGATCCTGCACAACATAAAGGAGAACAGGGTTACGAAGACAAAGGAAACTAAAATAATTGTGAGAAGGAATGTGACCATGTTTCCAAGTTTCTAGCATGTCATCTCGCATAAAAAATTCAGCAAGCATGTAGACTCCATGGTCTGAATGCACACGATGTATGTCAACACCATCCTGTAAAAGATTAGAACTAACCAAAGATAATGCAGCAATAGATGGTCTAGCAGACATAGGTAGCAACCAACAATGCTCCCCTTCTTGGAAGTGAACTTGTTTCTTTGAGGAACATGAGAAAATGTTTGAATTATTATGACTGCCCTCTAAACGATCATAATCTTGTACAACAAAAGGAAAATTTATATTACTACGAATGTATACTCGATGTATCATATATTGTCCCTTGTTGTTATATTTGCCAATAACATGATATGTGTGTTTAGAAAACTAAGGCAAATCAGCATATTTAAAAAGGCTCTCCTCCAAACAATCTTGGTTACACAAAACATCAAATTCAATGTAACCCAAGATATGTAAAGAAGACAACAGTTTGAACTCATAAGTTTTAGTAGCAATATGAATAATATGTTTATTTTCAGCACAAGTGACTGGTTCCAAAACATGTAAAACTGAAGCATCATCAACTAATTCATCTTTATCACAAGGAACTTCAAGCAAATTATCATGGGACAGAGATAAATCAAGAGAGGGTTCCATTAACAATTGCTCTATGATAGCATGGTTTGTGGAAAAAAATAGTACATTAAAACAATTCTCACCTTCCATGAGTGTAGCACCATGAGCATTACCTGTGTTCTCAGCAGGAGTAATAGGTGCATTGTGAAGTGATGGTTCTGAATTTGCATATGAGGTTGTGGGCTCCTCATTTTCTTTCATGTCATCCTCTCGCTTATGTACATTATCCTGTAGAAGGTTAATCATAGCAAGAGGTATAACAACAGACTCTTCCTCTAAATGGTGCACCTCAGCATATGAAGTCAAAGCAGGAGGTGGATTAACAAAGGTTTCTCGCATAAGGAGTTTCATATCATCCCAAGTTTAAGGTTTATCAGAAGGATCTAAAGACTCCCACCAAAATAAAGCAGAATGTCGCAAAACACTAGCTGCATTGTTTACCTTCCTCCTTGGACACATAAAGCGAGTAGCAAATATGTTATCTATGGCAATTTCTCACTCCATGTACTCATCAGCACCTATACCATCATAAGTCGGTGGATACGAACAACCTGTCATTGTTAGAAGACAGCAAAAGACAACACAAAAGTATTATCCATATTAACTACTTAGGTTGTGGACAAGGAAAAACAAGGCACTCAACTCTCAAGCGTCTTACCACGGTTTTACAAGTGTTCTTACAAAAGCAACAGGTGGTGCAATCGGTCAGTGACCGTGATACCGTTGTAGCTTGAGTGTAACAGTTGCAAGGCGAACCAATACTTGATTAGAAGAAAGTGAAGCTTGGACAGGCATAATATAGTAGCAAGGAATAGCAATAATTTAATTTAGAAATTGCAAGATTGAAAAGTAGTCCCAAGCTAGTCTATGTCGCTGGCCTAAACTCGTCCTGGACCTAGTTCAAGCAAGCAATACAATACAACTCAGCACAAGCACTCAAAAGGATGCAAGCACTTCTGAACTTTTTTCACTTTCTTTTTCTTTCCTTCTTTATTTTTTTCTCTCTTTTTTTAGGTGCGGCTTTTTTTCCTTCTTTTTGTTTTTGCACATCTTTGCCTTTAACTCTTTCTTTTTTTACTCAGAAAAGTGCTGCAAAAATAATTATAAATAAAAATATCAAGAAGCTGCACTGTAGCGTGATCTAAACTCTCGGCCAGCAAAGCAATATCAGCAGTAGTACTGCCTAGGCATGGACACCCTGACAGGAACTTTCCTTTTGGATTAGAGCAAGGAAAAACCAAAGAGATGCCCAACAAGGATCACAACTAACCAACAGTAGAAAATCATGTGTGCATATTATTTCCAAAGGAGACTATAACTGCCAATTAATTCTTTCCTTTCTTTCTAACTGTGCGCAAGAATAATCCACCAGCTACAACCATGGAGATCAGATGAGATATACTTTTTAAACGTGGAAATAAGGATCAGGATAAAGATTTGTACTATATGTCTCTCTCAACTTGACTTATTCTTTTCCCTCAATTTGCTCACATAACAACCAACAGGGATGCAAGATTTGGCGAAAAGGAACAAACTATCACCACACTGGAAGACAAGACTTGACACTAGACCAAGAACAAGATCAGAACACAATGAACACTAAGACGCGGCGAGGGACGATAGTTCAATAAAGCAAACTGAAATTAAAAAAATTGCAAAGGCACAGCAGGCTATAGGACTAGAGATATGTGATAGTGTATATATATTTTTGGCTTTTTTTGAACTATAGGTAATGCAAAAACAGTAACAACCTAAAGGGGAAAACAAAGTTATACCTAACGGGCAATAAGGTCTCTGATACTACTTGATGTAGACAAGGCCCGATCTTCCGAAAGGTATGATAGCATCGATTGGTGGAGACTCGATGTTCACGATCTAGGCTTCGAACCAAGACTGATTTGGACCCCCGCAACCGTTACACCACTACTCCGTTGGTTATCAACCACGCGAACGCGATTGACCTCACCGAGAAGGCTTTCCTGCAAGCGAATCGAGAACACAAGCAAGAACGGATGAACGCAATCTAAAAATGCAAATAAATATGAGGCTTATGATAACGAGAAGGAGTTCAAGTCTTTATTCGAAAGGACTAATCGCCACAGGCGAACAAGATCAAGAACTAGGGTCCTGGTTCACAGCAAGCAGCCTTGGAGGTACAGTTGCCGCAAAATGATGTCTGTTTCATGACGAAATCAAGAACTAAACAAAACCCAAACCCTAAGGAGAGCGACGGCTGCTAATTATAGAGTCTTGGGCGTCACCCCCCTGGACACGTCCCCTAATAGGCCCAAACACGATACACGGTCCAACGGACCAAAAGATAGTGTCGCAGCACCCTGGCAGATTCTAGATGCTAACTTATTTCGATGATTTCTGTTGATTCCGAAGAGCTTTTGACGTGAGACCACATGGATTGGCTTTCTTATCAAATTAGCTTTCCATACATATATGGATCATCGAAAACGGAGTCTGGATGTGTCCTGGGTGACCAGTTTAAGGCAGACTAGTCCTGGAGGCCGAGGCAGACTCGAACTTGAGTTGCTTTGGCCTCTACCTCGGAGACTCGAACCGAATTAGCCTCGGACCTCCTTCTTGACTTGGACACCCTTGCTGGCCTCCTACCCCTCCATACCATGCACCAAACATGGTCATATGCATGGGTGTCATGTCCTCATTAGTTACCAACCGGTGGTGATAGGTGATTATGTAGGAGTGGAATTGTCCATCTTTTTCCATCAACTTAAACTTTTGGAATAGATTGGTTAGTGTATGCAACTTAATATGGTATATATCATAGTGAAATGCCTCGAATTCTAATCCTTTCAGGAGCAATCAAATAAAATAATTGCAACTGACTTCTATTTCCCATGTTTGAGGTCATGGGGAGATTGCTGGATGTGATTGAATTGATCGGCACATGTAGCTTTATAATGTCGGTTTGAGGTCATGGGGAGATTGCTGGACGTGATTGAATTGATCGGCACATGTAGCTTTATAATGTCGGGAAAAAAATTGTACATACATTACTACTCGATTTCGATCATTTCGATTAGCCTAGCTTAGAGCCATAACTTGAGTTTTACACTACGTAAAAACAGTTTTTAGCAACGGGATGAATTTTTTGTAGGGGCGGCTGGTGATGGAGCCACCCCTACAGTGGCGTGCTCGGGAGCCTAGACACCAGCCGCCCCTACAAATGGAACAGCAGGGGCGGCTGGTGATACGAGCCGCCCCTACAAGTGGGTCTGATTTGTAGGGGCGGCTCACTCACCAGCCGCCCCTGGCGTTGCTATTTGTAGAGGTGGCTGGTGATTGAGCCGCCCCTACAAATGCCCCCGTATAAATACCTCTGATTTGTAGGGGCGGCTCAATCACTAGCCGCCCCTACAAATGACCCACATATAAAACAACTATAGCACCTTCTTTCTCCTCGGGTCACTCACTCCAACCCATGAAAGAAAGGTGGAGATGCCTTGGGCATCTCCCAAAAATTGCTCTACTAAGGAGGGAAGGTTTTGATCTCAAATCCTTTGGTGGAGAGGTTGTATAAGGTAAGAAAATGCTATTCCACACTTTTTTTGAAGTTTTAATGGTTGGTTAGTGAGTAATTAAAGTTTTATTTTTCTCTCTCTTCTATGGTGCTTGAGCTACTTATGAAGCAAATTAGACCCAAGTTTTAAATGTACTAGGGTAAATTAGGGAGGGGAACAAGATCATACCCTTATTTGGTCCATGTTTCTTGATTTTAGTGAACAATTAGTTAGTTTTATGCATGTTTCATGTGCATGTAGATCTAGATCTAGGGTTTGGTTTTTTTATTAATTTTGTTTTTGTAAATTTATGTTTGATAAAATTGGACTAGGGTTTGTATGAAAGATATTGGGTAAAGTATAATTGTTGCTAATTGTTGTCTTTGAAATTGTTTATTGTAATCAATAAATATGTATTTTAATTATTTATGGATAAATGGGCCATTAATTAATTTTCCTCTACTATGGTGTGTTTGTATGCTTCATGTAATTATATTAGATTTATATTCATATATATCTAAAGTGTATACAATTATTCTCAAGTAATTATTAATTTGATTCATTTTTATATATATCTGAATAAGTAGTCCTTTAATGTTTGTTTTGTTGTTGTTGTAAAAGATTGAGTACAGGAACTCTTGGATGTATGGTTCATTAAGGTTCAAGGCAGGTTTCCGTGAAGAGGTGGATAAATTTATTGAAGCCGCAAAGAAGCATGCAACGACATTGAAAGAGAATAAGGATACAATTATTTGTCACTATAAAGATTGCAAGAACCATATGGCATGGACATATGTGACTATCATCAGATCACATTTGATTATGTAAGGATTTATTGAGGACTACACAGTGTGGATTCATCATGGTGAAACGGTTATTGTTAACGACGAGGATGAGGAGGAATACAACGATGAAACCATAGAATCCTTGTCTCAATATTCAGCAGAGCTTGATGCACGAATGGATTTTGAGTTTGGCAATGAACAAGGTGGCGATGCTGGTGGTTGGGATGGTAATGACGAAGGTGGTGCCAATAATGATGGTGGAGCACGTGTCGGGGATGAAGATGATTTGGAGGACATGATTCGAGCCCTTGGACCAAAGATTTTACTAAATAGCCCGAAAGGTCTAGAAAATTTGGAAAGGGTGACAAAAGCATCGAAGGAGACTATGTATGGTGTTGAAAAGGGTTGTCCGACACATTGGACATCGCTACATTTTGTGCTTGAGCTGCTCATCCTGAAGGCTAAGTACGGCTGGTCAGACTGTAGTTTCAATGATCTATTGCATCTCCTGTCATGGGTGCTCCCACAACCAAACTCAGTTCCCGCCAACACATACCAAGCGAAGAAGGTCATAAGTCCATTGACAATGGGGGTTGAAAAAATCCATGCGTGCCCCAACCACTGTATACTTTTTCGTGGCGAAACGTTCAAGTCACTAGATAAATGTCCCCGGTGTGGGGCCAGCCGATACAACAATGACCTTTACGGTGGGGACGAAGCCTCCACGGGGAAAAAGAAGAATAAGAAGGGTACAAAAAAGGTGGTACAAGAATCTTAGCCCCCAGAGGTCACTCCATTAGGCAACAATACAAAGCAGAGAAGAATTCCTGCCTTGGTAATGTGGTACCTGTCAGTGACCGACCGCTTGAAACGTATCTTCCTAAACCCTAAAGAAACCGCACTCATGACATGGTGGGATGATGAGCGCAAGGTGGATGATGATAAGATTGCACACCCGGCTGATTGTAGTTAGTGGCAAAGGTTTGATGAGAAGCACAAAGAATTCAGCGATGACCCAAGGAATGTACGGTTTGGCTTGAGCACCGATGGAATGAATCCCTTCAATGAGAGGATGAGCGACCACAGCACTTGGCCAGTGATCTTGACCATGTACAACATCCCAACATGGTTGTGTCAGAAGAGAAAGTACCTTCTCCTAACTATTCTTATTTCTAGCCCTAAACAACCAAGCATTGATATAGACATGTTCCTCGAGCCTTTGATGCAAGAAATTGAAAGGCTATGGAGGCATGGGGAGCAGATGTATGATGCGTTCCGAAAGGAGGACTTCATACGTAGAGCAATAATATTTGTTACTACCAATGATTACCCTGCGTTGTTTGCTTTGTCTGGATATATCAAAGGGAAGACGGGATGCTTGGTTTGCTTGGATGGTACTACATGGGTGTACCTAGATGCATCCAAGAAGATAGTTTACCTAAGGAGCCGATGTTTCTTAAAGACAAGTCACAAGTACCGTAGCAAATTGTTCTTTAGATTTTATGACAACGCCCCGGAGATTGAACCCCTCTCGAGAGACGTCATAACAGAGAACATGTGTACAGAATGGTGAAAAACATATGCATTGTCTATGGAAAGAAGAATCCGGATGGGACAAACAGAGATAGAAGCACACCTCCTGTCGAAGGCATACCTTTCAAGAAACAATCGATATTCTTTTAGTATCTGCCTTATTGGCCAGACTTGGAGGTTCCCCATGCCATTGATGCTATGCACGTGCAGAAGAATGTCTTTGAGAGTCTCATTGCTACCTTGATGGACACAGGAAAGTCAAAGGATGGTCTAAAAGCATGAAAAGACATGGTGCAGCTAAACGTGATGCCACAACTTCACCCAATACCTGAGGCTAATGGAAAATACATTCTGCCCATGGCGTGCTTCAACCTAACACCAGATGAGAAGAGAGCTATATGCACTTTCCTGAGGGGGGTCAAAGTCCTGACTGGGTTTTCAGCGAAGGTGAAGAAGCTAGTGTCGATGAAGGACTTGTCAATAACACACTACAGGGCTCACGATTGTCATGTGATGTTGACAGTGTTTCTACCTATTGCAATCAGGGCTATAAAGCCAGAGTTCTTGAAAATTGGCATCACCCGCATGTGCTACTTCTTTTCGAAGATCTCACAGAAGACGATTGGCAAGCAAGAGCTGAGTGACCTACATGAATTTGTGGTGGAGACACAAAACCAACTAGAGATATGTTTACCTCCTGCTTTTTTGATATAATGGCACATCTCATGATTCACATGGTTCATTAGATACAGGCGATGGGCCCTTGCTACTTGCATGAAATGTGGTCCTACGAGTGGTTCATGTCGGTTCTAAGTCGATATGTGCATAATCGAGCATACCCAGAGGGCTCCATGATAGAGGGTTATAGTACTGAAGAAGTCGTCGAGTGCTGTCAAGAGTACCTAAAAGTATAGAAAGGGATTGGTAAACCCAATTCGCGTCACAAGGGTAGGCTGGCTGGGAAGGGCACCAGTGGAAGAAAAGTGTTCATTGACCATGATTACAAAGAGGTGAGTCAGGCACATTACAGTGCCTTGCAGAGTACACAACTGATGCAACCGTATATTGATGAACACTTGGCTATCATTATGGCGGAGAGAAATGGTTGTTCCGATGATTGGGTCATGAAACAGCACAAGCAACGACTAACTACATGGTTGAAGGACCAAAACATACCGCCTGGAGAAACTATAGACTCTATTACCATCAGTAGGTTGGCGGAGGGGCCATCGAGACAAGTGACATCTTGGAATGCTTATGAATCAATGGGTATACATACTATACCCATGCAAAGGATAGTAAATATGTGAACCAAAACAGCGGCGTTCGAATAGAGGCTCTCGATGGATTGGGGCGAAAGATCCAATACTTTGGCATCATTGAAGAGATATGGGAACTTGACTATGGAAGGGATATAACTGTGGCCCTATTTCGATGCTGCTGGATCAAACAACACCAACTGAACGAGATCGAATTGAGAGTCCTGGACCTCAAGAATCTAGGCTACCAAGATGACCCTTGGGTGCTCGCTTTACGTGTCGCACAAGTTTTCTATATGTCTGACCCATAAAGTAACCTCCCCCCGAAGAAGACAAAGCACGTGGTTGCCTCCAGGAAACAGCACATTATCGGAGTTGATGGTGTGGACGATGTTAAAGCTTACAATAACTACGATGAGATGCCGCTATTCACATACTTTCCTAAGAAGATCAGTGTTGTGGAAAAGAACCTATCCAAAGACATATTGCCATGGGAATAAAAAGGTGTCAAGGGGAAAGTCGTTACAGCGGGCTAGCTAGTTGTTGAACGTGGAGTGTTTGTGTAAGTGTGTGTTTGTAAGACTTCATTTATGCATGCGTGTGAGACTATATATTTATGTATGTGTGTAAGACTAAAACTTTATGAAATCACTTAACACTTTATGAAATGAAGAAATGGCCAATATAAAAGTAGGAGATCTTGACGAGTTATACAACTTTTATATTCATCACCTTTACAACTGAAATCATTTAGTGGTTGAAAATCAGGTTTGAAGCTGTCATTTTTTGAAATTCAAAATTTGAACGGTTCAAATTTTGTTAAATAAAAAGATGACCAAAATAAAAGTTACAGATAGTGATGTATTCAACAACTTTTATATTCATCACCTTTACAGCTGAAATCATTTATTGGTTGAAAATCAGGTTTGAAGCTGTTATTTTCTGAAACTTAAAATTTGAATTGTTCAAAATTAGTGACAAAGATAGATGACTAGACTCAAATGATAGAGCATGATTTTAGAAAATTTTAGAAAAAAAAACCATCATATTTGGAGTTAATATGAGGGAGAAAAACTAGTTACAAGTTTGAGCCATAGATTAAAAAGAGAAATCACACTTGTTCATCATTGATCATCATGAACAGTTGTGATTTTTATTTTTAATATCTGGGTAAAATTTGTAACTAGTCTTTCTCCCTCATAATAACTCCAAATGTGATGATTTTTTTCCTAAAATTTTCTAAAATCATGCCCTATCAAGTTACTATGTTGATTTGGTCATTCTTTTCATTTGACAAAGTTTGAGCAATTCGAATTTTCAAATTAAAAAAATGACAAGTTCTAACGAGATTTTTAACCATTAAATAATTTCAGCTGAAAAAGTGATGAATACCAAAGTTGTAAAACTCATCAAGATCTACAACTTTTATTTTGATCATTTCTTCATCTTACAAAGTTATAGTATACATTGCTCACAAATCAATATGTTTCTCGTATAATTCATGAAACTATGAGTCATATGTGAATTTGTGAACAATGTTTACTAATACTTTATCATATGAAGAAGTGACCAAAATAAAAGTTGTAGATAGTGATGAGTTAAACAACTTTTATGTTCACGTCTTTTATTGTTGAAATCATTTAAGGTTTCAAAATCTTGTTTGAAGTTGTCATTTATTGAAATTCAAAATTTCAACCGTTCAATTTTGGTCAAATAAAAATATGATCAAAATAAAAGTTGTACATATTGATGAGTTCTATAACTTGGTATTCATGAGTTTTTCAGCTGAGATCATTTACTCTTTCAAAATATTGTTTCAGGTTGAAATTGTTTGAATTTTAAATTTTGAATCGTTCAAAAAAAAATCACATGACAAGATGACCAACATAAAAGGTGTACATGTTGATGAGTTATAAAACTTTTATGTTTACAACAATTTCATTTTATTTCATTTAATGTCATAAAATTATAGTCAAAGTTTTAAAATTCAAAATTTTAATTTTTGTTTTTTTGTTTTCTATATTGTTTTGACTACAATTGTTTATATATATATATATATATATATATTTCTGCATATAAAGAATAATACAAAATATTATATTTGTGCATATATACAATTATTTTTATATTACTTTGTATTTTTGTAATATAAAAATTACAAAATTAATAATTTAATAAAATAGAAAATATTTGTATGGGTAATTTGGATCAGGAACCGCCCCTACAAATCGCTATCGGTATATAAGCTGGGGCGCTTGGGTGACAAATTGTTGGGCGCTAGTAGTTTGTATTGTGTTAGGTGATTTATCCACCAGTGGCACTATCTGTTGATTCACTAATTGAGTATCTTATATGTTAAAGCAAAAGGTCATGGCATGATGCTATCAATTTTCAGAAGTTTAGATTACTTCATGTATAAGCTATACCTTTAGTTAAGCATAGTAGTAGTTCTCGCATTGTTTGATTCCTCTCCGAATCACTGTGTTTGTGTTTTTATATACTTATGCTTTTCATGTCCTAACTAATTCGTTCCAGATTACTGACTAGCCTCTTACTCTTACCTGCACCACCGCATGGCCTACTGTTATATTCAAGACATCTCAGTACACGTTATTTTTTGGTTTGCTGCACACTGTGATGGCAACTAGGAAGCCAATAAGATGGGGGCAAGTGGTCACGGTTTATTTGTGCATGGTCAATTTTCCACAAGCACATAGAGCACTGGAAAAAATATCTGGACAGAACCTCAATTTGTCTCCTTTTTTGTGTTCACAATTGAAATTTGGCCGGCTAACATTGGAGCTCAGTGCCCAATGTTAGCCAGCCAAATAATTCCAAGTCAATGGGAGAAGCTCGTGGCTCAGAATCAGAAGACTTCACCGGAGGCATTGGAGCTCAGTGCCCATAACACCGAGCTGGCGAAGTGGAACAAACATCACCATCATCTAGGCCCCGGTGGCTACTATGCCAAGGAAGAGTTGTTTAGGAAGATGGACGAAGAGGCCGCAGCTGCTAGGAATCTTGATGTGACGAATTTGAAGGTACGCTCAAGGAATTGGATATATGCAAGGAGTACAGAATCATCCGGCGGTAATCTTAAGTTTGATAAGCCAGAGACCCAAGAGGCAGTATCAAGGATACTGAAATATGCTGAAGACAAGGAGAAGGGCTCATTCAATCCTTCCAGAGAGAGGGACGAGCTTAGCCTTGGCTTGGGAAACAAGGAGCACACAGGCCGCACCAGGGGGCTAGGGAAAAGGACGACCTGGAAGCAAGGATTCAAAGAGGACAGGCACATGTACAAGAAACATGGCATAGACCGAGAGACTAATCATGAGCTCCAAGTGAAGGCTCTAGTTGCGAAGGCGCTGGAGGAGCAAGGACTGTCTACGGAGCCACGGATATTAGTGACGCCGTCGGGAGAACTGGCATTAGTTGGCAGCCCTCCGAAAGTTCCTAGCAGCCAAGGTTCCACTGCAGCCACAACCCCTGTCGATCGCATATGGGAACCAACTAGTTGCACCTTGGTGTTTCTCAGCGGCCGGCAGAACACTATGATGGAGGTGGCAACGGGTGAGGCACATCCTCCCGGTGGCTTACACCACAATAATAAGATACCGCCGGACTACACTAGGGTCGAGGTGCATACCGTGAAGCCCGAGTTCATGCAGTGAAGAATAGACTACGCAACTCCCGAGGGGCTGGTGTTACTCGGAGACGTTATGGGGTAGTTCATCCTCTGGCACAAACGGGACATTATATTGACTCCTTCACCGCCTCCTCCTCTCCCAAATTTGGAGCAAGTTGTTGAGGTCGGGAAGATATTTTCACCGTCTCGTGACCACCACATTCCTGAGATGCCACATTCTTCTCCGCTTCCTAGCGAGCATGTGCCTGATGAGATGCCACAACCTTCTCTAGCTCGTACCGAGCAAGTGCATGATGAGATGCCACAGTCTTCTCAACAAGCACAACCGATACATGAACAACGAGTGCCTCCTGAAGAAGGTGATGCACAAGAAGATGAGGACGTGCCTGAATGGGAACTTCGAAAGAAGCATCCAATCACCATAAGGCTAGTTTATGTTCCGATAAAAGACGTCTCGTCGGTGTCCAAGTGGTATTCCCATGACCAGTTCAAGCCTGAGAACCAAGTTAAAAAAAGTCCCATCACGGGGTTCTGAGGAGGCCGTCACTAGCAAACTCCACCAAATTGCAAAGCAGTATGCAAATGTTGATGCCATCAAATGGTCAAAGGATTGCCCAAAAACATATGAAAGAGGCAAGCCCTTCCTACCAAACTGGGACATCCAGCGCCTACCACTTGGAATGAGAAGGTTCCATGATTGGTACTTGCGTGTTCTCCCAACGAGCATAGACCCCATACAAGCATGCTTCCCCACCGGCACATTTGGAAGCCCAGCCGGGAAAATTGTCTTTGACTTCAATGACATGCACACATGCTTTCACCTAGGAGAAATGGAGATGAATCTAATTCGCACGTGGTGCCTGTAAGTCCTTGTCCTCCCGATATGATATGAATGTAATCTTTGAATTTTGTTGTAACTAACTCACGCCGTGATTTGTAGAATACAAGTGCACATTGTCAAACAAATGCCAAGTGTGAAAGCCGGGTATCTAGACCCTCAAGCTATAGCCCAAACAAATTTTAATTACCCTAAACAGTAGAAACTAGATGCCAAAGAGCTAGCTGTTGCAAAGACTCTTCAGGAGAAAGAGCACATCCGTACGGCGAAACTAAGGGAAGAGTCCCTTAAGGTTGTGGCATACATTGCCCTGACTTTCAAAACTCTCCAACAACACTCTACTATATGGCTACCATACAACTTCGAGTAAGTTCAACTCTATACTTAAAGCGTTGTTCGATATATTTTATTCGATGCAAAAGAACTTATCTAGTTCTATGATTAAATCCATGCAGCAACCACTGGATTTGTATAGCCGTCGATGTCGGGAGGAGCATGGCATGGGTCTTTGATTCAATAGATAGGGACCTGGTGACATACAAAGACTTCATATCGATTCTCAAGACGTATACATATCAACAATCCTTATTAGCTTATATATTTGTATACATACTTGTAACATTCACTTTTGGATACTAACAAGTTGTATTTGCTAAAATAATTCGAACAGGGTATTTAGGTTCTATGTCACTAATCATCACGGAAGGCATGATCCAGCAAGGAAGGAAAAGTTGGCTATAAAAACACTATGTGCGGTAAGTGTAACTTACTTCTTCAGTACTCCATTACATGGCTGTCAAAAGCATTACTTAACATTTTCATATGCAAAACACACAGTGCCCCAAGCAAAAGCCTGGGAGTGTACATTGTAGATACTATATATGTTCTATGATGAGTAACACCGGTGCCTACAGGAGACACCCCTTAAGGGTAAGTTTGAACCTCTTCACCCATAGTATAAAAACTTCGTACATGGTATGAAATACTAAACTGAAACTTGTTCTCTTGTAGTGGAAAGAAGAGAAAGGAATGAAAAGAGACCCATACAAGGATGACCAACTCTTAGAGCTCATCGGCGACCTTTGCAACTTCATATTGGACCAGATTGTACACGTCAAAGGCGCCTACCATGACCGAGAGTCTGACTTAGATAGAAATCCTCAATACCAACACCTTTGTGAGACTGAAAGGCTAGCTCTAGGACGTTGATAACAATGTGTATGGAATTTGTATATTTAATGATGGATTGTATATATTCTAGTGAATTGGACTTGTAATTGTAGTTTATATAATACTCTTGTGCTTGTAGTATAAGGGGTTCGGAACGCTGGTCACGGGGCATTCGGCAACGCGAACGCGGTTCGGAACATTGGTCGCGGGACGTTCGGCAACGCGAACGCGGTTCGGAACGTTGGTCACGGGGCGTTTGGCAACACGAACGCTGGATGGAATACGCGGAAACAAATAGTGTTCTAGTCGAATTTGAATTATAAATTTGATTTTTTTGTGAAAAACGTACTGTAGGGGCGGTTCTAGATTAAACCGCCCCTACAAACAGGTATTATAGAGGCGGCTGGTACTACAGCCGCCCCTACAAATCGATCTGTAGGGGCGGCTGATACTACAGTCGCCCTTACAAATCTATTTGTAGGGGCGGCTAGTAATACGAGCCGCCTCTACAAATCGATTTATAGAGACGGCCTGAGAACCGCCCCTACAAATGCATGATTTGTAGAGACGGTTCGATAGAGACGGCTGGCCAAACCGCCACTACAGAGGGTTACGAGCCGCCCCTAAAATGGTTTCTGTAGTAGTGTTAGACCATGTTCGAATGGGCAGGTTCAAATTGATCCCTTTGGATTGGCAAGAAAACTTCAATGATTTCTTACTAGCTAGAGCGAGTATTTAATTTTCTTTCATCGATGTATCCAATGGATAATGGCTAAGGCTAACCCAGCGCGATCAGTCTCCGTCCAGACATGGGACATTTCTTCATATGGGACCACTAAATTGACATATTCCGTCATCATCGTATTATGTCAATTACGTTCGTGTGAGATCTCCACAGGTGAAGATATGCTGGCAAGTGGCAAAACAATGACGAATGAAATGGACTTCTTACATGCATGTTGTGCTGAAAAAACTTGGACTTCCTTGAATGGTTTATGCCTACTGGAGCACGTGAGAAAAACTTGGAGTGCTGCATGGCGCATGCACTCGACTGTTAGCTTGTTGGGTTAGTACTTTTGTTAGATAAAGGAACAGAAGGTCCCATCCTCTACATTCCAAGTTGGGTTAGAGCAAGTACAATAATTGACTTATAGCCAAGCAAATACTCACAACCACAAACTGCAGCTTCTCCTAGTGATGTGGGGTTCTTCTAATATTTAGCATTCAACATTTAGTATGAGCTTTTCCCTGCCAAATGCCTCCGAGGAATTATTCCCATGTGCTAGGACTGGTGTAGTGTTCTTATTACTACTTAAAACACTAGGAGAACTCCACTGTTTTGGTAGTGCCTGATGTGGAGGTGAGAATAGAAGAGAGAGAGAATAGAGCTTGGCTCTCGTGCAAGCAACGAGATGGGCACAGAAGCATATGTAATGGTAGGCCATACAATAAGTGGATGCGAGGAACATTAGGAAAGAGATGAGACATAGGTAAAAAAAATAAAAAATATTTATTGTAGACAAATAAGAGACCATTTTTTATAGCACGACTGCTACACTTGGCTAACGGCTTAACACAGCTTGGCTCTATTTTTAGGCTTGCTCGTACTATTGGCTACATTTCATACTGCCATCAAAACTGACCAATAGTGATCAAGCCTTAGGACAGTTGCTTCGTAACACCTTGTGGTTCAGTCCTCTGAAGAAACAGACAAAAAACACTGGAGTGAGCTAACTTCATTCCCATGAGACATGATGCATTGGAGGAAAACCTCTATGTGTGTGTCCAGAGTCCACACATGTGAGGAAGACCGAAACTTTTTTTCTAAGAAAGATCGACAAAAGCTTTGCCACGATTTTTATTAGACGAAGAAAGTAAAAGGCAATTGACAGCCCAGCTTTTTGAACAGAAATTGAGCCAGAAAAACCATACAAGTGAGGAGAGTGTCCCACTCAACCTGTACAACTTTGAAACTACTATCACAACTCACGCCACCATTTGCAACTTGGTCGAATCGACCCAACTAACAACAACTACCCAACTAACGACAACTTGGCCGAAGAAAAACCCAACTAAGACGCTACCATCCCCCTTGGGGAAGTGCCATGACAAACAGCAATAGGTCCACAACGGAGACCGGATCGCCTAGCAAAGCCTTTAAGAAGTAAATGACGCCAAGGCATTGACAAGCTAGCCCGCCGAGGGAAGGTTTTTACCTACAAAATCCAGCACGGTAGGAGGAGAGGTAGAACAGGACGCCTCCAAGGAGGGCACGGCGTCCATAGACGTCGTCGTCCAAGCTTTCACCCCGACCTCATGCAACCTCCACACCGCCGCCGCCGAAGACCCACAGAGGTAGCCTGACCCGAGGAAACCAGCCCGAGCAAGGTGAAAGGCAAGTGGCAGGGAGAAGAGGGCCGGAATCAGAAAAGCCCCAGTCGCCCAGCCCACCACCGTCCCCACCCTTGCCGAGAAGTCCCAACATCAATCCCCACCACGGAGCCTCCAGCAACCCCCGAAACGAACTCCTGCCATCTGCACGCCGGATCCAACAGAGGAGCGCCAGCCCCGACCAAGGAGGCCAAGGCCGACCGCCACCATTGCATCCGTTTCCGACCTCACCCGGCCCGAAAGGCGCCACGGACT
Source organism: Miscanthus lutarioriparius (assembly GCA_904845875.1). Classification (NCBI taxonomy): domain Eukaryota; kingdom Viridiplantae; phylum Streptophyta; class Magnoliopsida; order Poales; family Poaceae; genus Miscanthus; species Miscanthus lutarioriparius. The sequence goes on from CAJGYO010000013.1 coordinate 58,695,730, forward strand.
GGGCGCCGCCACCGACACCAGTGAAGGCCGGAGAGCACCACCCTAGCCCTCCTCCGACTAAACGCGCGGAGGGGACGGATCCGGGCGGGGGATGCTGATAGATCTGCCTGCCCTGGAACCAGGTGTGTCGTGGCACAACGGCACTGAGCAGAGCCAGCCCCGGGACCGCCGGATCCGGTCGTCGGGGAAGGGAGGGAAGAGAGGGCCTTGCTGCCACTGCTCTCCGGGCGCCGTCGTACCACCACCACCAAGACTGCCTCCAAGACCAGATCTGCTCGGGGCAATGATGGATCCGTCCATGGGAGCGGCAAATCCGGCCGCTGCAGTGCCGTAGTAGCCTCTAGAACGCCGGAGAGATGCGTCGCGCCACCCGCATGACACGAACGTGCCGCCCAGGACGAGGAACGCCCTGCCGCCACCTTCCTCGCGGACCTGCACCTGTAGGCACCTGCTCGGGCGACAGCAAGGATGGGAGAGTGGGGGAGGAAGCCCCAGCGGGCAGGCGGACGAGGGCCCCCATGCCGCCTGCGGGAGCGATGCGGGGGAAGGGAAATAGATGTGTCCGGAAGACGGAAACTTAGGGGGTGTTTGGATCCGGTGACTAAAATTTGGGAGGTGTCACGTGAGGGTGTCGCATTGGGTGTTCGGATACTAATAAAAAAACAAATTACAAAATCCGTCAGTACTCCACGAGAGTAATTTATTAAGCCTAATTAACCCATTATTAGCACATGTTTACTGTAGCACTACATTGTCAAATCATGAACTAATTAGGCTTAAAAGATTGGTCTCGCAAATTAGTCGTAAGCTGTGCAATTAGTTTCATAATTAGTCTATATTTAATACTCCATGCATGTGTCTAAATATCCGATGGGACAACGACTAAAGTTTAGGAGGAGAAACCAAACACTCCCTTAATTAGAGAAGTGCTGAAAGGACCTTTTCTAGAATTGCTGATATTTGTGAGTGACTTTTACCCCACAGATTTGATTACCGGGTTGTTGTTGACTAATTTATTTCATTGCATGCATGGCTTTTAATCACAACAGCTTCATTCGTAGTCCGCCTTCACAATAGGCTCACGGATTGGTGACGGTACGTAAGTGGGAGAAAATCATTTTCCACCAACCAGCCGAGTTAGTAAACTGCCTGTGTTAATTACGCAAATCTGTGGGGTAAAAGTCACTCACAAATATCAGCAATCCTAAAAAAGATCCTTTCAGCACTCCTCCAAATTTCTGTCTTCCTCACATGTGCCGTGGAATGTTTGGACTCCTTGTGGACTCTAGGCACGCACATACGAGGTTTTTCCTCCAATATCCCATGGGAATGAAGTTAGCTAACTCCAGTATTTTTTATCTGTTCTTCGATGGACTGAACCACAAGGTGTTACGAAGCAACTGTCCCTGTAAGGCTTCACTATTGGTCAGTCTATTTTATTTTTTTAGAACACGACTTCACACGTTTTTTTATTAAGAGTGTCGAAAGAACGACTTACACAATGCAGCTACGGGAGAACCCATAGTGCCGATTACAGAACCACACCAAATGGAAGCCGAAGGGTACTGTGCAAGAGGAAACTCTAAGAGATAGATGTGAGAATTGGTCGGCACCACTGGGGGATGGGTAAAACGAAATACTGATGCTTCTTTCTTTGCGACAACAGGGGAGAATTTTGGTGGAGCCATTATCAGAGACCATTTGGGTAGAGTACTTTTATCATCCTGTAGTGTAAATAAGAAGTGTGCCACAGTTGAAGAGGCAGAAGCTGAAGCCTGTTATGAAGGCATCAAGCAAGCGGCGGAATGGATAAAAAAAACAACAGCTATAATTGAGTCTGATTGCCTTTGCTTAGTGGAGGCCCTTAAAATACCTATGGAGGACAGGTCAAGATATTCAAATGTTGTGAAGGGAGATTAAACATGCTACGAGGATGATTCCTGATGTGAGGTTTAGTAAAATTGGGAGAGAGTGCAATAGAGTAGCTCATGAATTAGCTCAACTAGCAAGACGTACTTTGCATAGTACGGTCTGGAGAGAAAACTTTCCTTTTTGTATTAGTGAGCTTCTGAAACTAGAATGTAATAACTCTGTTGATGAATGAATGCACTTCTTTCTCTCGCAAAAAAACAACAGCATAATAGAAAGAAAAGCGGTAGGGGGATGCTCTCCACCACAAACCTAACCGACTGACCTGTAAAGGAAAAAAATATGAATGCGGCAAAGTATCTGCAAGAGGAGCGCCATCATGCCCTCAGATGTGAGGGGGGGCGCCCGAAGCGATGTGGACGGCAAAGTGTCCGCCCGAGCAACAACGACAGCAAAGCATTCATCAATCAAGAGTGACAACGGCAAATTAAAGTATCCGCTATGAAGAACCAACCGACTACGGCAACACCGAGCATGATGGACAGATCGTCGTGAAGAGGAGCATTAAGCACACACAGGCACAACATAGGAAGGAACAACTTCGGCGAGCGTAGCAGGAGATGGCTGCAGAAGTGATCCAACGATGCCTTCAGAAAGAACATTGACATCCGCAGATGCCAACAACACTGGTAGAAGCACACGAATAGGCCTTTCGACCCTAGCCTGCCGACGAACAAACACTTCGACAGCGCCTCAAATAAGGTAGATGACATAGGTTGTGCGACCATCGCCGGCCCGAAAAACCAGGCAAGGTTTTCACCCAGAGATTATACATCCACAGATGCAGGCCACCCGTGGGACCTTTAGCGGCGGCACTGACGGCAAAGGGTCGAAGCCGCTAGCACAGGCACCATGATCGTCGAAATGCCTCCAAACCACCACAGCGCCGTCAAGAAGCACGCCGGCCGCCAGATCTAGCCGCTGTGTGGCAACCAGAAACTTTGATTAAGGGGGGCCAGGCAAACATAATGACACATCAGAAGTGTGGTAAATATATACATAAGTGTACATCTCAACAAAATTTTCTATACTTTTACATATGTAGTTAGTGTTTATGACAAAAAAATAACAAGATTATGGTAATTTGAGTAAAAATGGGCAAAATATCTTTACATTGTAATATTTAATAATAGTATTTTAAAATCACTGTGGGGGGGGGGGACGCCCCTGCTAGCCCCTCCCTGGTTCCGCCACTGGTCGTGGCTCCAGCAGGTGCTGGCCGGCCTGTCGAGCCGTAGCCGCCTGAAGCATGCAGACCCAACCGTCGCAGGAACACTGGCTGCCCAGAGCTGGCCACTGGTTGTTGACCCGCCACGGCCTTGGCCAGAACCGCGCGACAGTAGCAGTCCGGCCGCCGCGAGCGCGCCCTGGCCGGCGTGGGCTGGCCCCGGCCACGTCTCTGACCGCCACCGCCAACCGCGTGCGGCCGCGACCTAGCACGGCCATCGGCTAGCACGCGAGAGCTAGCCACCGGCCGGTGCTGGCCCGCGCGAGGCCTAGCCAGGCCACCGCCCCTAGCCAGCCGGTAGCTGGCTGCCATCGCACCGTGGCCCTAGCCTAAACTGCGCACCAGTAGCAGTCCGGTCGTCGCGATCGCGCCCTAGCCCGCGCGGGCTTGGGCCCGGCCACGGCTCCGACAACCACCGCCAGTCGCGTGTGGCCGTGGCCTAGCACGGCCATCGGAGAGCACGTGAGAGCTAGCTACCGGCCGGCGCTGGCCGGCGCGAGGCTGAACCAGGCTACCGCCCCTAGCCCCAGGTAGCCGGCCGCCGGCCCGGATCTAATCGCCCTGCGTCCTTCGCGAAGAACCTCCCAGATTTTGAGCCAGCAGCGTGGCAGCATCATGGAGGCACCACATCCGGCCTGGGGGGCCTGGATCCGCCCGACCGGACGCCCTAACTCGTCGGAGATGAAGGTAGGGAGGGGGTGGAGAAGAGAGGGGAAGGGAGGGGGGCTGTGGACCGCATCCTTTTTCAAGGCCGCCGCCACCGCACGCTGGAGGGCAGTGATGGAGGTTGGAGGGGAGGTGGGGAGGGAGGGGGCCTGGGCGCCGGCGAGTCACTCGTTTGGGGGGCTCGGGGGAAGAGAAAGCGCTCCTTCAAAGCTGCTCATTGGTCAGTTTAGATGGCAGTAGAAATGTTGCCAATAGTACTAACCCAACAGGCCAACAATCAAGTGCATGAGCCGTGCAGTACTCCAAGTTTTTCTTCACATGTGGACCAATCAAGGAAGTCCAACCGCTTGATCGGCTGGTGCTGGCTGGCTGGCTGGGCTGGCCAGCCCCCTTCATGGACACTGTTTATATGAATTAGCCAGCAGTACTTCTCTCTCACATAAACGGACCAGCAATGATACGAACCAGCCAACCGAACAGCACAGCATGCATGGAAGAAGTACTGTTTTGCCATTTGCCAATCTTGACCTGTGGGAAGCTCACACGTACGTGACAGGCAGACGATGATGACGGAATATTTCTGTTTAGTAGTCGTTGTATTTTTATTATTTTCAGAGAATGTACACTAGAACAGACAACGTTTTTACACCTGTGGTATTTTTTTGACTTGTACTAGTGTTTTAGGAGTCACCAGTGTGAAAGGCCACTGGCGTCATTTAAAAACCTGCTGTATAAATATTTACATTGGCAGTTTTCTAAGGAAAGCTGCTAGTGTAAATAGATTACACTTGTGGTTTTCTTAAGGATCCACTAGTGTACATTTTTTTAATCGACGACGCCCCACCAAGCAGCCTTACGTGATTCTTCGCGCGAAGTACACTTGCCAGAATCGAACTCTGAACCTTAGGCCCCGTGTATTACAATTTACACCACTTGCTGCTGCACCTCAAAGTCACTTTTGACTGAAGGATAGAAACATTTCCCTTCTATTCACTCTACCGGATTTCGAAATGAATATCTACGGACCTAAACAAATTTAAATGAAAAGGTTTGCACTAGAAAGTTTTAGGTCATCGTTTTTTTATCCGAGGTCATTGGAAAAATTCTAAAAAATATGAATTTCAAAATCATTACTCTTAAAACATAATTTCTGGCCTCTAAATAATTTCATGACTCGCTGGGTACTTCAAACACACGCCTTGTCTGAACCACCAGCTCAAAACAAGATTGTTGCAACCAGAACTAGGCTTTGTTGCACATCCACTTTCCATATTCCAGCCCGGTCTCCAACTATTATCCTCCGCGAATCCATGTGATAGTAATAAAAGTAATATATATTCATATCTCTCGCGAGTGACAGGCAATCACTCGACTTCTTCCGGGTTCCTATAGTATGGCAATCTACATGATCCTGTCGACTCATAGGATAAGGAATATATATGCAGGTGGGTTCCATCCAACTCCTCAAAACTTAATGCACAAGAAAACATAATATAAGTGCTTAAAAAGTAGGGGTTATATACCAGAATTTGCCTAGCCAAAAAGCATTATATAAAGTTAGTTTCATCTTCAGGATGTGGTCACCATAACGCCTTCTTTTGGTTAACTTCATTTGATCCATCAAACAACCGCCGTACCTAAATGATATGCATTGATGCAATATGCTTGTTTAAACAGTGCTCCTCGCCATACTTACAGGTGGTTTCTTATGTCAATCGCGTCTGTTAGAAATGGGAGCCATATTCAAAAATCATTTCTGTGCTAGTGCTTGCAATGATTAATCCAATATCAAACTTAACTTCTAGTTGAATACCTTATAGAGGATAAAATCAATGAACGTTGTCAAATCTCGTCGAGAGAAGTGCTGGATAACAAGAGGGTTGGTAGAGCTTGAGGTAAAAGATAAAAAGTAAAGATAGATATGTTTTTAATGATTGGATAAATAAATCTCATAATCGGCAGTGATCCTCTCATATAAATAGAGTGGGTGGTCTTATCCCAGTAGAAAATGTATTCCACGTATAATTTACATGTGCCCCACGAGATCGAATTGATTTCCAAAGGAAAAACACGAATTAGAGCTTGGACCGCCAAACCAGCTCAGGCATGTTTGTATACGCCACCGCGGCCACTCTGCCAAAACCGGCGTAACTGATGCCGCTTTCTCAACACTTGTTCAGGCCACCGCGGGCACTCTGCCAAAATCGGCCTAGGTCGGTTTTTACAGCCGGCGCAGCTTTCTAGACACAAACGCTTAGGTATGTTTTTCCAGAGACTTTGCAAATTTGTCCAATTTCATCTAAATTTGATCCCTTTATGATCTCACATGATTTTCCAAACTATCTTTAATATTTCTAATCATACTTTGGCTGTCAACACATGAGCTTATTAGCCTGTACACGCTGTTCCAGGCGTTGGCCCCAACACCTGAACTTACCTGTTGTCTGTTCATGCATGTTCGTTTTGCTGAGAAGGCAAGCTGAAAAGTATTGTTTGGTGATTTGTTGCGAGAGAAAAATACTATCCTTTCGCTGAAAAAGTACGGCTCATAAGACAAACGAATAGATATTGTACCCAAATGATTGAGATGCTCTAAACGCAATCTGTGAATAAGTAATTAGCACTAGTAGAAAATAAACAACCAAATTCATTGGGAACTAGTAACAGTGAACCAAACTCATTGGGAACTTGTAACAACGAATCAATCATGGTGGCAATCTTTTACCATAAAACTACTGTAATTAATTGGGTCCCAGAACCCGAGATTCATGAGGTTCTCATCCTTCTCAGCTCCCCTCCTCCTCATGGCCGCCGTCGTTTCCTCAGCGCCAGCGGTAGTCGTCCTCGCCGCCGGCCCTGCAGCCAATTCACCGGACGCCCGCCTCGCGCTCGCCGCCGGCTGCAGGTGGTGGTGGTGACCGGCGGCGGCGGCGGCCGCGGTCGATGGCTTCGGCGGCGCCGCCGGGTGCTGCTTCGGCTCGGCCCGGACGGCGGCCGGCAGCGCCCGGACGCACAGCCTGCCCACGTACCCCAGGCTCATCTGTTACTGCGACTTGCTGGACAAGAATGCCCTCAGGAAAATGGCTACTGCTGTTTGCTGGTGAAAACAACCTGGGTCGTCAACACGGCTACTGCGACTTGCTGGGCAAGAATGTCCGTGAGAAAATGCTTATTGGGCAAGAAATTACTCGATACAACTCCTAATATAAGTCAGCAGGTAATCAATGCTTTCCCAATCTTTGCTCTATTCCTGCAGCTTTGAGAATAATATAGAATGGGAAAAAATAAATATATGGTAAAACGTAAAAGGGAGTAGAAAAAGGACATTCCATCACGTATGTGTAGTGTTATTCCCTTGTGCGTTTGTGTTTTGCATGAATCAGAGGGACCAAAATTTTCAAGTAAAAAGATTGTCACCATCATTGATTCATTGATCTCCCCGTAATAAGAAAAGAAAACATGAAAATTATCATCATCGTCATCATGCACAACAACAACAATAAGATGAAAAATTGAAGTAACAACTGCTCCGTCCTTTAATTATTAAATAAATTCTTAAAGTTTTAAGACAACGTAAAAAAATGCTCAAATAACTATATACCTATAGATTATTGGACCCAATTAAATAGTGCTTATTAAATCATGATTTTCTTCTTAACAAACTCTGCCAAATCTTAACATACGCACTATATAGAACGTTTATATTTCAGTATAAATTTTGGAAGTCATAATGGATTGTATTTCAAGATGAAGCTACATGGAGATAACAAATTATGACAACTAACAAGATCAAAAGTTGAAATATAAAATATAAATTCATGATGCCATAAAAACATATGACTATAGCTATATGACTTAAGCTAAGAGTTCAACTAAATCTATACTTCTATTTTAAAGAAGCAAAATTTCTCTTCACTCATTTTTTTCCATCCACCACTCCCTAACTATCCGAGCAATGAAGAGTTTCTTTCGTCCCGCTTACATCCTCCATGTCTCATATGGCCATATGGGACCCGAACTCATATGATCCGTTCTCACAATACGAGTTAGCTAGAACAACTTGCATCTAGCGATGATAGATACGAAACCTGATTCCAATAAGATGTATTGGGGTCACGCCCTCTGTGTCTCGTATGTACCCAGATTCATGAGCCATACTCATACTAGTTAGAACAACTTGCGTCCAGCGATGATACATAATCCAATTCCAATATGTATTGGGTTCCTTCGCAACACATGGGCACATTTTTGCTAGTACAAATAAAAAACCACATAGATGCAATGCAAATGATGAAAGCACATATAGAGTGATTGGTAAAGTTATCACAATCTGTTACGAAATGAAGAGAGAGAGAGAGGGGGGGTAAAGATAATAATTTTGATTATCCAAAAAATATTGATACTCATGTAACATACTCTCTTTGTCCCAAAATAAGTGTCGCTATGGTATCTTCAAATAAGTTTATTATGAAAAATAGATTCAATGATCTATCTAATGATACTAATTATATACTATAAATATTAATATATATTTTTATATATTTGGTCAAAATTAAAAGCATTTGACTCCTCGGGAAATGAGAATGACACTTATTTTGGGACGGAGAGAGTAGCGCATTTTAGGGTGTGCTGAAGCATTGGTTTATAAACTGATTGAACAAATGATGTGATGGTTTGATAGGTTTGTACATATGGGACAAACTTTTCCATGTTCTTATAAAGGAACTTGCTATATTTATGTTTTCAGGCAACAATCTTCACTATTGGCTCATGAGCATGTAAGGCTGAGATTCAGCTTGACGGAGGAAAAATCAAGGCAGGAGTGCATACGGTGTCGCCAGAAGAAAAAGCTAGAACTCAGACATCTGACCATTAGGAAAAGTGTTGTTGACAACCAAAATTGTACATTTTGTGAAGTTGTCAAAATATGGAATGGACTTCACCATTGCGTTCCTCTCATTCAAATGGTCAAAAAAACATATATAGAACGTCTAATTCGGAGTCTGGATGAAGGAGTTATACCCCTGGAAAGATGCTCTGTTGTCAGGAGTTCCAACCCAAATTGGGAGGTGTCGGCACTTTTAGGAAGCCTCAAGAAACCTGCTCGGGTGTCTGGGGTTATTCTCACGTCGGGAGTTCCGACTGTCGGGAGTTCCGACCCGAGTCGGGAGTTCCGACTGTCCTAACAAAAAACCCTGTTCGGATCTGGCCTTTTGGATTCCAATCTGAACTATTCCAAACTCATGGGAAACTTGAAAAATAAGGCTTGTAGAGGTTTCCTACTAGGATAAGACCACCCCCTCTATATATATGAGAGTATCATGGCCGATTGAGATCCCTTCTATGCAATCATTAAAAACACAACATATGAACTCCTTTGCCCTAATTCCCCTCTCTCAACCCCTCCTGCTATTCGTTGAGTTTCCTAGTGAGATTCAGCGGCATCCTAGGCGGCCTTACTGGTCCTAGGAGATCCTCCACGTGCTCCTCACCGATGGGTCCTCCCGGAAGAAGTTCGAGAGCTTTTTCAGTCGAGAACGGGCTCTACATCAGTCTCATCGGTCTCTAGATCGGTTTGATAGATTACGCCGCGTTCTTGCTACGTTGCAGGTTGTGTGCAACCTCTTTGGGCGTCCAAGGCCCTTCTGGTGTGTTGGCTTGGGATTATCTTTAATGTTAACATACTTTTTGGCGACTCCGCTAGGGAAAGCGAAGCAAATCAAGAATCAATCTATTAGCAACATGGGAGGCAACGATGGTGCTGCCACCGACAAGGGTGACAAGACCACCCCCTTCAATGAGGCTAACATGATCTTTCCTCAAAACATGGACGAACTTCTAGACAAGTTGCATTAGAAGCTTTAGGCCAAGCTCGATGCCGATGTCAAGGCTTTCTTGGAAAGTTGCACTAAAAATCTGCATGACAAGGTCACTCAATTCCGTGAACCCATCTACGGTGATGCTACAACCTCTACATCTTCAGGCGCTGGAGAGAAGGGAGACGGAAAAGCTAAGTATGATGAGGAGGTAAATACCGATGCTTATCCTATTCATGCTAATTTTGGTCAGATGTTGATAGATGAAAGGAAATTGCATAATAATAATCTTCAGCATCTTTCTAATATACTTCAAGCACGTATGGATAAGTTAGAGGGCAAGACAACCGATTGTGATCAATCGGGTGTCATGCAACAACCTCAATTCGGTATCCTTTAATTTTTTATGAAAATCAAACCTCTCATGCATCTGCTAGCCAATTTTAATTGGCCCCTTTGGTATTTGAAACCGATAAGACCAGTCAACCTGGTGCTAGTATATCTACACGTACAGGTGCTGGTGCACAAAGTTCGGGTCGAGCTCTTCGAAATGATTATGGAGCATCAGTAAATAGAACTTTGGTGGGGCATAATGTTTTACCGAACCCACCGAAGTCACCTAGTCAAATTCCTACATTTAATGTTACTCCGAATGCTCCTACTACCGATTTTGATGATGCTTTGAATTGGTTTAAGGATGAACTAGCTAAATCTCTTGAAAATAGTTTAGGAGTGCAATTTAAATCTAGTAGGAATACTTATCAAAAGCCGTACCCTTCTACTTATGATTTCATGAAAGCACCTTATGGGTGGAGGGTACCTGACTTTCAAAAATTTAGTGGTGATGATAGTAAATTGTCCATGGAGCATATTAGCATGTTTCTTAAACAATTGGGTGAAGCTAGTGCTTATGATTTTATGAAAGTTCATAATTTTCCTTTATCTCTTACTGGCACAGCTTTTGCATGGTTTACTTCATTACCATATTGTTCTATTGGATCATAGGCTGAATTAGAAGAGAAATTTCATAATCATGTTTATAGCGGTACTCATGAAACTAGATTATCTCACCTTGCATCGATTCATCAAGGGCATGATTTTTTCAAGCGGTTTAGAGAAATTAAGAACCGATGTTTCTATTTAAATATTTCTGAAAGAGATTTAACTGATTTATGCTTTATTGGTTTATGTTCTAGCATTAGATAAAAGCTTGACCATTATGAGTTTCACAATGTCAATCAACTTATGCAAAAGGCCGTTTCAATTGAATCGGGCCTTAAGGAGTCTCATGATGCTTATAAGTCACATCATCAGGGTGTGCATTTTATTGATGATAATTCTGCTCTGATGATGATAATAAAGAATTTTTAGCTACTAAAATTAATGGCCGGCAGAGAATAAATTGGTTACTTGTCCTTCCCTCAAGCCGATTCATAAGAATCAAAATGAGAAAATGAAATTTACTTTTGATTTCTCTAAATGTGACCAAATCTTTGATGAATTGTTAAAATTCGGTTATATTAGAATTAATTATACATTGCCTTCAGGCTAATGAGTTAAAGAGAAGGGCTTATTGCAAATATCATAACTCCTTTTCTCATGCCACTAACGATTGCAATGTTTTTCGTCAACAAGTCCAATCGGCCCTTAATGAGGGACGATTGAGTCTTTCTGATATGCAAGTTGATAAGGTCTTGTTTCCTATGCATATGGTTGAAGCAGGGGCGCCCGCTGTTTTGATTTGTCCAGAGCAAGCCAATACAACTCAAGGCAAGAATGTGATTATTGGCGAACCACGTGTAGCACCGAATGTCAAAAAGAATTCAGGGTGTAAGGTGGTGCTCAAAAAGGATGATGAAGGCAAGAACTAGTTGAAGATCATCGCTAGATCGACACAATATTTGAGAAGGCAGTGGTGGTACGAAGCAACGGCGGCATAACAGAGGCCAGCTAGGCCGACTCCACTAGTCAGTCAAGCCGACTCCACCATGCAACAGAGCTAGTTAGCTCAGCCGACTCATGGTGTCGGTTTAGCCAACTCCACCTACAACTCAGCCAAGTCGGCTGAGCCGACTGCCCCAGTCGGCTTAGCCGACTCCCCTAGTTCCAGCAGTCTCGGTGCTTCCGATGTTCATGTTTTGCGCACATTTGTTCCACAGTGGCCGGAGATTGGTACCTGGAAGACCAATGAGAAGAAGAACCAGGGAGAGCTTGTGAAGAAGCAATGCACTTTTGACAGGCTCATGACTAAGTACAAGCAACAAAAGGCCGATTCCTAGAATTGGCTGTTAAAAAAAGAGAGTCTACTCCACCTAAGCGAGAAGATGATAAGTCCAAGCAATTGGTGGTGGTGCAACTAGCAGCTCAACCTCAGAGAGTTGTTCCTCGTGTGTCTCGTTGGGGTCCCCCGATTCCACCTCCAGTTATGCCACAATGGGGTCCCTATGGAGTTTGGGTGCCGTATCCTTCGGCGGTGTCCATGCAAAGTCAGCAAATGTGGGGAGAGCCTGCTGGTCAAGTTCTAAGGACCTCCGTGTTTAGTCGATTGAACAATGGTCAATCGAGCTCCGGTGGTGCAAGTCAAGACCGTGTAATTACTTCTAGGACTTTGACTCCACAAGAATCAGGAAAGGGCACCAATGCAGCAAGTTTATGTGCCTAAGAAGGTTGAGGTTCCCACTATTCCCCCACCAAGAGCTAGGCCTCAATCGGTCATCACAATTGGCTCCATGGAAGCTCCTATCACTACTCATGATGGGCCGATTGTAATTGAAGAAATTCTAGCATCTAAGCAAGATGAAGCTCCTAATGATGTTGCTGGAGTTGAAGAGAAGAAACGCGTTGAAGGAGATTCCAAGTACCGGCAACCCGTATGGTGTCCTCGTGGGTTGAATAAAACTCAACGGCACAAATTGCAGCATGTCCTGCATAAGCAACAGAAGAGGGAGAAGCTTGCCAAGATGGAAGATAAAATCTTCCACCTCAGACATGTTGAAATCCCTCCAGAAGGTCAAAACACCGCTGCTACTGTTGGCCAGTCGGCTAAGCTGACTCCAATGCTGAGCTAGTCGGCTAAGCCGACTTCGCTTGCCCCTGCTGCTCTAGAAGCTCCAGAGTCAGCTAAGCCGACTTCCGAGGTGTCCTTCGATGATTTCGCTACTACCATTGCTGCTCTGGTCGGCATGGAGATTCCTAAGGTTCCCAACGAGGAGATGGTTGACTATGAGGCTACCCCAGAGAGAGCGGAGGTCAATGTGGTTGTTTTGTCTACTGATTACTACATTGTGGCAGATGACTCCACGGTGATAGAGTTTAACTTTGCAATAGAGAGCGATGTATTTTAAAAACCAGATGACTCCGTCAACCATCTCAAGCCTCTACATGTGAAGGGCCATATCAATGGTACACCGGTCCATAGCATGTTGGTGGATAGAGGGGCGATAGTGAACTTGATGCCATATCCGCTTTATAAGAAGCTCAGTGGCACTGATGAGGAGTTGATTAAGACCAATATGACGATCAATAGTGTTGGAGGAGGTCCTCCCATCTTGGCCAGGGAAGTTGCTAACATGGAGCTCACCATTGGAACCAAGACTCTAGCCACGGTGTTTTTCGTCGCCGATGTGCAAGGTAGCTATAATTTCATACTTGGTCGTGATTGGATTCATGCCAATCGTTGTGTGCCATCTAGATTGCACCAATTTCTCATCCAATGGGTAGGAGATGTTGTTGAGGTTGTGCATTCAGATTCATCGGCTGATGTTGCTACAGCCGATGCTCCTATGCTCGGGAGGCATGATGCTATTGCTTATTTGTTTGGTAGAGACCTTTCTAGCTTTGAATTTATTAGTGTTACCAGACAAGGTTTTGTTCCTATGTTCTTGAAGCCGATTGATAATCAGCTCAATATCATCATGTAATCATTATTATAATGGATGTCAATGTTGAATGGTTAAAACATATTGTTGAACAATATCGAGCTAATAAGACCGATGCTTGTGAAGCTATTGATGATTTTGATGAGCTCGATAAGTTAGCCCAAGGTTTTACATCGGCCGACCCTTTGGAACAAGTTGATATTGGGGATGGCTCTGTGCCCCAGCCGACGTTTATTAATCAAAACTTGAAAGCCGATTACAAAGTTGAGCTAATCACGCTTCTTAAGGAATATGTTGATTGTTTTGCATGGGATTATACAGAGATGCCTGGATTGAGCCGAGTGCTTGTTGAGCATCGGCTCCCCATTAAGAGAGGATTCAGGCCTTTCAAGCAAAACCCCCAACGATTTAATTCTACAATTTATGATAGGATTAAAGAAGAGATTAATTGACTATTACAAGCAGGGTTTATTCAACCATGCAGGTATGCGGAGTGGGTCTCTAATATTGTTCCTGTTGAGAAGAAGGATTCTGGGAAGATCAGAGTTTGTATTGATTTTAGAGATCTGAATAGAGCTACTCCAAAAGATGAATATCCTATGCCTATAGCCGATATGCTTATCAATGATGCCTCAAGACACCGGGTTATTAGCTTTCTTGATGGTAATGCCGGTTATAATCAGATTTTCATGGCCGGGGAAGACATGTCTAAGACGGCCTTCATATGTCCTGGGTTTGTTGGTCTCTTTGAGTGGGTTGTGATGACGTTTGGGCTGAAGAATGCAGGTGCTACTTATCAAAGAGCTATGAATTTGATTTTCCATGATCTAATAGGGGTGATTATGGAGGTATATATTGATGATATTGTGATTAAATCGGCTGCCCATAAATCTCATTTGGCCGATTTGCGTCTTGCTATTGAGAGGATGCACCGCTATGGATTGAAGATGAACCCACTCAAATGTGCTTTTGGAGTATCGGATGGGAAGTTCTTGGGATTTATAATTCATGATAAAGACATAGAGGTTGATCCCAAGAGGATAGGGAAGATCAAGAATGTTCAGGCGCCTACATGCAAGAGGGACTTGCAAAAGTTATTAGGGAAAGTGAACTATTTGAGATGGTTTATTACTAACTTGTCCGGGAAAATTATTCCTTTCACCCCCATATTGAAGCTGAAGGATGAATCTAAATTCACTTGGGGGCAAACCAACAAGAGGCATTTGAGAAAATAAAGGAATATTTGTCAACACCATCGGTTCTTCGTGCACCTAGAAGAGGAGTTCCTTTCAAATTATATATTGCTGCTGAAGAGAAGATAATCGGGGCTGTTTTGACTCAAGAAGACGAAGGTAAAGAATATGTGATTGCTCATCTTGACCGCCGTCTTCTTGATCCCGAGACAAGGTATGCCCATATAGAGAAATTATGCTTGTCACAGTACTATGCTTGTGCTAAGATGAGACACTATCTTTTGTCTAGTACATGTGTTGTTGCTTGCCAGGCCGATGTGATATGGTACATGTTATATCGGCCAATTCTTCGTGGAAGGATAGGCAAATGGGCATACGCACTAATAGAATATGACTTGACTTTTGAACCACTGAAAACATTAAAGGGTCAAGTTCTTGCTGATTTTATTGTTGAGCATGGTATTGATTTAGATAATGAAGTCAATTACCTTACTTTTACTCCATGAAAATTATACTTTGATGGATCAATTTGTAAAGATGACCAAGGTGTTGGTATTATTCTTATTTCTCCCAACGGTGCTAAAGTTGGGATGTCAAGTCGATTAGATTTCTCTTGTACCAACAATCAAACCGAATATGAACCTCTATTATTTGTGTTGATCATGTTGCGGTCCATGGAGGTAAAACATGTTGAAGCCTATGGTGATTCCTTGCTAGTGGTACAACAAGTTGCTGGTGAGTTTCGATGTTTAGAAGGATCACTAAGAGCTTGTCTTGATGCTTGTTTTGATGTTATTGACTATTTTGTCGAATTTCGGATTCGGCATATTCCGAGGCATGAAAATCAAAAGGCCAACATGCTAGCTCAACAGCATCTGGCTATGATGTCGGTGGGTATAATTTTCATATTCAAGAACAACCGATGCATGAAAATTTATATTTTTCCCATGAAGGTATAGGCCAGTCAGCTAAACCGACTGACCAAGTTGGCTTAGACGACTCCTCCCCTGCAGCAGCCATGTCAGATAGGCCGACTATCCTAGTCGGTCAGGCCGACTCCTCCCAGTCACCTAAGCCGACTGACCCAGTCGGCTCAGCCGACTCCCTTGTGACCGGCCCGGTCAATTCGCCCAAGAAGCTACCAAATCGGCCCGACGCAATTTCTAGTGATGTTGGAGCCGATTTAGAAGATTGGAGGACTCCCTTATTGAGATATTTACATGATCCTAAAGCCAAAATTGATAAGAATGTTCGGCGGAGCGCTTTTAAATATGTGTTGTATAATGATGAGCTCTATCGAAGAATCGCCGAAGATTTGTTGCTTAAGTGCTTGCGATCGGATCAAGCAAGAGTGGCTATGGGAGAAGTCCATGAAGGCATATGTGGTACGCATCAATCGGCCATGAAGATGAAATGGTTATTGCGTAGAGCCGGTTTCTATTGGCCTACTATGATGGCCGATTACTATCGTTACTACAAATGTTGCGAAGAGTGCTAGAAATTTGGGAATATTCAGCTTGTGCCTGCTGCTATGCTTCATCCTATTATCAAACCATAGCCTTTTCGTGGTTGGGGGCTAGATTTCATTGGCCAAATACATCCCCCATCTTCAAAGGGACACCGTTTTGTGTTAGTTGCTATAGATTACTTTACTAAGTGGACCAAGGCAGTTCCTTTGAAGAATATGACACACAAGGAGGTAATTGAGTTCATCACTGAGCATATTATCCATAGATTCGGCATCCTCAAACATTAACTATGGATCAAGGGACATCATTTGTGTTTAAAGAAGTGAGGGAATTTGCCGAATTATATAAGATCAAGTTGCTCAATTCATCTCTATACTATGCTCAAGCCAATGGCCAAGCTGAGTCTAGTAATAAGATTTTAATCAAGCTCATTAAAAAGAAGATTGAGGAGAATCCAAGGAGGTGGCATGAAGTTTTGTCTAAGGCTGTATGGGCACATCGCATTTCAAGGCATGGTGCTACAAAGGTTACTCCTTTTGAGTTAGTATATGGTCAAGAGGCAATGTTGCCTGTCGAAGTGAATTTGGATGCATACAGGCTTGCTAAACAAAATAATCTATCAGCTGTTGTGTATCATGATTTGATGATGGATAACATCGATGAGGTGACTGATGTGAGATTAAAAGCTCTCAAGGAAATAGAGAAAGATAAAGCTCGAGTTACCAAAGTATACAACAAGAAAGTCAAGAGCAAATCCTTCCAAGTGGAAGAATTAGTATGGAAAACCATACTACCAATTGGATCGAAGAGCAATCAGTTTGGCAAGTGGTCACCAAATTAGGATGGTCCTTACAAAGTGATCAAAGTCATATTCGGTAACTCTTATTTGCTAGAGACATTGCACGGTGAACGTCTCAATAGAGCATTCAATGGGAGGTACTTAAAAAAGTATTTTCCAAGTGTTTGGCAAGAAGCCTAATACTCTCCAAGCAATGGCCGATATATGTATCGCCCTTAGAACAAAAATGGTCGATGTATGCATCGCCCTTAGTTACTGAGCAGCTGATGAGATGGGTATTGTCGCTGTTTGGTTTTAATTTATTTGATTAAGTGTTTTCAAGTTTATGCATTATTCACCTAAAAACAGGGGGGCATATGTTGACAACCAAAATTGTTCATTTTGTGAAGTTGTCAAAATGTGGAATGGACTTCACCATTGCGTTCCTCTCATGGAGATAGTCAAAAAACATATATGGAACGTCTAAATCGGAGTTCGGATGAAGGAGTTATACCCCCGGAAAGATGCACCGTTGTCGGGAGTTCCGACCCAAGTCCGGACTTCCGACAGTCGGAACGACAGGTGTCGGGACTTTCGGGAAGCCTGAAGAAATCTGCTCGGGCGTTTGGGGTTATTCCCACGTCGGGAGTTCCGACAAAGGTCTAGAGTTCCGACTATCGGGAGTTCCAACCCGAGTCGGGACTTCCGACAGACCTAAACAAAAAAACACTGTTTGGATCTGGCCTTTTGGATTCTGATCTGAACTATTCCAAACTCGTGGGAAACTTGAAAAATAGGGCTTGGAGAAGTTTCCTACTGGGATAAGACCATCCCCTCTATATATATGAGAGGATCATGGCCGATTGAGATCCCTTCTATCTAATCGTCAAAAACACAACATATGAACTCCTTTGCCCTAATTCCCCTCTCTCAACCCCTCCAGCTATTCGTTGAGTTTTTCGGAGAGATTCAGCGATATCCTAGGCAGCTTTGCTGGTCCTAGGAGATCCTCCACGTGCTTCTCCCCAATGGGTCCTCCTGGGAGAAGTTCGGGAGCTTTTTCAGTCAAGAACGGGCTCTACATCGGTTTCATCGGTCTCTAGATCGGTTTGATCGATTACACCGCGTTCTTGCTGCGTTGCGGGTTGTGTGCAACCTCTTTAGGCGTCCAAGGCCCTTCTGCTGTGTTGGCTTGGGATCATCTTAGACGTCAACAAGTGTCTTATAAAACTACAGAGTATATGTAAGTGTCTAAGGAAAAAATCACTACGGGGCACACAATCTTTGCAGGGATTTCCTTTCTACAATGTACGTACAGATCTGGGAAAAGTTTTCACAACAACATGAATTTACCTTGCAGGGATTAATCCTAGATCAAACTTAACTTCCTGGTCAAATACCGTACAAAGGATACAAACAACGAACCGCTAGCTGCTTCAATTCTGCATGCTATGCCAAAGCCAATCTCTCTCGCTCGCTCTCTAATAGTAACGACAACAATACCAAATCAATCTGTGCCTGCAGCTATGAAGTATGAACAACAATCAATCTTAATGGAAAGTCAGTCGGCGATGCAGATGAGACATTCGACCGCCCTGTACGTCAAGCAATTCGACAGTGTGCATGGGTCAGCTACGTTGTTAGATTACACGTGTGCACACGGCTTCCGAGGTGCTGTAGCTCGATCAGAGTCAGACGCCGTTGGATCTGCGGCTGCCGCCGCCGTGTTGCGTGTCGGCGGTGACGTACTTGCCCCAGAACCAGTGCTGGCTCCAGACGAGGTTCATCTCCTCGATGGGCACCCCCTTGGTCTCCGGCAGGAAGAGCGCGATGAAGGTGGTCATGACGAACATCCACCCGGCGAAGAAGTAGAAGAGGCCGAACTTCATCGTGCACAGCATGGTGAGGAACGACTGGCCGATGATGAAGGTGAGCGTCATGTTGACGCACACGGCGATGCTCTGCCCCGCCGACCGGACCTCCAGCGCGAACACCTCCGACGGGACGAGCCACCCGAGGGGCCCCCAGGACCAGGCGAAGCCGGCGACGTAGAGGCAGATGAAGAGCACCAGCAGCCAGGCGTTGGAGCGGGACATCTCGCCCACGCCGGCGGTGCCGAACTGCAGCGCGATCAGCGTGCCCACCACGATCTGGGAGATGAACATCTGCGTGCCGCCCTGGAGGAACAGCGCGCGGCGGCCCAGGCGGTCCACGCACACGATGGACACCACGGTGGCGAACATGTTCACCAGCCCCGTGATGACGGCCGCCATCAGCGACGCGTCGTCGCCGAACCCGATGGTCAGGAACAGCACTGGCGCGTAGAACATGATCACGTTGATGCCCGTCAGCTGCTGGAAGAACGGGATCAGCGTCGCCACGGTGAGCTGGGGGCGGTACCGGCGCTCCAGGATGTTGCGCCACGGGTGCTCGATGGCGCTCGCCTCCTCGCTCGCCGCCACCATGTCGTCGTACTCGTCGTGCACGTCGTCGGTGCCGCGGATCTTCACCAGCACCTTCTTGGCGTCGTCGTTGTACCCGCGAGCGATGAGGGAGTTGGGCGTGTCGGGGAGCACCAGCGCGCCCACCGTGATGATGAGCGCCGGCACCCCGGCCAGCCCGAGGCCGATGCGCCACCCCCACCCGCCCGGGATACTCACCGTCCAGAAGTTGATCAGGTTCGCCGCCAGGATGCCGATGGTGGTCATCAGCTGGAACCCGATGTTGAGCATGCCGCGGAGCTTGGCCGGCGCCATCTCCGACAGGTACAGCGGCACCGACTGGTTGGCGAAGCCGACGCCGACGCCCAGCAGGATGCGGCCCATGATGAGCATCAGCACGTCGGTGGCGGCGCCGTTCAGGGCCGACCCGGCCATGAAGGTGAGCCCGCCGCAGAACATGGACCACTTGCGGCCGAACACCCGCGTCACCGACGCCGCCACGAACGACGTCGCCAGCGCCGCCAGGTACAGCGACGACGTGAAGAGCGTCAGCAGCTGGCTGTCGAACTTGCAGTACTGGTTGGTGTCCTTGTTCGCCTCTGCCTTGGCGTACACGGAGGGGAAGAACTCCTTGAGGAACGAGTCCATGGAGGTGACCCCGCCGGAGATGCCGATGTCGTAGCCGAAGATGAGCCCGCCCGAGGACGCCACCAGGCAGGTGAAGAAGACGAACGCTGTCATGCGGCCGGGGTACGTCTTGCCCCCGGCCGCGTTCACTACCACGCCGCCTGCCATTGCAGCAGCAGCTGGGCAATGGCAATTGGCAACGCGAGCCTAGAAACGACACGAGACGAGGAACCAACCAATGCAAGGGAGAGGTGGCCGGCCGGGGGCGCCTAACTGGTGGAGGAGACGCGCGGCGACTTTCTTTATATGGAGGAGGCGGCGGCAGCGGCGGCGATCCTCGTCCAGTGCCGGCACTGACGGATGAGACGCAGCTGCGATTTCTGATCACTCCTTGCACTGCCTCGTAAACTGCTAAAATTAGACGTCATGTTTATCCATGTGCCGGTCTTAACCTTTTCGATCCATTTTTAGTCTTTACTATTTCTTCTCGGTCATGCATGCAAAAGATGATTCTTGTTGACATTCAGACTTTCATTGGCATTTGCAGCGTTCTATGCTGAACGAGAAATGAAAACCACCTGAACATTCGTACTGTTATAAAATAGATGGGGTACGCGTGTAGTGTCAGGGGTGACATTCACTTTTTTTTATCTAAAAATAGATTAGTGTTGCTCACGCTGGCTGTTATAAAATAGATGGGGTACGCGTGTAGTGTCAGGGGTGACATTCAGTTTTTTTTTATCTAAAAATAGATTAGTGTTGCTCACGCTGGCTTCTTCCACTCTCTCTCATATACTCCTTGTGTTTTGTGTTCTCAAAAACTCAGTCCAATGCCTCAAAAAAAAAACTCTCTGTCCGAAAAAAATTGGCATCCTAAAAGTTTCTGACAGATTAGCATAAGGGGAATGACCATGTTACCCATATTATAGAGTGTTTTCCTAAAACGGGATTTCTTTCTATATTTGGTAACCACCTACAATAACTGCGTGTGCACTCATATTAAGGGCCTCTTTGGCACGGCTTATGCCGGCTTCGACTTCATCTATTTTGTGCAAATCGAGGCACTGTAGCGTGAAGCCGTTTTGTAAGCCGGGGTTAAAATGAACTAGAAACCGGAAAAAGCTAGTTTTTCTAGCTTCACCGGTGAAGCCGTTTTGGATGAGCCGTGCCAAAGGGAGCTTAAGGAAGAATCACATGTGAACATACAAATTTTTTTTTTTTAGTTGTCATCATTGGGACTAATCAGTCTACCTTGAATTAATGTGGATATAGTAATGGCATGTCTAGTTCACTCCACACACAAAGTCACTATTTGCATAGAGTTTATCCTATAGAATCATATATATAAATATTTTTAGTAAAAAAAAACACTTTTCTTAAACAATCAGCTTCCACAGATAGTCTAGAGCAGAGCTCTACCAACAAACCGTTGAACAAACGTTTCATACTTTCATGCAGGTTTAATTATCCTGTCGTGAAAATGGAAATATTTCTAGAGCAAGACTTCATCGTTGTATACTTAAGTAAATATAAATATAAATATATATATATATATATATATATATATATATATATATATATATATATATATCAATTCACAAGTGTACCGAGATCTTCCAACACAATAGCTCGATGCATCCTATACAAAACTCACAAACGAAGCGACTGATGTTTCTGTACACAAACAGCGTGAAGGCGCTCTTGACCACAGTGTTCTAGGGGTCAAACTAATACACAAGTTGGGCAAATATATTAAAAAAAAATCACCCAACAGCAAGAGGATATGAAATACCATATACCACAGCAAAAAAAGATTAAGACAAGGAGTGTCAAAAGTCAAAACCAGGTAAAAATTCAAAACCAATTCCATCTTAGGCTGTACTGTCCGAAGCATCATATAGACATGGTCATTGGGAGAATCTTCTGCGGCGTTGGTTGTGGTTTGATTTCCCACGATGCCTTTTCATCCGACTCTTGGGGGATAATGAACGGCAGCGAAATTTCCTTGATCATCAGATCACCGCAGAAGGGGCACTGGCTTGCTACAGCATCATCCAACTGTGATCTCAGCTGCAGAAACAATGATTGACTGCATCAGCAAAGCAGCTGCAGGGTGAACGGTATGAGAATTCAGATATTTGCAGACCTTATCAACCGGGGTTGTGCTTGTAATAGATTCACCATTAACACTTGCCCCATTTTCTTTTGCTGCTTTCCTGTCCATCAAACTAAGCCGTTTCTGAAGGTCCAATATTCTCTCAGCCTACATAACAAACTCATCCATAAATGATTGGTATAGGAGATTAAACATAAGCCTGCTTTATTGTTGAATATCGCAACGATCAATTGAAGTATTGTAGATAGACTTACTTGCACCTGGTTACTGCAACGAGTTACATGTCCAATCAAGCAATTTGCATGGAAGGCATGTCCACAGGGAAACACATAAAAGGGGGCCATGTGTCCAACAGATGTATAGCTTCTTCCTACCTGGTGTAACCCTCCAACGGTCAATATTTTGCGCCGGCAAACCTGTTAGGTCCGGACAGAAGTTAGCATCACAACAGTAGTGCAGAAGAGTTTGAAAAGCAAGCATAGATTCATACAACCATGTCTATCAAAATGGTAAAGAATCCAAATACACTCAGGGGCAAAAGAAATACACAGGTATCATTCCATATGTTTGAATTTCAGAAATGCAAAAAGGTGGGAAGTAAATCAACGTAAAAGGCTGCAACAGGTGTACTGGAGTATTTTGGGTACTACGATCACCAGTGCCTTACCCCACAATCCTGCTCACGATCAATTACGGAATATCTCTGAGCGAGGGCACCAATATCACTTCTGATATTGTCTGCCCCACGTGTGGCATCATCCATCTCCTGTTTCAGCTGCTCAATCTGGCTGTTGTAGTCCTTGAGAGATTTGCATATTTCCTCCTGTTCAAGCAGTTCCATAATTATAGAACACAAACATAGAACAGAGGTTACAGACAACAAGTGACATGAATCTCAAACTGAAGAAAGAACTGAAGAATATAGATAATATTTTTAATAAAGCTAGAAATTTAAGAAATTTTCTTAATCTTACTTTGAAATCGTCAATCAATACGAAGTCTGGGAAAAATGGTAAGATATCCTCAATCTTTAACAAGTTACTGGTCTCCGAAAGGAACTCTATTGCTTTCTTTATATTCTCTCTCTTGACTCCTTTCTCTTGCTCGATGACATGTTTAGCAACCTTAAGACACAGCTTCTTTCTAAGCTCTTCATCATCTTCTACTTTGTCAGCTTCCGCCTTTGTAAGTTCTAAGTCCACCTAGTGAGAACCAAACAAAGTATAAGAAAAATAGGAAAACGAAGAATTAAACTATCAACATGGAGAGGCACAACTACTAATGAGATGGAACTTAGGAAGGAATAAGGTGTACCTTCAAAGCAAGTGCCACAGCTTCCTCATGCATGGACATCATGCTGTAAATACGAACACAAGCACGCATTCTCTTCTCTTGAAGACATAGGCGGAGAGCATACTTGGGATCGTAAAAGAAGTCGGGGCCATTTGTTTGTCCTTTACCAAATTTTGTGTCAAGAAATTGCAAAAGCTGGGATTCATCCTCCTACAGATTAGTAGATCAGAGTACATGAACATTATAATGGGTTCATGTATGCAAATATCAACTTAACCTTATGGATATGGGTATTTATTCCCTCGAAAGAAAAACTGAATATGGCATGAATGCAACAGATGTAATATTGCTACTATGCACAAGCACAAACATTATTGTGTCCAACAGACACAAAGTAAATGTGACGATAAATTAAGACATGTGTTTTGTTTGCAGTCTGAAAGAATGACAGAAGGATCCAGCTGTTAGCATAAAGCATGAGAAAAAATAATGCGCCATGGCAAAAGGATTTACCTTCTTGGCATATAGTGATAACAACAGATTATGCACTCCAGGATCCTCATTGTTCAAATCTTTCACACAAAACTCTAAGTATTTAATAACCTCATTTGTTTCATTCCTGCAAGAGTCACAAACATAATTTCATTACACCATGCACGTTGCAGAAGACCATGTTAGCCACTTTAAATTGCAGTTTTCTCCGGAGCTTAAGAAACAATGAAATAAAAGCATTTTATGGTTTGACTTAAAGTTTTGGAAGGACAGCTTCAGATTTAAGTTTAATGGAGTTATCTTTCCATCCAAAGCTACATAAATAAAATGAGAAATATAACAAAAGTTTCACAATAGAAAAAATATATGGTTCTCTGACATGATGTTTTCTTTGCAGAAAAGTTGTTAAAATATGAAGACCATGGATATAATGTTATAATGGAAGAAAGAATGTAAAATAAACTTTCTGCATAACATACTTCGCATGTGGTTCGCTCACATAACGCATCATTGCTGGTATGAGTTTCCCTGGATTCAACTTGTTTCTCGCCATCATCCATGATTCAACAGTCTCGTAAGCATCTAACATGATCAAATCTGGGGCAAATTTATACTGAAAGAAAACAAATAAGCAAATTTAATAAGGTAGAAATAGCATGAAAATTTTGAAGTTAAAAACCAGATCATTAAAAGAACAGAATTATGTACCACAAGGTCTACAGGAACATTGCGCCGTTGAAGCACTTCCAATGCTTTTCTTGCTTCTCCTTGCTGACACAATAATGGAAAAAAACATTAGACCTGGTGTCTCAACTGAAGCCACTGAGTGCATAGTAAAAGATGAATGATACTTCATCTAAGTACAAGAATGTGTCCTGAAATGTAACTGTTTCCAGAAAATCCAATTGATTGTGGCCAAAGAAATGGACTTACACTGAAGATGTGTAAACAAGACAGGTGGTAATCACGCCAAAAATAACAAAGGTCAGTGCTAGTAGAACAATGCACATGTGTTGAGACATACAATTATGCATTAATGTTCAACTTCAAATAATTTTTTCCTTTCTGTTTACTTACATAAGAAAAAAAAGTTGGTTTAAGAATTATAATTGTTCAAAGAAAATATAAAAGGTGTATTCAATGGTAGAAATATAGAGATAATGCAAGATCATTGCAGCCTGAACCCTACCCAAGCCAAGAACAATACAACAACCACAAACCGACCCTATGCACAACCAGTCTCAGCTGCTTATGTTAAAACAATTAATGGGATTGTGCAAGTCCTGGTGCCTTTTTGAACTCGAGTAGGCCTAAAGCCCAGCAGCGTATATGTTATTTATGGGAGTGTGCTTTGCAGAAACATGATATAACAGATAGTATGTCAGCTGTGAAAATTGGGTACCAACTACAGTTAAAAACATATAAATTAGGTTCAATGATTGTAGCGCTACACATTTCCTGAGATGATAAATGTTCATATAATTAAACACACCTGAATGTAATGATGAACCACAATTTCATACTGCTCCTTCAAACCAGCAAAGTACACTAGCTCATCCACTCTTCCGTAACTGCAAAAGTTGAAGTGGTAAGTCAGGGCACCTCATGCAGTACAAGTATGGAATAATAATCTAAACTAAAGAAATGGCAGTATGGCACTGTTACATTTATCTATTTATTAGTCAACTCACATCATTTTTTTGCTGCTAAGTATGCTACTGAAGGTGAAACCAAAGTCGCAAAGTTCCTGGGTCCACAGGGTCGAGGAATGTGATAAACTAATTGTGAAATGATCCGGACAACGTTCCCCAGGTATGAGGGTGACTATGGGAAAACTATAAGCAAAAAAGACGGTACAATCTTTCTGACTACCTTAGTTCCTTGAAGTTAATGATCCTTTTTTTTCTCAAAAGTGCTTATCAACATTGCAAGTATTCAGGTTTGCATTTTATTTATTGTAAATTAAAGTCATGTATCTGTAGTCCTAAATATAACTGTATATATACAGAATTAAAAATAAAAATCTAACTGAAACGTAATTCTCGACAATGATATATCATACCTTTCCAGTAGTCTCATTGTTGTTGCTTCATCTAATACATGTTTGCTGTCACTAAGAAAAGCACGAAATTCATTTACTATCAAACGATATTCCGAGCTATTAGGTTCTGCTACTGAATTTGTAGTGGTAGCAGTGGTATCCTCCAACAGGAGGTGATTAATCTACAAAACTACAAAAACAGTGAATAAGATCTGGAAAGGCGGTTACTCAACCCAATACTGAAGCTGGAAAATGAAATGGCAGGCACCTTGTCTAAGTATAGCTCAGTAGCCCAAGTTGAGATCATCGTAATCTGCATCTTGTCATCTTTGGTGAGGTTATCGAGCCTTCTCAATAAGAAAGTTCTGAGAGCATCCTGACAAGTAGACATGGTCCACAGTTTCAGACAAAATTCCAAGATGTCCATATCAGGTCATGAATTTGGGGTGATTGAGTCCAGCCCTCCACTGGGCTATATGTTTCTGTGTTAGAATGTGTTTTGTTTGGGGACTCTTCTTCCCTTGTACTCTATGTACTCTCTTTTCTTCCTTACTGCGTGCTCGAGAAAAAAAAAAACAATCCAAGATGCCCATAAAAACACACGTAGTGCACAGCTTGAGCAGAAGTGTGTCAAATCATCAAAGGAAGCTTCCTTTAAGTAAAATACATAACCTTAATGTTATTGTATTTCTCATTATTAACCTCGGAAATAGCAACACAAAATCTTATGCGTCGTGATAAGGGATACGTAAAATGAATTAAATCAACAGAAGTTGATCTCACAGAACTATACCAATTTATGAGTTATGATAACACACAATTGACTGATAAGGGTACAGAGAAACATAGCACTTTCACACATGATAAGAAACATAGCACTTTCACATGCAATATATAACTGCATCAGAGAGTTTTGAGTACAATTACCTGCTCACCTATTGATATAAATTTCAGGCTGATCTCCTCAAACAACAGGATGTAATTTATCTATAACCAAGCAAAGTGTTACCACAGGGCACATGATATAATTTGCAGTCTCAATGCGAAAAAACAACATAAATACAATAAATGTTACCACAGGGCACAAATAACAGTAAAGTATCACCTTTGCATAGAAGGATGCTGCTATGTAATACTCTTTTGCAGCAAATGCAGCATCAGCCTGCAAAACAAAGATTTATATAGAACATTATTAGAACTGAAGTCATTAACCAATGATCATCTTAAGAACGAAATAGAAACTCCAGCTTATCACCATACAGAAGGGGAACATAGAAGCAAAAATGAGCATGTGGGATTCTTATGCAAATTACATAAAGTTGGACGCTGCGTCAAGATATATGAACAATACCTGAACTAGGTAGACTTGGTCACGCTGGTAAGGGTTACGACAATGGGATAAAGCAGCAGCATAATGATTCATATCCAAGTAAACTTGCCACATGTCACGACCCTCATCTGAAGTGGAAACCTAAATAATTGATAGCATTAGCAATGCAAATCTAGAAGCATTGATTACATGACTCAAAGCAAGAACCCAAAAATCCCAAACCTGGAATATAGAACTTTCATCATATGCATAGAAAAGTCCTGTAGATGGATCACTACAGAGGCCAATTATTCCTCTTGAAATTTCAGGTGTATCATCAACTACAAGTTCTTCCACCATCTGCTGACTTATTCTGTTCACTACCTAAAAATTTCAGGTTATGCGTTGGCTTTGTAAAGAAATACACACCATAGTGGGAAAGGAAAAAAAATAGTATGAGAAAACAAAACAACTTACAGGGAAATGGTGTAAAGATAAACTTTTGAGAAACTTATACCTTAATCTTGTCCCCAATCAGAAGCAGAAAATGGAATTCAGACAAAGCAAATGACCTTGGTTTAATTCCGGAATCCCCCAATTTTGAATAGTAAAAAAAACCCTTATTCTCCACAAAATTCTCATCTCCACTAGTAGAGCTGGAAAACAAAATTGAGTCAGGAAAAACATAGTGAAGAAAATCCAGAAAATATATTGTGTTTCCTTTAATCAGATGCAGAGGTAGGATGGAGTACTACACCATGAAAGTCAAGCTCAAAAAATAGCACTACAAAGATATGGTGACCTAATGGGGGGAAAATCTCCAGACTTACTGTTGGGCTTTTGCTTTGGAGACTTAGGTCCTTTTTGGTTGGGCTTTTTGGCATTTTTGGCTGGTTTGACCCTGCTTTTTTTGGCCCCAAAAGTGGAATAAAAAGCCCAAAGAGATAAAGGGCTTGTTTTTGGAGGGTGCTTTTTCTACAGCTCACAGCCTTACAGCAGCTTTTCCACATACCACAAATTTAAGCAGCTTTTTTGCTTTTCAACCAGTAGCCTTAATTTTCAGGTTTATTTTTGAAAGTTCCATCGACCAACTCAGATTCTTTGGTTTGACAGAGCCTTTTTGGCATGTTATTTTGCTACAGCTTTGCGGTTATGAAGTTCAAATTGGTGGAATACCAAAACATCAAAAGCTCTTCCATAGTTGTTTCAAGAGAGATAAAGATAAAAGGTATATTTTATACTTGTTTAACCAAACAGACCTTTCAGCTTTTTCTACAGCTCAAGGCAGCCCTAAGGAGAACCAATGTTTACAGCAAGAATTTTTCACCTGTATAAATGCAGCTGCCTGTGCCTGTAGAAATCGCACGTTACCAAAATTCTCCTGAGCGGGTTATTCAAAGCATCACATGATAAATAAAGAAAATATATAGTGTGTGATTGTTGCTCTCCAAAAAATAAAAGCAAAACAAAAACATCACAGCCTTCCCAAAATTTAACAGTTCAAGCGACGGTTTTAGCGATTGACAGTATCCAACGCAGTCCTCAAATTTTGACACACAAAAAGCATGATTTTTTCCCACTGGGTGGCATCCATGGACACATGTTAGAAAACACACAAAACTACTGTGTATAAATGCAGCTGCCTACTCTTGAGCACTGTAGAAATCGCATTGGTTACCTATTAATGAAGTGTATGGCACGATCGGAATAACTAGCAAAAACCTTAATTTGGCATGGCTTCTTGAGATGAGGTTTATTGTTAAAATACGTCAGGATAAGCAGTTCCATCGACCCAACTCAGATTCTTTAGCAAGAATCCAGATTGACAGCAAACCTGCAGGAGTCAGTGACAGAGCTTTTTTGGAAAGAGACATGTTATTCAATGTAAGCTACAGCTCTACTACTAAAGAGAAGCTCA
This sequence comes from Miscanthus lutarioriparius, assembly GCA_904845875.1. Taxonomy (NCBI): domain Eukaryota; kingdom Viridiplantae; phylum Streptophyta; class Magnoliopsida; order Poales; family Poaceae; genus Miscanthus; species Miscanthus lutarioriparius. The sequence continues at coordinate 58,724,924 of CAJGYO010000013.1, forward strand.
AGTAGCAACACCTGCGCGGTCCAGCACGGCATTGACGAGGAGGTTATGAAGTTCAAAGTTGCTGCATCTTTAAAGTCTAGAATACCAAAACATCAAACAGGGACCATCTTATATGGTGTACTCCTGCTCCAAATAGAAGCTGATGATAATTAACTCATATCACAGTATCAGTGTACAAAGCTAATAACAGGTGTCGAGGTTTCAACAATGTGCAATCTACATATATCACTTTGCACATGGCAAGCAAGGTACTATTACACATTAGTAGTCAAAGTTCAATAGTCTGACCATGTATTCCCAAAAGAATACATGCATTTGGGAATGCAGGGGTAGATTGCATGCCTAATGAGCCAAGCCAAGGCTTAGCCAACTAAGGAGAACCAATGTACTAGAGTACAAGGCTAATTCAGTGGTTCACCTGTGTTGTGCCCCAAAATTCAGTTCACCATGATAAATTCCAGATCCAGAAAGCCATCCAAAGTGTTTAGCCCTTCTTTGCTTGATAAAGAAATGTAGTTCACTGGGTGGCATCCAATGGACACATGTTAGAAACACACAAAACTACTGTGTATAAATGCAGCTGCCTACTCTTGAGCACTGTAGAAATCGCATTGGTTACCTATTAGGTATTTCTCCTGGGAGCTCCATGAAGTGTATGGCACGATCGGAATAACTAGCAAAAACAGTCTGTGCAGTACAGTTGTTATTAAAGACATCACAAATTTCAATATAAAATACAATGGAAACCCTTTTAAAGAAAATGTATAGTGTGTGGTGTTGCTCTCCAAAAAATAAAGCATTCAAAGTCAAAACATAAGCACTGACAGTAACAATGACATCAAAGTCTCAAGCTAGCAAACTCGCCTTCCCAACTAATTTAATCAGGATAATCCCTCAACATATCGATCAAAATGCATGAGAATTATACTTACTTCTAGTGAACCAATGCCAGTAAAAGAGTAAAGCCGTGTCGGAGTGACAGCCATGACATAGTATCTTGTAGAATTTCCAACCACAGCAGTCTCCATCTGCACAACCAATTGCGCAATCAAACCCACTCCAGTGAAAACAGAAGAATCTATTTAGCAGCAGCGATTGACAGTATCCGAAACCTGCAGGTCCTTGATGCCCTCCCTTTGCTCAGTGAGCTCCAAGAGCGGCTTCACATACTTCTCCCTCTTGTCAGCCTCATCCACGGCCATCTCGAATATCTGGCCGCTCTCAGTGCCCAGGATCACCTCCTTGGTCGATGCTGCGGCACCAAAATCAGCCGATCAACGATGAATGAATGAACGAACCCAATAGAAGATGATAGAATCGGCAGGAGGGGTTCGGGGATCACCTTCCGTGATGGACTGGCGGTTCCAGGCGACGGCATTGACGAGGAGGCCCCGGAGGCGGGGGAGGGGCTTGGGGCGCGGCCACCTCGCGTGGTGGTAGTACGTCTCGGCGCCGCCCGGGTGTGTCAGCGGATCAACGTCTCCAACGGCTAAGAGCGCCGAGTCTTCAGCATGCCCGCGTCCAACGCCCGCGTCCAACGCACTCCCGAACGGTTTCGCGCACTCAGCTCGCCAACTGCCTCCGCAGAGCGCGCTCCGTCGCGCACACACGCACGCCCAGTCTCCACGGCGCCCGCATCCTGCGTTCATCCACTCAGTGTATAGTGCGTGTGTGTGTTCATGGCCAAAGGCCCTTGTAACCTATATATGTAAACCATATACGATCAATACAAGCCGTCGAGTTGGCCTATACAATTCTACAGGGTGGACCACCGTGGCGACGCAGTGCTTGCCGCCGGGGTCCAGGAACACCCGGTGCACCGAGTGGTCGCCGGAGCGGCCGCTCCCGAGGTCGAGATCTGCAGGCGCGGGGCGGGGAGGTGAGGCAATGCCGGGATGCGGAAAGGGGATGGGGAGGGGAGGGGAGGCAGCGGGGGGCGGGGGAGACTTTACCGTGGGCGTCCTCCAAGGAGAAGTCGTGGCGGACGAGCCAGCCCCGGGAGGTGCCGAGGACGATGACGTCGCTGCCGGCGGCCATGGAGGTCACGACGCCGTGGCCCCGCGCGGCCTGGCGCTCCAGGGGGTCCACGGAGAAGAGCTGGCCGCCGCCTCCGCCGGCTTCCATGGCCGGAGCCACGGGGGATCAGTGAGACTTGCCGAGGTCTGAGGGAGAAGCTGCGGAGCGGAGGCAGTAGAGGACGCCGGCGCCGAAGCTACTCGTGAGGGGGACGGGACGACCGGCGGGATCGCTGCGGCGGTCGCGTCGCGTCGCGTCGCGTGGGAGCTCGCCGAGAGCCCAGGAGCCGAGCCGGTGGAAAGGGATGGATCGCTGGCGCTGCTGGGCTGTGTGGGCCGTATGGGCCTCCCCGTTCCCGTGGCACTTCATCTGATCTAAATCCGCTCTGAGCCCAGGCCCAACGTTCAGATCACGAAACGGCTAGGCTTCTATTGCAAGCTGCTTCTATTGCAAGCTTACTACTACCAGTTTATCCGTGCCTCCTGCAACTGCAACAGAAGCAGCTTGCAATAGAAGCCTTCGCGCTGACCACTGAGGCACTCTCGGTTTGCAATAGAAGCAGCTTGCAATAGATCTCCCCCGCCGGCGACGACGGACGCCAGCGCCAGGATGTGAGTGCCCTCTGCAGCTGCTGATCTGCCAGCTAGACGGCCGCCGCGGCGCGTTGCTGTGTTAAGAGTTCGATTAGGGCAGGCATGCAGTGCAGCGCCCTTCCTCTGCGCAACCGCTGTTCCGAGTCCATGGTTTGATTTGATTTGATTTGGATTTCCTTCAGGCTTCAGCTCTACGATTGTAGAGTCGCAGCTACCACTACTACACTATCTGGTGCGCTGTTGCTTCTTCTAGTTTGGACTTTGGAATCCTGGCTCCTCCAGCATATTGATGTATATATATCTCGGTGGCCTACATCAGCAGATTTAGACGTATATATGATTGATTTTGCATTTTTTTTTTACGTACCGCGCACCTTGACATCTTCTGGTTTAACCTCTCTTTTAATTTCCCTCGCGTCGTTTCATTTTTTCGGTTTTATTTTATCCATTTTGTCAGTTGCCACTATGCAATTTTTTATCCATTTCGCCACTTTTTTTATCAAATGCAGCGGCGGATCTAGAAACTGAGTAAGAGGGGGGCTAAATAATACAAGGCTTACGGTATCGATTCAAAGTGCATCTTTCTTACCAAAATATTTTTCATTCTAATATTCTACAATATAACTTAATTTGTGAATCACTAAATACTAAAAATTGAAGACGTACTCCATGAAAATTCAGCCCAAGGGGGCCGGCGGATTCGCCCTGATCAAATGCATGCCAGAATCTTTCGGAATATACGAGGCCAGAGGCCGTAAGTGCTAGCAATAATGCAGTGATCTATATAGAGACTCACGGTGCTCCTTCACAATTCATTTTTCTTCACCTGTGTGGAGGATTTCTTGGTTGTACGATGTTTTTGTTCGGCTAAGCATGGTCAGCTGATTGATTATATATAGTGAAACTGACATGGGCTTGGTACAATAATGAAACAGGATCCTAATCGGTTATAGCATAACCAAAGTTAGGTGTTGATTTGATGGCAAATTAAAGGCCAGATTTCCCCCCACAAACTTTTGCCACATTAATTAGTACGTGATTTTTCATCAAAAATGTTGTTGGGTGTTTTATTTGTTGTCTCTAATGCATGTTAAATAAAGCAAGTTGCTACACTGCAATGTTAATCAATCTGTTATAGTTTATAACTTTATGAGGGGTCATATTTACCATCAAAAGGTGACTACCGATATTGTAATTTCTTATCATTTCATGCACATGGTAGTATATGCTATGCATGTGCTCATCTCCAATTAAACATGGTAAATAAATTCAGGTTGTCTTCATATACACAACTAAATGCAAAATTCTTATTACTGATCTCCATAATTAATTGACATCGTACATGGTTTAAGGTTATTTGAAAAAAAAATACTCCCCCACCCCCATAATAAATAAGTTTCTGAAAATTTTTGGATAGATTAAGGACGTTGGCAAAAGACGTATCTACCCTTATTTCTTTTCCTTTCCCTAAGAATATCTCTTGAATTTGGCATTTATCGTTTGTACTCATGATTAGCTTCCTCATTAGTAGTATATAGTTATTTTTGTGGAACTTCCATAATGACATGTATAAATTAAAGCTAAACTCACCAGATAAATCAATACCAAAATCATATTTAAATTTTGTTTTCTCCTTACCATCATATAGTTCTCTTATACAAGGAGTTGGGATGTGAGTGACTTTTGTCCGGACTATCAAAAGACCACACTATGCTGCTAGCGGGCTTATTGCAGTTGGATTAGGACATGATATATATCTATCACAACGCCAACGCTCATTGATCAATCCTTTTCCAATCCTATTTTGTCAGTGCAACAACCTTACATGCGATTGCTTGTAACTAAGAATGTTGGCTTCTCTGCTGCCTCAAGTCTCTCCTATCCTCAAATACATCAATCTCGCAATGTATATTGTTTGTTGCGCATATATTAGCAAGTTTAAATGTATACACACATTGTTTTTCCCTATAGTAAATAATGGATTGATAACTTGATATTGATTTTGCCATTAATAAGGCTGACATCATTTTGATTTTCCAGTTTGGTTTTATACAATATGTTGCCATCCTTCTCTCTCTCTCTCTCTCTCTCTCTCTCTCTCTCTCTCTCTCTCTCTCTCTCTCTCTCTCTCTTCTGTTTTCTTTGTTTTTTGTTTTATATATCCACGTTTGCCACTAGTCTGCTTAGTGTCATTGCCATCATACAAATCATTCACAATGAACTAGTCTAGTGACAGTGGGATATACTTACTATCTAGTTGAAAACGGCTCGGGCTCCCATGGTGCTCCATATGTCTGGAGTTGTTTTCTTTGGCGCCGTTTGGTACTAGAAGGCATCGGAAGAGCCACGCCAAACTCACCCTTATGGTGGTCTTTTTTGTCATCTTCTGAGAATTTCTTGGTATTAATTAATAATCAATATTATTTGGCATGTTTTCCTTTGAGCAAACATATGGTTATCTAAATGTAATCAAAGTAGAGACACGGACATATGGTGACGGGTCATAATTTAAAGTGATAAAGGTGATGGATGCCATAACCAAAATAGGGGTTGGCTTAATGACTACGGAACTTTACAAAAGTCACTACTGATGTCTAATCACCACATTCTAGTGTAAGTGCATTTCAGCATTTCTAGTCATAAAATGTTGTTGTCAGGTATTTGTTGTTTCTTTGCGTTGTAATTCATGCTTGTTAGTTAAAGCAATTGTTTCTCTAGTTTTATGCTAGTTCATTGTAGTTTATTTGTAAACTTATGAGAGAATTTTATTTTCCATCGAGAATAATGGGGATATTGGTGCCTTGGTTGCATGTCCTTATCATTTCATGGACATGTGCGTGGTACATCATTTATTTATTGACAACTAGCTTAATGATCTCTCCATTTCATTATGAACGTCCCATTTATGAATTAACTTTAATTCACATAATGATATATACTCCATTTTTATTTAGATGTCATATTAGCTCTGTCATAAGTCAAACATTTATATATTTGACCATTGATTTAAAAAACATTATATAGGTTCATGAAATAAGATTTATGTTTAGATTCACTATGAAAAATATTTTCATAATTATAATTCATATGTTGTGAAACTATAAGGATTTTTTTGAAATGGAAGTCAAAGATAGTAATATTTGACTTAGGACAAAGCTAATGTGACATGTAAAAAAGAACAAAGGGGTATACAGTTAAAATATATAATAAAACCAAGTTTATTCTACCTTTCTTGTTGACATCATATAATAATTCTCTCATACACCGGAGTCCACGTCCATATACCACAATTAATTAATTGGGGAAAATCTTTAGTTAGTTTTGTTTAACAAATTTTAAAACTGTAAAGTAGAATATGAACTTGCATTGTGTGCACACAATTGACAATAACACATAATCCTGTTGTGTCACCTGGTAATGGCAAATAAAAAAACAACTCACTGCAGATAGTAGTACAAAATAGATGATGTAATAGATAAGCTAGCACAGAGACATCAACTGTCATTCGATTATATAATTAGTTTGCAGACATAAAAGGCCACTTAGAATCTGGTACTAGTAGATTTTTTATCTGTGTTGCACAAGTAACTCCCTTTCTTATTGTGTAAAACAACCAAATGTCCATTTAATCATGACCATATTTGCCAATTTTAATTACCTCATCTGGTGCACTCATGCTCACATCTAGCATTCAACCAAAAAAAAATTCTCAAACACGCAGCGGAGCTACATGCCATTATATTAAGAAGAGAACAAAACACGGGGTAAGACCCCTTACTAAAGAACCACACAAACCGAAACCAAACCTAGATAGTAGAACCAAGAAATGTGCCCTTTACAACAATAGACCAACCACGACCACATATATTAAATACAGGCCACTTGACCTTCCTCTGGGATAAGGGCAAGGAGAAATTTAACGCCTCGTGCTCTGGCCAAACCCCAAAGGATGTATATCCTCCATAGTGAGCAGCAAAGCTCGAACCACACTAGGGGAAGCACCATAAAAAGCACACCTATTGTGATGCTTCCAAAGAGTCCAAGCACCTACTAGAATCACAAGGAAATTAAGGCCCTTTTGAATAAGACAAATCATTCCTCAGAGCAAACGTCTTCCATTTGAGGACAGAGGTGATGCACACCAACCCTTTGCAGGAGGGAGAACCATATTTCTTGAGAAAAATGCAAAAACACATGACAACAATAGGTGGTTGATGTTTTCCTCATCCTGATCACAATGAGGGCAACTAGGAGGAGGTTGAAGACCACATCTTGCAACTCGATCAGTTGTCCAGCTAGCATATGTTTCTAGCAACAAACCACATGAAAAAATGGCACTTTCCAGGTGCCCAAGATTTCCAAATCCTCTCCAAGGATGGAAGGCAATTGTCCCCTAAAAAATGTTGCATAAGCCGATTTTGCCTAATAGATGCCGTCACTAAAGAGTCACCAGATGAAAAGAATCTTCCACATCCTGCTGCAAGACTATTGTTGAAATGACATCCAACAATCCAAGAAATTCATAAATGACTCCAGGCCTCTAGCAGTTAGAGCGCTCTACAAGTCTGATACCCAAGTATGATTCGTGAGGACTTCTAGAACCGTCCTTCTGCTGACACGTCTTTTGGATACCATAGCAAACACTTGAGGTACAATATCAGCCAACCTCCAACCATGGATCCACTTATCAGACTAGAAGAGGGTCCGATCGAGCACCATTTCCAACCTCAGATACCACTTCCATTGAGAATAAAGCCTGGACATTTTTATTAATCTGAAGCTGAAATACTCTCCATGGTCAACCAGGATCACTCTTTTGCACACAAAACCATCTCATTGTGCCCAACAGAGATTTTGGATATTGGAAATGCCAAGTCCTCGAAGCTCTTTAGGGAGACAAACTTTTGGCCAAGCCACTAAGCAATGGCCACCTTTTACATCCTTTCTACCTCTCCACAAGAAACCCCTTTTGATTTTGCCAATTGCTTTAATAGCCTAATTAAGGAGATATATATCAACAACCATGGCAAGATAAACCAGCATGGAAGTGAGCATTCAACCAAATTTGATATCATATATATTTCTTATTATCTGGGTTGATGATTTGATATCATCTCCGATCTTGCCCCGTATGGCCCAACCAAATTTTATGCTATGAAAAAATTTGCCTTGACAATTTTTGGTGTTTGGTTTTGTGCGTGATCTAGTCAATTAATGTTTAGGTGGACGTTTTCCTCACATGGAATTCCCATCACTTTGGATTGCATGTATAAAGTGGTCTAGGAAATGCCAAAGTTCAGAGCCACTATCAATTTGTTGCATCAAATTCCCGAGTGAAAGGCAACTTTTTTTATTTGGCACATGAGAGCTCTGGAGCACCAGTTCTCACTCAACCACAGCATTACTTATATATGCTTGTCATTACCACACGCAACATGGACACATCATGGCCGAGTTCCTCATTCCAGGAACATTCCCATTCCCATTCCCATTCCAAGAACATTTACGTTCTCATAGTATAAAAACATTATAAAGTATCGCTCCATGTTCCTATTTCCATTCCCGCTCCACGTTCCACATTTCCGTTCCCTTTTGGGAACATGGCTGCTAAAATTGTTCCTACAAACTTTTTTTTCTAAAAAGCACAAGAGAGAGTTATGCATCATTTTATTACGAAGAATTTTTATGCATCATTTCATTGAGATTGAGAAGAATGTCATACATACAAATGACAATATCATAGTTAACTTTTGAATCATGTTTTCCAGGGAAGAAAAGGGGGACAACACTCTGCGCATACTTGTGGCGACGGATTGTCACCTTGGCTACCTTGAGAAGGACGAGGTGCGCAGATTTGACTCCTTCGACACATTTGAAGAGATATGTTCATTGGCTGTAAAAAACAAGGTACATAATAAGGATCCTGTCAAAAGATTCTATTTTTGTGTGTGCACCCTCTCTTTTCCAATGCACATACATGTTGTACTTTATGAAAGATTACAATGTTTTTCACAGACTAAACTCAAAGCCTTGCAGTGGGTGTTGGTATCTTTAGATGATTACAACGAGTCCTATCACAATACGTCATTCGCTTCATATATGTTATGCTTTTTCTTTTTTTACCAATTGTATTACACACAGTATTCGAGTATATATATGAACCATTTTTTTAGACAAATCCTGAAGAGTTTGAGGTATATATGACGAATTACACAGGTGGATTTCCTACTCCTTTGTGGCAATTTGTTTCATGAGAACAAGCCTTCCAATTCGACATTGGTGAAGGCCATTGAGATCCTGCGGCGCTATTGCATGAACGACTGCCCAGTACAGTTTCAGGTGATTAGTGATCAAGCAGCCAGCCTCCAGAACAGGTGCAGTGATCCATCATTCTCTCTCTCAACTCCTGAACATGATTCTTTCGGATATGGTGACAGGCTGTTCCAGTCTAATTGTCAAGTAGTGATTTTTCAGGTTTGGTCAAGTGAATTATGAAGACCCAAACTACAACATTGGCTTGCTCGTGTTCACCATACATGGAAACCAAGATGATCCTACTGGAGTTGTATGGACATTATGAATTATGATTTTGTTTCCTCTGTGTTTCTCTGCCTAAAAAAGGATAAATACTCTCTCTCTCTCTCTCTCTCTCTCTCTCTCTCTCTCTCCAGATATAAGATGTTAACCATTAGTTTATGCCGGATCACGTTGTTTATAGTCATAGCAAATTATAATAATCATACGGAAGCACTTTAAAGTACGGATCCAATGATATCAGTCTTATTACCTCAATGCAAAACTCTACAAATATGCTAAGCTGATTGTTAATCAAAGATTATCAAATTTGAATTGTGAAATTAATAATTATTGTGTGCCTTCTAAAAAGAAACGGTGGTAGTATTTTTTGTTCACTTATAAATTATAATACACTTATTTCTATTCTTGTAGGATAACCTGTCAGTAAACGATATATTGACAGCAGGAAATCTTTTGAATTATTTTGGCAAGACAGATCTTGGATGCACCGGCGTTGGCAAAGTAACAATTTATCCAGTATTTATCAGAAAGGTATATCCACTTGGAGTTTTGTATTCTATGAAATGTCAACGAAACTCAGTTATTACTTATAAGAGCCTGATGAATAGTTTGTTTTATTTCAGGGTGAAACTTATATTGCCCTATATGGACTTGGCAACATTAAGGATGGGAGACTCAAGAGAATGTTACATGTACTTCACCAAATAGCTTCCCTAAGATCTGTACAATTTTCATACATTTGTTTACATGGATAATGTATTATTCGTCATCAGGAACCTGATGCGGTTAACTGGATGCAACCTGAAATCCAAGATGAGACACTGGCCCCTGACTGGTTCAACATCTTGGTCCTTCACCAAAAGAGGTGCACAATCTCTGACTGAGAAATCATCGATATGAAGATATTATAACTATTTTGTGATTTTATTTTTGCGGTTATGCTTCCTGATCAGAAGTTATTCTCTGTAATTCTGTAGGACACGCGGAAGTCCTAGAGATGCCATAAGTGAGTTCCTCTTGCCACGTTTTGTGGACTTGGTAATTTGGGGCCATGAGCATGAATGTCTGATTGATCCTCAGGTAACAAGACATATTACATATTTAGAGGGGGGTAAAATGCAACATATGCTTATTTAGTCAAGTATTCCTTCTTTATGCATTTTGTATTTAAATTTAACTTTGTTTTCATTCTATCAACTACTAACAGGAGGTTCCTGGAATGGGTTTCCATATCACCCAACCAGGCTCCTCAATTGCTACCTCACTGATCAATGCTGAAGCAAAGCCAAAGCATGTGCTCTTGTTGGAAATCAAGGTCAGTACTGATGCAACATGCTGCACGAACATTCAAATATCTTTTTTTCATTTCCTTATTTCTCATGTTGCCCTTGAATAGGGGAGAGAGTACAGGTCAACCAAAATACCTCTGCAGTCTGTTAGACCTTTTGAGTATGCAGAGGTAATCTAGTTCTTACAGTTACTTCATGTCCACCTCAGTCATCAAGCACATCAAGAGAATGTCATGCAGGTTGTACTGGAGGACCAGATTGATGTTGATCCTCGTGATGAAGCAACTATTCGTGAGCATTTGCACAAAGTTGTAAGTCCCCAACTAATAGCTTGTATTTTTGTAAAAAAAAAGTCCATTTTCAAGAATATGTTGCAGTGACTGGTTAAATTACTTCGAGAACAGAATAATCAGATCCCTCAATAATGAAGCTTCAGTTGTTGGATATCTATAGTACTAAATACTGACAGCAGAGTGGCTTCAGGTGAACAACCTTATTGAGAAGAGTAGGCAAGGAGCACCCACTGGATCAAAGCCTATGCTTCCATTAGTTAGAATAAAGGTAAATCAGGAGCTCTTGATGGCAATTTTGTCCCCCAAGGTTGTAAACATAAAAGAGATTGAATTGTTCTTCAGGTCGATTACACTGGGTATTCAATGATAAATTCAAAGCAATTTGGTCAACACTATGTGGGCAAGGTATCTCATAAAATAATTATAATGGAATAATTTAGCAATGTGATGTAATCCTTTTTAATACTACTATTACATAGTGTTTCTGGTTACTACCATTGCTCTTGTAGGTTGCAAACCCACAAGACATCCTTCTTCTTACAAGATCAAGGCAAAGGCATCAAACTATGCAAGGTATGCCTATTATCGTTTTCTATAAAAACAATACATGAGAGAGGAATGCTAGGGTACACTCATATGGGACAAGAGTGGTACTTGTGTTGAGTTTCTGTTCTAGAATACTTTTTTAGTTCTCCAATCAATTTATATTACTATCTTACTGTGAGCATATTGACAGTCAACATTGTAGATTGGTTGATGAAAAGTATACTACTATTTTTCTTGCTAAAGTACATTCATAGTATCATACCTTTACCGCTATATATTAATAGGATGCAGTGAATAAATTTACATCCGAGAGCCTATATAAAATTTGAAAAACGTCAAATAAGAAAACAAACAGATGAGTGTATTTTTTTTTTACAAAACAGAGCCCCTATTGGGAATATATTAACAAGTAGAGAAAAAGGTTACAAGAAAGTATGTGGCCAGTTTAAATATATTAACAAATAGATGAGTGTAATTTCAGGCTGTCTCTTTTATTGCCTTGTATGGTTGGCACTTCTGTTTAGTGCAATGAGACACAAGATTTTGCATTTCATCTTTTTCTATGTATTACTTAATTAGCAAATCAATCTTGTTACTCTGGTTGAGTAATGTGGTCTATTGAACTTCTTTCTTTCTATAATCTATATACTGTAGAAAGCTGCAACATTTCTGAAGAGCTTTGTCCAAATGACCTCAACCAGGTGACGGTTGAAGCACTTATTGCAGACAGTAACTTGGTACTGAAGTTCCTCCTGATCCTTTCTAATACTAGTCAAGATGTCTCACTCTCTTTTTTGCATAGGACGTCCACCATTCCATTTCTAGACATATAATTGCACGACGAAGGTTGATGCGTGCTAACAAAAATCTGTACGTTTTTTCATCCCATCCTTGCTTTTACAGAAACTGGAGATCCTTTCTGTAGATGAGTTGAACAGTGCAGTCAATAATTTTGTCAAGGAGGACGACAAGACGGCATTTCACGCTTGCGTGCAGCAAAACATTGAGGAAGCGATAGTAAGATATGCTACCAGTTTACATTACATGAACGAAAAACTAGTCTGCAACCGGAATGACTGAATGTCCAAACTCCAAACTGTCTAACATTTCTAACTTCAATTTCTATCCAATTTGAATTCTGAAGAACCTCTGGTTGGATAATTTGCAGAACAAACTGACTACCACCAAAGATGACTCCGTTGACCAAGAAAAAGTAGGGCATCAACTGATATATATATGTCGTTAATTTCTTCAAGCTGACAAGCTGAGTAATCTTGTTGTTGTGCAGCTCCAGGAAAAGGAAAGCCAATCCAAGTCCAAGGAAAGAACAAGCTCCCAGAATCTGCAGACTGATACAGTCATCGTGTTTGAGAAGCAGAAGTGCTCGACGACAACAGAGGAGGAGCAGCAGACCATTGACTCGGATGACGATGAACCCATCGAATCTTCAGTAAGTGATCTCTTCTTCAGCCATCACAAATTCAACTCTAAGTAGCGGTGGCAGTAGGCTTCTTGCCTAATGACACGTTGATGTACTGCTCCATGCTCAAGGACCCGGAGGAGAGTGGTAGCCAGCAGGCAGGAAAGAAGAGGCGAGCGGCTCCAGGCGGCGGCGGTGGATCTGCGGCTGCCGGTGGGAGGAGGAAGACGGACCTGGCTTCCTTCCAGAGGGTTCCGACGAAGGAAGACGACGCCGACACGGCCAAGAAACGCCGGGCTCCCGTAAGCTGTCTCGTCCAGCAATCTCTCAGTTATCAGCTATTCAGCTCTGAATGATATCCCAAGGTTTGAGCTTTTGACTTGCCGTGCAGGTTGCCGCCGGGAGGTACGGGGCTGTGATCAGGAGGAATTGATGAGCAGATCGGCGGCCGGAACGATTGCGTTCCTTTTGGGAGTCGAACATTGGAGCCAGAATTTCTTTGGCGAACTTTGTGCATCTGGGTGAACTGGCTAGTGGCTACCGTGCTGAATTCAATGTTGGGTCTTTTACTTGTACGTCGTTAAAAAAGATAGTCTAATCGTCTATCTTTTTAAAAAATTTGATCTATCGTCAGTGTCTAAGCTCGAAAATTTTTTCTCTCTTACGCCATTCTGTCTATTTACAGCACTAACGGTGTGAAATATGAATGACAAATGACTTGAATGCCCCTAGAACTTTTGTTTCTCATGTGCCACTGCCTGCTGGGAGCCATCTGTGTGGTAAATTGTCTCAGCTTGAGCGGTGAACCTTTACGGTACCAGTACATGCATGCACAAATTGCAACGACTTTTAATATGACACAACATTAGCGGATGGATACAAACAGAGATGCTGGCTACGGAGTAGTAGTAGTACGTGCTACACAAGCCTAAACAGTACGAAATGTTTAGAGATGTACAGTAGTTACCGTAGCGTTGTACAGAGAAACCAGAGACATTTGGCCGTGTACGTCAGCAAGCAATGCCAATCAATCAAAGTCAAACACAGAATTCGCAGTTGGAGTACAGTCTAAGGCATGGTGGCGCGCTCTGACTCAGCGGAGCAAATCATCGACTACTAGTGCAAAATAGCTACGGCTTGCTCTTGTCGATCACCCGCCGGACGACGGAGTTCAGCATCCGTCTCGTCCGCGGCATCCCCAAGATCCGCTCTGCAAGCTGCATCACCTCCGCCGGCACCGCTCCGTGCTGCATGGCACGTTCCGCACTGATGAAACGCCAGTCTCAGCTAACGAACGACCGAGCGGCCGGCCGGCGCGGGCCCACTGTTGGCGTTGTGACAGGAAGGATAGGCGAATACTTACGTCTACGCTGGTTTGGAGCAGCGAGCCGAGGACGTGGTAGGCATTGCAGTCCATCACCAACTCTCGGAGCCGCTCGGCGGGCAAGCGCAAGAACGCTTCGAGCCCGCACTGCAACGGAGGCACCGGAGACGGACTAGCGCGGGGGCGAAAGCACGCCTGTACCACGAAGTGCCCGTATGTGTTCGTGGACCACGCCACGAGATCGTCCACGATGAGCGCCCTGATGCGGTCCTCGAGCTGATTGTGGTGGCCTCTCTTGAAGAGTTCCTGCAAGAAGACGCTGCTGCGGCATGCGAATGCCGGCCGGAAGGAGGTTTCCCGGCCCGCCCGTTAGTTTCTCTAGATTGACAACGAACGTTAGGAGTGACGATCGAGAAGAACCACGCAGTGAATGAACTCATGTTGTAATGGTATATGCTTAGCTCTCACCCGTATTGTTTCTTGGAGATCTCAACAGCATGGGTCAAGATGGTGTCCTCGAGATCAATGCCGAGCTCATGCTTCGTCGCGTTCTCCAGGCATAGCATCACGCTCATCCCCCCGAAATAGGACGTGGCCATGTCGCGGAAGCGGGGGACGGCGAGCTCACGGGTGAAAATCTAAACGGAAGTTCATCAGAAAAACGCCATCAATAGCAATACGTATGTCGTCCTCCAGGGCTGTTGTGGGTAGCTACATTACATACCGAGCAACAGCTGTAAGACAACGTGGCGACGAAATGCTTGGGCAGTTCCGGGCCCTTGCTCTGTTCCATCATCCATCCCTCGATTAGTCACCTGAATAGCTGCTGCAGTACTTCAGGGAAGTTCCGCGCCGCCACCCTGATGAGCACCCTCAGAGCTGTCTCCCTGCACCGTGCAAAAGCAAAACAACAGCAAAGCAAACACACACAGATGAGCTCTGAGCTCGCCGTTGTCTTGATCGAGCAGGAAGGCCAACCAATCCGAGCTCGCCGGATTCGTCACAAGGGCCGGGTTCGTCTCGACATCCTGAAGCGCCTGGCGGTTTGGAGCGCTAGCCACTAGGCCCCGACGTGCACCGACACACCGGCGAAGGTGTTCGGGTCGTTGCTGGTGGAGTTGTCGCCCCGCGCGGCGAAGCCGGGGGCGGCGGCGGGCCGAGCGCAGACTGCCACTGCCGCCTAGGGACGATAGACGGAGGCGTGCGGGTTGAAGATGTCGTCGTACCCGAGCGCGGAGAAGAGAGCGGTGGAGCCATGCTGAGGCAGGTACTACCTCTGGCTGCTGATGAAGTTTGACGTCGACGGTCGGTGCGGCACCGAGGTTTGGGTGCCGGGCATGGGGAAGTTGAGGAGCGCGTCGTAGCTCGAGATGTTGCTGTTGATAGGGATGCTGACGCGCGTGGAGCTCTGGTCCCCGATGTCGCCACCCTGATGTGGTCGCGGGTTCATCTGTAGCGGCGGCGTGGCCTGCTCCAGAAGCAGAGGCTGCCGCGGCTGTCGCCACGAGGAGGAGGGGAGGTCAGGAAACTACGCTGGGTTGTAGTAGGCGCCGCGTCCGGAGGGGTCACGGCCTTGCCTGGTCGGATCCATGGCGGTGGACGAGAGGGAGGCATCGAGATGGATAGCGCTTGGATTTCGTTGCGACGTCTGAAACACAAGGGCCGTTGGGGGTGTGGTGCCACGGTGGTGGTGCTTATATAGAGGCAGCGGCTCTCGGGAGTCGTGACGCCTGGACGGCTGGACCGCCCGACGGCAAAGGCAGGTGCCCGCTGCCCGCTTGGCCCCTTCCCGGTTCAAGAGCCATCAGGTTGCGGCCCAGCAGGCAGTGGCACATGAGAAACAAAAGTTCCAGGAGCATTCAAGTCTTTTGCCACCCACATTTCACACTGTTAGTGCTGCAAATAGACAGAATGGCAAGAGAGAGAAAAGTTTTTCGAGCTTGGACACTGACGATAGATCGAACTTTTTAGGGACATAGACGATTAGACCATCTTTTTTAATGGCATACAAGTAAAAGACCCTTCAATCTTTAGGTTCACGGTTCCAATGGATTCCTCATTGGGCTTTGTTAATTGACTGTATTCCTGATCCTGAATCGAGTAGTTACTATCAATATATTCGGGCGAATCTGAATTTACATGCTGCTATTTCCATCGAGAAGCTCCAGTGAGAGCCACTAACAGTTGGGCCCGAGTGTCGGTGTGCGTCCTGGATTCTCTAGGGTCCAATGGAAGAAAGGGAGAAGCTAAGGGCGAAGGTGACGACATTGGCCCCGTTCGCTTCGCTGAAAAAACAAGCCGAAACGTTGTTTCGGCTGATTTATTGTGAGAGAAAAACACTGTTCCGGCTGAAAAAACAAGCTGAAAAAGACGGATTATAAGAGAAGCGAACAGGGCCACTCTGGCGGCCGGAACAGAATGTGGCAGTGCTCCAGCGGAAGGCAGAAGGCGGCGGCAATGAAGGGGCCCACAGAGTGGCCCGTGAACTGGAACCGTCACATCTTGGTGGAAGTGGAACAGTTCAGGTACTCTGCAGGTTTAAAGTTGAGCACGCAGCCCGAGGCCCAAAGGCACGGCACAGAGCCTGGTATTTTGGCCTAGCCCAAGCCCAGCCCGGACCGGCCACCACCAGCCCGTGCCAGGCACGGCCCGGTCCATAGGTCGTGCTTGGGCCGCCACCTCGGCCCGCTGGGCGGCATGGCACGGCTCGGTCCAAAACGGCAGGCACAGTCACGGCCCGGTACCAGGGGGGCTATATAAGCCCCATCGCGGTGCCCCCCACCCCCACCAAACCCGAATTTTATTCCCCACTCCCCCCGCCTCCTAGGCTCCCCGCTGCGGCGCTCTCACCTCGCGTAGTCGCGTCTCGCCGCCACCGACCACCTGCCACTGCCGGCGTCCTGCTCGTCTCCGGTGACGTCTCCACCGTCGGATCTTGGAGATCTCGTCTTGTCGTCCCCCCGTTGTGGACAAGGTTCTTTCTCCTAGCCTCTCTAGCCTAGCCTGCCATTGTCGTCGCCTTTCTCGTCGTCTTCCCCTTCTCCGGCAACCCCTCCACCGCTGGATCTTATAGATCTCTCGTCTTCCTCCTCTCGTACTCTCTTCTTCCTTCCGCCCTCTCTCTAACCATTCGCTGTCCTCCACCGGTGGATCTCATTTGTCACCATCTGTCGGGGAGATGCTATTGTCGCCGCGCATCTTCATCTCTGTCTCTCCAGCGCTGGGCTTCGGCTTGTGTAGGTTCGTAACCCTAACCCTAGATCTACCTCACTTCCACATGAACCCTAACCCTAACCCTGCTCTTTCTCTATTCGTAGGCCGTCGGTCAATGCCTGGTGCATTGAGCTGGTGCCGCACGAGCCATTGAGGTATGGTGTCGAGAGGTGAAGAAGAGGTGGGGTGGCCATGGCCGGCGATGATGGTGATGATGGGACCCACTACCCTCGTACCATCAATGAAGAGCTCATCGAGTTAGGGTAGCTCCCCGACGACATTGATGACATGGGAGATGTTGCTGCTGCCTTGTTCGGTAGGAGTGATGTTGCTTCGATCGACCTGGATGGGACAGCGGTAGGTGCTGATGCTGCGGCCCCTAGCCCTAGCGACGTAGCATCTCTGGCATCGTCCACCACTGGTAAGCGTCGATCTCCTGTCTGGGTAGACTTCGATGATGTCAATGAGACTGTTGATGGTATATAGCATGTTATTGCAATTTGCAAATTCTGTTGATGGTATACGTCCCTCTACTATTGATAGTATATGTCCCTCTACTATTGCCAACATATACGGCAACCGTTCTTAGATTTTTGGCACATCGTTCTCTCCCTATAGCTAGTCGATACTATCGGACTATGCTCGGGGTCAGTGTACCTACAGAAACTTGATTACGCCTATCTAAGTCAACAGAGTGCCATCTATCCTAGATACACAACCAAAGTAACAGGGCCACTTACATAACTTCGCATGCAATGTCCTAACTTTCTAAAAAGAATTTGTTGTTAAGTTTTAATTTAAAAATAGGTTCCAAAACTTTGTTTCCTCATTTACGCTCTGATACCACCTGTGGCAGAACCGCCTAATCTAATGCCTCCCATGAGTACTTGTCTTCCATTAGACACTAAGTACTCAAGGGAGGACACTAAATTACGTAGTTTCGTCGAGCACACCCCAAGGGAGAACCCGAAAATCCACATTTTTCCATCAGGATCAGAAATGAGAGAATAAAGCTTACAACATTTTAGTCATTTCTTACATCACTTTCCATGCAACATCAGAGTATAATCTTTATTGTTTATAATAGCGGAATATGATCATGTTATCAGAGTTTCAGCGGAAATAAAAACATTTAATGACAAGTTAAACATTAACATGATGATCCGTTATATACATCATAGCAAGTTATAAGTTTTTTTCTTTGTAAAACATTCTGGGTGAAAGTTTCAAATGAACTCTATGTCTGCAACGTTAAGGAAATCCTCGCTGAGCCCACTAGGAGGTTTCCACACATAAGTATCAGCTCCTCATGTTCCTGTCACCTGCAACAGGGTAGAACAAACCCTGAGTACTCAATTGTACTCGGCAAGACTTACCCGTCAGAAGGAAAGAAAAGACTCCAAGGATATGAAAGGCTATCTGGTTTGGGGTTAATGCATCCAGGGAAGCAATACTAATCATGCGTCGTTATATTCAATTTCATTAGCAGTCACCATTAGTTCATTAACTAACCATTCTATGTAAGCACATGTGCTACTTTCAAGCAGGTGGTAAGCAATCAGAACTAGTTTTCCATCTTTCATATTCTAGTTCTTACTACAGTGCTAGACTGTAGACAAGTCGTACCGGATTACTCAACGATTCATGATTCAATGTGCCCAGCTGGGTACCCCGAAACACACGCCCCTCTTGTACCCCAGGCACAAGCAGGACCAACCCACCACTCTCCTATCAAGGGGTCCAGGTCCCTGTCCAAACTTGGACTCCAAGCCCCCACACCTGAGTCTCGGACTCAGTGTGGTGCTTAGACCTCCACCATCCCTACCTCCAATCAGTCGGTCCGAAAAGAGCCGAAACCTACGACAAGAGAGTAATGAGCCTTCCCTACTCCCATAAACAAGTATGTGCTCAAAATAATAAGTCTGTGACCTGCCTAGAACCCAATGCAATGGTCGGTCCTTAACCGACATAGGCGGAACAAATGCAATTCAAGCCTCGCTCGAATGCCAAACCAAGCCTAGATCCAAAGTACAATTCTGTCCGGTCTCCAATTATTATTCATATATATTTTTCAGGTGATAATAATATAATAACAATAATAATATCTTTCCTATCTCTCGCGAGTGACAGACAATTAGTCGACTTCTACCGAAGTCCTGTAGCATAGTAATCTACACGATCGTGTCATACTAGTAAGACTCATAGGATAAAGATATATATGCAAGTGGGTTTTATTCAACTCCTTAAAACTTAATGCACAAACATAGGGGTTATACACCGGGGCTTGCTTGGGTAAGATATAACCAAATATTAGCATTCCATCATAGAGACACGATCAATTAGACACCATCTTTTCTGCTACTCTGGTCAACTCCAGATCCATCGTTGTTCCTATTATGACATTCATGGGTACACGTGGAAAATGTAATTAATCAATGGCAACCGCAACTCTTAAAATACGTTTACGCCTCTCACGCTAACGAGCTAGCTCTGGTGACTAACATACTAGGGCACGTATCCATGTTGTCGAACAAGATGTAATTTCCCAATGAGTGTTTTAGTTATACAAACCTAAGTTATTTCTTTATTCCATTCTATCGATTTAATATTTATTCTAAATAGGCATCATTATCTATCTAGCAAAATAATTATTCTGGTGCTACAAAAATTACACTGAGTAGCTAATAATACTATGAATTTACTATAAAATTTTCAGAGTAGACACTATCACCATTTTCTCACAAAAATTCCCACAAGTTCACATTTTAATAATATTAAACATTTTAAAATAATTAGAGCAACCTTGGAACATTTTAAAACTAGATGAACCAATTACACTAACAGATAGGTCATGATTTTAGGAGCCTAAAAAAATTGGTTTCACAATTTTTGGACTCCCGCATAATTTTATATTGAATTTACAAGTTTGTCTTAGAAACTAAATTAGAAAAACACTAGAAAAAGACGAAGGGCCGGCGGCGACTGATTTGGCCCAGCAGCCCCAATACGGCCCGCACGGGGCGACTGTGTGCGCGGCGCGATGGCCCAACGACGACCCAAGGCTGAGAGGCCTACGCGCCATGCGATCTTGCCGAAAGATCCCCAAACTCTTGGATAAAAACGCGACACCTACGCACACTATTTCCACTATCACAACTTTACACTTCAGCCCCTCAACTAACCCCTCTTTACAAAAGGGTGGTCCCCGATGCCACCGTGCTCGCCGGAGCGGCACTGGCCGGCACCGCGCATCCACGTCAGCCACCCAAGGGCTTACTCGATGCGCTAAGCGGGCCGACGGGTATCTACGAACCAACGCGCGATGGTACGAAGCAAGAAGGAACTCGACGATCCACTGTCATATCCTATCCTCGACGTTGGGCCGAACCACGCGGCGACACGACTGTTTCGACACGCCTAGACGATGAGAGCGTGGTCAAGATGGCATGATAGCATCCACAGCTTACCCTGGTGCTAGCCCTGTCAACTGTTGAGGCAGAGGGAGGTGTAGGAGGGCTGGCCACGTGCGCGCAGTGAGGTCGGCGGCGCTCCGCGGAGGACACGACCACGCCACCGGTCGAATGGCCACGGTAGAGGTTCAAGCTAGGTGAGCACGAACTATAGCCTGGATTGGGGAGTCTAGTAGGGTTATTGAATTAGACTCTACCACGTGAAAACTCAACCCCACCCCTACCGCTATGGCCGCGGCGGCAACAGCGACCAACGGCGAGGGAAACGCCAAATTAGCGATCGATAGCACCCCGCCAGGGCTCGGGGTGGGTGGCGCAGCTAAGCCACTTTATGAAGGAGCTACGAGTGCGACGAATCGAGCTCTAGTGGGATAAGGTACCGGACGACAGCAGCGGCACAACGGTCGTGCGGGGCCGATGCACAAACAACGCATAGGAAGTGCAGCGGCACCACGATCAGAGCATTAACTAGACGTGCCAATTGGGGCAGGCAGTGGCTCGGCGAGTAGGTGGTTCGAGCGGCGGAATAAGTGCCACGTCGACTAGGTGGTGGCCGCCGCGATGCTGGCCCAACCTTGCGTGTGGCACAGCGGTTCGACGCGGCAAGGCGAGGCAAGAGACACACCGTGGCTTTGGACGGCACGTGACAGTAGCACGCGCGTTGGCCTACAGGGAGAGGTCACGGTCAGCCAAGGGCCGAGCCCGACGCTAGCGAAGCACGCACGGTGACCGCAAACACAAGCTGAAAGACGGAAAATGGTGCTGTGCACACTATTTAAAGCATACCAACAACCGCTTAAAAGCTCGACTAAGGCTCAACCAACTACACAAACCTAAAGTCCACACCACCGGCTATCCAGCGAAGCAATCGTCGAGACTAAAGAGTGACTAGAGAGGGAGAGAGGAGGATGCCAAGGTGATCATATCGCTTGAGCACTGGTTCACGAGCTGAGCACCGGTGACAAGGTTCTAGTGCATTCTGATTGAAGTTGGGCAATGTTTTAGAGTTCAAGTTGACATCCAACTCAACTACGACCTACACCTTGCCCAAGTGCTAAGTTAGAAGCAACCAATGGTGCAAGAACATGGATGTAGTGCTTAACCATTTTTGTATGAAATCAAATGCCAAAATGGCATTGTCTATCACCGTTACAAACTTAGAAAGGACGAGAGTCCCGCTTGAACTAAACAACCATTAACACCTTTGATTGAATTTTTTAAAAAAGTCGAAACTTCATCAATTTTAACTAGACAATATGTCATGACCTAGTCTATACTTCGTATTAACTCATGGGAACAAAATATTAAAGCACTATTTAAGTATTTTGCACATTATAATTCTTCAAAAATGGCACTTTCTAATTATAAGCTATGTCACATTTTCATTTACAGAAATCGTTTTTCATGCTGAACATCTAAACCAACTTATCCTATTTTTCTTATTAGAATTTCATCAGCACATTTACACATTAATTAAACTAACTCGTAATATCCCATTCGTTTCTCTTCTCATAAAAATGTGACCTATAATTTAATTATCCTTTCTTGGGAGTTTTAAAAATTTTAACACCCGAAAACTTGTTTTATTAATTTCTTTTAGGCCTTAATCTAAGCACTCAGCAAGATCATAACACCAGATGGGTTACAACCAATCCCCCTAAAAAGAATCTCGTCCTGAGATTCAGAGCAAGAATCAGAGGAGGGGAAACGCGATTACATTTCATAGATCTGAAATTACATGAAAGATTACACGATGTCGAACGCTAAACTACACAGGAATTTAGAGATACATGGTTAAGAGCAACCTAGTACAACCAAGGCTTAATCCATAAGTCGAGATAGACGAGGACAATGGAGAAACAACAAGAAAATGATTATCCAAAACATGGCGTATGCCCAGCAGATCCAGAAACAGGAGACGGAGAAGTCAAACGTCGTGAACCCTAAGACCAGACTAACCAAAGGTAGACTTGAACTTCTTCGAAAACCAGATCCCTTCTTCTTCTTAGATTACACAATCACATCTGACTGATGAGCCTAGTTCCACAATGACGACTGGATCTCGTAGCTGTGGGGATAAAGTCGGCGTAGTGCATCGGCAGTGGAGACGGCATGGAATACACTGATGGTACATGCTGTGGGGATAAAGTCAGCTATGGTGTGCTCCTTGCGCGAGCGAGCGGAGGGAGGATAAGGGAGAGGGGAGGGGATTCGCTCGGCGGGGAAGGCGTGCGGGCGGCCATGTCCCCAAAAAGAAGAAAAGGAGGGGGGAGGGGGTCCAGTACGGGGACGAGGGCATGGGGTCGAGAGCCAACCAAATGCCGAGAAAAGAAGAAGCGCACAATGCATGAGGACGGCTAGTGCGGCATTCGGGGTGCTAATGGGCCCAACATAGACGGCGTCCGCAGGGCACGCAGCAATAGTGATCGGCGTGCGTAGCGTAGTTGAGCTAGACACAGGGCTTGGGACATGACGTCCACTCAGACTTTTCCAAGCACTCCCTACTACCCGAGGCTAACTTTTTCCTTGTTGCTCTTCTTTTTCCTTCCCTTCCTTGTTGACCATATGCGCCAACTTTTTGTATGAACTAAGATCGCGATATACGTGCTTCCTCCAAAACTACATTCTCTTGTTTACTATAGAGAACACTATTTCCTCAATCTGTTGTGGACTTCCCGTTTGAACACCCGAATATTTCTAAGGAGAATATTTTATAGCAAAAGCGGTACGACGGTGTAACTTGGTAAAGGTACTTGGCCAATAACCTTGGTACCAGCGCGTGCCGAGCAACGTCACCAT
This sequence comes from Miscanthus lutarioriparius, assembly GCA_904845875.1. Lineage (NCBI taxonomy): Eukaryota > Viridiplantae > Streptophyta > Magnoliopsida > Poales > Poaceae > Miscanthus > Miscanthus lutarioriparius. The sequence goes on from CAJGYO010000013.1 coordinate 58,748,424, forward strand.
GTGGTAGCTGTTCCATAGGGGCCCTCGGTTTCGTCATGGCACCATAAGCTATTAACCAGTCAACTACTACCAACTTACACGCAATGAAGGCGGTGGGGTCATAGACCACAGAATAAGAGTATTGCAAGGGAAGATTCAGGCAACAAGGGTTCCTTTCGCAACAAGGGACAAGGAATTCAAATCCAACGATGGATTTTATTAAAAAGATTCAAGTGTTCTGTTGGGACATCCACAATTAGTCGATACAGTGTCTTAAGTTATCCAATCACGACTGGTCTGCTGACATCTGAATGGTAACTTCTCTTGTAATCCACTTAACATCGTCCTTGAAACCCCTAAGCACGTCTAACGAGACTTAAGGGTAGATGGATGCAATAAACACAGGGAAATAAACAAGATGCGCATTCCACGCCCTTCTACGAGTGCAACAGACATGCACTTACTCTTCCATTCTCGACACATCATTCACCTTCCCTACGATCGGACGATCTCGACAACTACGGACGAAATACAACAAAAAGATTACAATACTAGAGGACAATGATGAAAGACACTACTAACTACGGGTACATCATACCAAGGCAACTAATCTACTTTGGACCACGCATCTTCATTCCCGGGCTCGGAGGATTCTTCTACCGCTCTGGCTATGAATCTGCCTCCTCTCTTGGCAATGGCTGAGTGAGAGAAATCAAGGGTTCTACTTCTGACACTTCTGAGGGTGGAGGTGCTGGCGGTACTGCAACACTGGTTCTCCTGATTTTCTGGTGGGTGGACAGGGATTCCCTCCATGATCAAAGGATCCTGCCGTTCAGCATCCAACGTCCTCCGCTTGGCTCTGGTGATAAGGTAGGCCTCTCCTAACTAGTGGGCATGCCGATCTTTAGCCTCCTTTAAGGCTTCTGACATGGCAGACTCTCGACTCTCTGCGGCTGCCGCACTGACATGCGCTTCAGCAAGCTGCACCTAGAGCATCCTAGAGAAGATCTCGGCTTCCTTAGCTCGCCGGAGGCACTTCCTCACCTCCAAGGCTTGCCAGTCACACTGCTCATCCAAAGCAAGCAGGTACGTGGTCAAGTGCACCATGGTTAGACTATCTTCTTGTGCATCCCGCCCTTGCAAAGCCTCCATGCGAGCCCTCCATGCCCGCCGATCCTTTTCCAGAGGTGGAAAGAACCTCATGGGGGTACGGGCAATGGGCTCTTCATAGATCTGGCAAAGATACCGTAAGGCTTTGCAGGCCACAACCTGATAGGTGTCAACGAAGCAAAACCTAGTTGCGGTCACATTCCAGGCTTCAGTCACACTGCTTAGTGCTATGCTTTTCATACTCACGGCCCTCATACTCGGGACGATCTTTGACTCCGAGCTTTTGCAGGGTGGCATACAGGATTTTGGGAAAACCCTCAGTGTTTAGGCAGTAACTACTAACCTAGGCTCCTGCCATTCCTGGCGGTGGTTGCAAAGGAGGATTGAGCAAAAAGCTTGCTCAAAAGGAAAAGCTAGTCGAGCAGGAGTGCACCGGGTGGTCGTACCAATGGCTAAGCCCGGCCCTGCTTATAATGGCAGAGCAGTCAGTGGTCTTGGCGTATTCTGCCAAGGTTCCTGCGTACGCCACTATGAATGAATCAACCAAATTTTTCCACGCATCCGAGGGGAGCGATGTCCAAGGCCATTAATGACTAGTACGACTACAGGGCAAGGGTCTGACAAGAGCGCAGGAAAGAGTATAGGGACACATGGGTCACGACAAGCATGAACCACAGGCGAACGTGGAGCACGAAGCCATAGTGCAGTAATAACTTTGGAACAATGACGGGTCAGTCGTGCACAATACGACATGCATGACACCTATGGATGGCGTATCTGCAAGCAATACAGACACTACAATGCACAAACAGGATACACATGAATGCATGTCCTATATGTCCCTCTACTATTGCCAACATATAGGGCAACCGTTCTTAGATTTTTGGCACATCGCCCCACCTACCTCGCTAGTATGACGCGTGTGTTGTTGGATGATTTGCTGGGTTGGCTGCCTTTGCGTCCCACCAAGCTCGAGTCATCCCGTCTATGCACTAGTTTGAGATACAGTGGTGCCGCTGCTCCTTCTCCCTCACATCCTTTCTCAGAGAGCGCCTTAATGAAAGTTGGCGGGGCTACTATTGTCGTGTACTGCTTTGCTTGTTTTTCCTCCCTCACTGCCAGTTTCGTCGCTTCACCCTATTCCTCTTGTCATGCTCTCTGCTCTCTGCCTTGCTTGTCTCTACCTGCTGCTCGCATCATCCCGTCACTCTGCAACACTACCAAAGCATGCCGCGCTGTCCCTACATTGATGAAGTTGGTCGAACCCTCGCGTTGTTTTCCTCCTTCCTTTTTTATTTCTGCTTGCCTCTATCTCTGATTTTCCATGCATGTCGCTGCTGTCTGCCTCTGTGCCGAGCCAATCACCCACTTTGATAGCGCCCGTGTCACCTTGGCCTACTCCCCGTGCCCCTCCTTTTCCTCTCCGCTATCTCTCCCATGCCGAAGCAACCACAGCGCCCGCCATGGCCAGCCGTCGATGCTGCTACCCGACACCGCACGTGTAGGCGCGCCCGAGCCCATGTGTGGCTCCTCGCCTTCCTCTCGCGTGCCTGTGCTGCTCTCCCTCCCAGCTTGCCTAAGCCGGCCGCCGTGCCCCGCAGCCACCTCGAGGCGCCCATGCTCCACCGCCGTTGCGCCTTCCCCGCCGTGGCCACGCCACCGCAGCACCCACCGTGCCATGCCCGCTCGGTTCCCTAGCATCCACGCCGCTCCACCTCCATGCTTGGCCACCACATCGCTGGCGCTGGCACCCCTACCCCCACCTTCTACGCACGTGAGCTCCATACCCCGCGCTGGTACGGCTGTTCCATGGCGCTGCCCCTTCCAGGCGCACCTCCAACGTCGTCTGCTCCGGGCCGCACCTCTGCTGCCGTTGGTGCGCCTCCCCTCATCAGTCATCGATTTTCCTTCCCCCTCTCTCACACAAGCGCGCGCCTAGGCCCACGTTGCCCCGCAGCACCCCGCCGCCTCCAGTCATGACTGTTGCGCTGTCCGCCCGGCTCGACCTGCTGCTGCCACTGCCGCGGGGCTCTGCCTCCACGGCAACGCCCAGCTGGGTGCGTGCCATGTCCGCCAGTACCTAGGAGCCTGCACCTCGCCTCCTCGGCCCCCTCCATCGCTGCAGCGCCGCTGCCGCCTGTCGTGTCCGCCAGCAACCGCTAGCTACCGTGGCCGGGCCACCACGGACTACTACGGGCCAGGCTAGGGCCTGGCATGAGTGCAGTCGGACGTCGCCTTGCCATGCAGCCGTGCAGCTTGCCCTCACCACCGACAAACCACCGCATGGGCCGGCGGATTGCTTCCTCTGCTCTGTGGGGAGAAAGAGAAGGTGAGGATGTGTAAATAGAAGCTTTTCAGGGGTTCTAGGTGCATTAACGTGACTCACATGAACAGTGTAGGTTGAACTGCAGATCAGTTTAAGGTAAACGTAGGGTCATTTTTGCAAAATCACCAATGCACCCTGGGCTTTCCCAGTTGGGCTGGCTGGTTGGGTTGTGCTCGCTGTCCGCTTGGGCTACCGGCCTCCTCTGTGGGCCGCGTGCGCCACGCACCTTGTCTGGACCGGTCATGTGCCACTAGGCCGTGCCTGGTTGGTAGGCTGCGCGCGCGCCTGTCTTCCACGCCATGCTACTGGGCCGCCGTGCCACGTTGGGCCACGCGCACACCTATGGGCCGAGTTTGGCCGCCCCGGGCCTTTTCCTGTTGCGTTGTTTTGTTTTGTTAAATTAGTACTCTTCAAAAATTGAAAATAAAGTGTAGAAAAATCATGAAAATGCCAAACCAGTTTTGTTGAGTTCCTAAAATCATGATCCATCTATTAGCGTAATTAGTTCATCTAGTTTTAAAATGTTTCCAGGGTTGCTCTAATTATTTCAACATGCTTAATATCGTTAAAATGTAAACTTGTAGGAATTTTCGTGATAAATCGGTGATAGTGTTGACTCTAAAAAAATTATAGTAAATTACTAATATTATTAGCTGCGCAATGTAATTTTTGTAGCACCAGAATAATTAGTTTACTAGAGTAGTTAATGATGCCCTATTTCGAATAAAGATTAAATCGATAGAATGGAATAAAGAAACACCTCGAAATTGTATAAATAAAACACTTGTGGGGAAATGATATCTTTCTCGATGATGTTGATACATAGATTAGTATGTTAGTCATTAGAACTAGCTCATTAACTTGAAAGGCGTAAATCGTATTTTACGAGTCATGGTTGTAGTCGATTAATTATGTCTTTGCATTGCATCGCATTGCATATCATAATAGGAACGTCGATGGATTGCGGAGTCATCGGGAGTTGCTGGAGAAATGGTGCTTTTGGAGATCATGTCACCATGATGAAAAGCTAACTTCTAATTATATTTTACCCAGGCAAGCCCCGGTGCATAACCCCTACTTTTCTGCACTTTAAATTATATTTGTGCATTAAGTTTTAAGGAGTTGAATGAAACCCACTTGCATATACATCTTTATCCTATGAGTCTTACTAGTATGACAGGACCATGTAGATTGCTATGCTACATGACTCCAGTAGAAGTCGAGTGATTGCCTGTCACTCGCAAGAGATAGAAAACATATTACTGTATTATTATCACTTGGAATATACAAAATGGTGGAAAGAAAAAATGGTGACCGGACAATGATATGGTTTGGGTATTGGTGGGAGTAAGAGGTGGTGTCCTGCGGTCGTGGGGCTTAGCTTGGTTACACTGCTTTTCCTGTCTGTGTTGGTTAAGGACCGGCCATTGTATAAGACTCTAGGCAAGTCACAGACTTATTATCCCAAGCACATACTTGGGTATGGGCGCTTAGAAGACTTGTTGCTCTCTTATCGTGGGTTCCGGCTCTTTCCGGACCGACTGATTGGAGGCGGGGATGGTGGAGGTCCTTGCACCGCACTAAGTTCGGGACTTAGGAGCGGGGGCTTGGAGTCCAAGTTTGGACGGGGACCTAGACCCCATGATAGGAGGGTGATAGGTTGGTCCTGCTTGTGCCTGGGTACAAGCGAGGCGTGTGTTTTCGGGGTACCCAGCTAGAGGCATTAATTCGCGAATCACTGGGAAATCCGGTACGGCTTGTCTAAACTCTAGCACCGTAGTAAGAACTGAAAGATGAAAGGTGAAGAAATAGAAATCTAATTGCTTACCACCTGCTTGAAAGTAGCATAGGTGCTTACATAGAATGGTTAGTTAATGAACTAATGCACTGCTAATAAAAATCGAATATAAGGATGCACATTTAGTAATGCTTCCTGCAGATGCAATAAACCCACAAGCCAGATAACCTTGCATATCCTCCTATCTCTTGCGATAGGTGGATGCTAGAGCTAACCCTTGTGTGTGGATTCCTCCTGGTGGGCTCAGAGAGGATTTCCTTTACACTGTGATCATAGTTTTTAACTCTCACTAAATGTTTTTATAAATGAAAGTTTATAATCTATTGTCATAGTTTACATATCAATGATTCATCATGCCATGAATAGATAATTATTTCTGATGTAATTCTGATCACATGTTTATATTCCGTTGTTACATTAAATTGTTCATAACTCTGATAATATGATTACATTCCGCTGTTATAATAATAAATATTATACTCTGAGGTTGTATTAAAAGTGATGTAAGAAATGGTTAAGAACGATGTAAGCTTTATTCTCTCATTTGTGATCCTGATGGAAAAAATGTGGATTTTCAAGTTCTCCCCTGGGGTGTGCCCGATAGAACCGCGTGATTTGGTGTCCTCCCTTGAGTGCTTAGTGTCTAATGGAAGACGAGCACTCCTGAGAGGCATTGGATTAGGCGGTTCTGCCACACCACCTAATCTAATGCCTCCCATGAGTACTTGTCTTCCATTAGACACTAAGTACTCAAGGGAGGATACTAAATTACGCAGTTTCGTCGAGCACACCCCAAGGGAGAACCCGAAAATCCACATTTTTCCATCAGGAACAGAAATGAGAGAATAAAGCTTACAACATTTTAGCCATTTCTTACATCACTTTCCATGCAACATCAGAGTATAATCTTTATTGTTTATAATAGCGGAATATGATCATGTTATCAGAGTTTCAGCGGAAATAAAAACATTTAATGACAAGTTAAACATTAACATGATGATCCGTTATATACATCATAGCAGGTTATAAGTTTTTCCTTTGTAAAACATTCTGGGTGAAAGTTTCAAATGAACTCTATGTCTGCAACGTTAAGGAAATCCTCGCTGAGCCCACTAGGAGGTTTCCACATACAAGTATCAGCTCCTCATGTTCCTGTCACCTGCAACAGGGTAGAACAAACCCTGAGTACTCAATTGTACTCGGCAAGACTTACCCGTTAGAAGGAAAGAAAAGACTCCAAGGATATGGAAGGCTATCTGGTTTGGGGTTAATGCATCCGGGGAAGCATTACTAATCATGCGTCGTTATATTCAATTTCATTAGCAGTCACCATTAGTTTATTAACTAACTATTCTATGTAAGCACATGTGCTACTTTCAAGCAGGTGGTAAGCAATCAGAACCAGTTTTCCATCTTTCATATTCTAGTTCTTACTATAGTGCTAGACTGTAGACAAGTCGTACCGGATTACCCGATGATTCATGATTCAATGTGCCCAGCTGGGTACCCCGAAACACACGCCCGCTTGTACCCCAGGCACAAGCAGAACCAACCCACCACTCTCCTGTCAAGAGGTCCAGGTCCCCGTCCAAACTTGGACTCCAAGCCCCCACACCTGAGTCCTGGACTAAGTGTGGTGCTTAGACCTCCACCATCCCTGCCTCCAATCAGTCGGTCCGAAAAGAGCCGAAACCTACGACAAGAGAGTAACGAGCCTTCCCTGCTCCCATAAACAAGTATGTGCTCAGGATAATAAGTCTGTGACCTGCCTAGAACCCAATGCAACGGTCGGTCCTTAACCGACATGGGCAGAACAAATGCAATCCGAGCCTCGCTCGAATGCGAAACCAAGTCCAGATCCAAAGTACCATTCTGGCCGGTCTCCAATTATCATTCATATATATTTTCCAGGTGATAATAATATAATAGCAATAATAATATATTTCCTATCTCTCGTGAATGACAGGCAATCAGTCGACTTCTACCAAAGTCATGTAGCATAGCAATCTACATTATCCTATCATACTAGTAAGACTCATAGGATAAAGATATATATGCAAGTGGGTTTCATTCAACTCCTTAAAACTTAATGCACAAACATAATATAAAGTGCAGAAAGTAGGGGTTATGCACTGGGGCTTGTCTGGGTAAGATATAACCAAATATTAGCATTCCATCGTAGAGACACGATCAATCAGACACCATCTTTTCTGCTACTCTGGTCAACTCTAGATCCATCGTTGTTCCTATTAGGACATTCGTGGGTACACGCGGAAAACATAATTAATCAATGGCAACCGTAACTCTTAAAATACGTTTACGCCTCTCACGCTAACGAGCTAGCTCTAGTGACTAACGTACTAGGCCACATATCTATGTTGTCGAACAAGATGTTATTTCCCAATGAGTGTTTTAGTTATACAAACCCAAGTTGTTTCTTTATTCCAATCTATCGATTTAATATTTATTCGAAATAGGCATCATTATCTATCTAGCAAAATAATTATTCTGGTGCTAGAGTCGACACTATCACCATTTTGTCACAAAAAATCCCACAAGTTCACATTTTAATAATATTAAATATTTTAAAATAATTAGAGCAACCCTAGATCATTTTAAAACTAGATGAACCAATTACGCTTACAGATAGATCATGATTTTAGGAGCCTAACAAAATTGATTTCATAATTTTTGGACTCCTGCATAATTTTATATTGAATTTACAAGTTTGTCTTAGAAACTAAATTAGAAAAATACTAGAAAAAGACGAAGGGCCGGTGGTGACTGATTCAGCCCAGCAGCCCCACTAACAGATAGATCATGATTTTAGGAGCCTAGGCGATGAGAGAGTGGTCGAGATGGCATGAGAGGCTTACCCTAGTGCTAGCCGTGTCGATGGTTGAGACAGAGGGAGGTGCAGGAGGGCTGGCCACGTGCGCGCGGCGAGGTCGACGGTGCTCCGCGGAGGACATGGCCGCGCCACCGGCCGAACGGCCACGGTAGAGGTTCAAGCTAGGTGAGCACGAACTATAGCCTAGATTGGGGAGTCTAGTAGGGGTATTGAATTAGACTCTACCATGTGAAAACTCAACCCCACCCCTACTGCTATGGCCGTAGCGGCGACAGCGACCGGCGGCGAGGGAAACGCCAAATTGGTGGTCAACAGTGCCCCGCCAGGGCTCGGGGTGGGTGGCACAGCTAAGCCGCTTTATAAAGGAGCTACAGGTGCGATGAATCAAGCTCTGGTGTCCTGAGGTATGCGAGCAGTGAGTCCGGGCGCGCAACGAGTCCAAATGACGCAACGACAGCAGCGACACAACGGTCGCGCGGGGCCGATGCACAAACGATGCGCGGGAAGTGCAGTGGCACCACAATCAGAGCATTAACTCGACGTGCCAACGGGGGTAGGCAGCGGCTCGACAAGTAGGTGGTTTGAGCGGCGGAAGAAGTGCCACATCGACAAGGCGATGGCCGCCACGATGCTGGCCTGACCTTGCGCGCGGCAAGGCGAGGCAAGAGACACACCGCGGCTTCAGCCGGCATGCGACAGCAACACGCGCGCTGGCCCACAGGGAGAGGTCACGATCGGTCAAGGGCCGAGCCCAGCGCCAGCGAAGCACATGCGCACGGTAACCGTGAACACAAGCCAAAAGACGAAAAACGGTGCCATGCACGCTATTTAAAGCATACCAACAATGCTTAAAAGCTCGACTAAGGCTCAACCAAATACACGAACCTAAAGTCAACACCACTGGCTATCTAGCGAAGCAATCGTCGAGACTAAAGAGTGACTAGAGAGGGAGAGAGGAGGATGCCAAGATTATCATGTCGCTTGAGCACTGGTTCACGAACAGAGCACCGGTGACAAGGTTCTAGTGCGTTCTGATCGAAGTTGGGCATTTTTAAAGAGTTCAAGTTGACATCCAACTCAACGAAGACCTACACCTTGCCCAAGTGCTAAGTTAGAAGCAACCAATGGTGCAAGAACATGGATGTAGTGCTTAACCATTTTTGTTGAAAATCAAATGCCAAAATGGCATTGTCTATCACCGTTACAGACTTAGAAAGGACGAGAGTCCCGCTTGAACGAAACAACCATTAACATCTTTGATTGAATTTTTAAAAAAGGTCGGAACTTCATCAATTTCAACTAGACAACATGTCATGACCTAGTCTATACTTCGTACTAACTCGTGGCAACAAAATATTAAAGCACTATTTAAGTATTTTGCACATTATAATTCTTCAAAAATGGCACTTTCTAATTATAAGATATGTCACATTTTCATTTACAGAAATCGTTTTTCAGTCCAAACATCTAAAACAACATATCCTATTTTTCTTATTAGAATTTCATTAGCTCATTTACACATTAATTGACCTAACTCGCAATATCCCATTCGCTTCTCTTCTCATAAAAATGAGACCTACAATTTAATTATCCTTTCTTGGGAGTTTTAAAATTTTTAACACCCGAAAACTTATTTTGTTAATTTCTTTTAGGCCTTAATCTAAGCACTCAGCAAGATCGTAACACCAGATGTGTTACAACCTTGATAATGCATCTGCTAATACAACTGCTATGCTTAGTTTGACACCTATGCTTGATGGTTACTTAGGTTTTGATGTTGATCCAATGGATCCTACTAAAAAGATATATCATGTTATGCATCAGCGTTGTGCTTGCCATATAATTAATTTGATTGTTAAATCTGGTTTGAAAAGGCTTCAACCTTATATAGAGGTCTTTAGAACTGCAATTAACTTTCTAAATTCATCTAACTAGCGCATTGCACAATTCAAAAACTACTGTAATGCTAAGAGTATGCGGCCTCGTAAATTTACTTCAGATATGGATGTTAGATGGAACTCAACCTATCTTATGCTAAAGCATCTTATGCCTATAGATCTATGTTTTCTGTGTTTATAAATACTCACTGTGGCTATCCACTATTGAATGAACAACATTGCTACATTGCTAAAAAGATATTGGAGTTCCTTGAATTGTTCTATGATTCAACTGTTGTTCTTTCTGGTGTTTATTACCCCACTAGTCCTTTGACACTGCATCACATAGTTGAGATTGCTGGCCATCTGCATGACTATGAACATGATAATAATCTCGCTGTTGTTGTTGTGCCAATGAAGGCTAAATTTCTCAAGTACTAGAAGTCTACCACTGTTATATTCATTTGCATTTGTTCTGGACCCTAGGGCTAAGATGAGAGGTTTGCAAAATGTTCTTGAATTGCTTGCTCACTGTAACAATATGAGTTACACTGCCTATTTTGCTGAGGTCAAATCTGAGTTGCATAAACTGTAGGACAAGTATGAATCTAAGTTTGGTGCAGCTAGGACCACACATTCATCTGGACTGACAGGTAAGAGGAAGCAGGCATGGGGAATTTTTTTGGAGGATCAGTTTCTTCTGGTCCTTCAAGTGATGGTTCATCTACCACTGTGGCTCTTGGTCTTTCTGAGCTCACTAGTTTACCTTGACAGTGACAATGTTATGGCCTATGATGATGACTTTGATATCCTTAATTGGTGGCATGAGCATAAACTAACCTATCCAGCTCTCTCTACCTTAGCTAATGATATTATGTCAGTTCATATCTCAACTACTTCTTCGGAGTCTTACTTTAGTCTTACTGGCAGGATCATTGAGGAGCGGCGACGACGATTGGGCTCAGAGACAGTGGAGAGGTTGGTCTGCATCAAGGACTAGGAGTTAGGCCAAGATAGAGGACAGCATACTGTGGAGCACAAGGAGTTAGAAAACTACTTCAAAAACCTATGGCTTAATGAGGAAGCTGCTGCTGGTGCTGGTTCTAATGCTGGTTGAGTGTTGTGCTGAGTCTGAGTGAGACTGTGTGAGTCAGTGAGTGAGAGTGTTAGTCATTGAGACATTTGAGACAAAGACTATGGTTTGTAATAACTTTGAACCTTTTAATTCCAAAATGAGCTGGACGTACTCTTTTTTTCCTTTCTAGGGTTTCTCACGAGGTGTGAGTTTTACCTAGAAAGGTTTTTAATGAGACAGCATTGCACAAACAGCTCAAAATTTAATCATCTTGGCTTTCATCTTCCTGTGATTTTGTGAAGTACGTGATATTGTGATCTGTGAAGTACTTTTGACTTGTGAAGTGACTTGTATACTTCAAATATGTATTGAATGATTGAATCTGGTATACTAGTCACTTGTAAGTTAGTTTGTTAACTTGACTTGTGATCTGTGAAGTAATTGTAACTTGTGACTTGTATAATCTGGTATACTAGTAACTTGTGAACTTTCAAAACTGAATTGAACCTGGTGTTTTTGAGATTGCAGGCTGCGGGCTGCTGCGGGCTGGCCCGGTGAGGTTTTGGGCCTGTGCTTTTCGAGCTGGCACGGCCCGAAAAACGGCCCACGTGCCATGCCTGGGCCGTCAGGCAGGCACGGTGGACTGGGCAGGCACGGTGGACTGGGGCGGCACGGCCCGGTGGCACGGCGGGCCATACCGTGCCGTGCCCTACCGGGCCGGGCCTGGCACGGGCCTAGGCCGTGCTGTGCCGGGCGGCCCGAAAGCTCATCTTCATGCAAGTTTCGTTCCTGATTTTGCTTGGAGTGGAACGCTCTCTTCTTCGCCTTCCCAGTTCCTACGGCATTTGCCAGTTGGATCTAGCCCTAATTCACTTGAGCTGTGCTGATCTGGTCTAGTCTGAAATTCTGAATGCACCGACCATACCACTATACCAGTATCTCTGTATCTTCTGTAGTTTTGAGGTACCATGTTGTTTTGCGTGGGTGTGAGGCTGGGTCATGTACTCACTAATACTTGCTTGCAGGAACACAGCATTCCACTGTTGCAGGACTCACTATGCTGTTGCATTTCACAGTACTGTAGTGTTCAGCACTTCAGTATGAGTTTACAATGTTGAGAAGAGAAAATGGAACACTGTTGCAAAAATTTGTAAAGAACTAAATTCAAAATTGCTTTTGCAGAACAAAACAATTCATAGTATTGTAGAAATGAAGTCATCCGCTGCTATAACCTAAAGTCGACGCCTCTATCTTCTGAGCTGCTACCCGCCTTCAGTTTCCGTACGCGATGAATTCTGCTTTCATTCTGTCCATTGTGTTTGAACATACCAAAGGATTGCTCTTCTTATCCATTATCCAACAATCCAAGAGGAAGGTGTCCTTTGTTTAGCGAATGGACCACCAACATTAGCAGCTGCAATATCGGCCATCTTCTTGTTTTTGGACTTAGACCTTTTCCTTTTCTGCTTGCTGTTTTGCTGCTTTGCTTCATCACTGTTTACCGGTATCTTAATGTTCGGCTTCACACCAGCAGCACCGGTCATCCCTTCCACTGCCTTTTTGGATGCAGTATGGCCGGCACCAATTGAGTTATCTTTGGAGATCTTCTCCAAGGTACCCTGGGCGTTGTTCTTCTTGGTTTTGTTGGCAACTTTAGTAGATTCCTTCTCCAGCAGCCTATTATATCGGACCCTGTCACTGTCCTGATCTAGGGAGTTCTCAGGCTGTCCAATTTTATCCATTTTGTTGCTTGGAAACTCCTTGTTCCTCCGAGAGGATCCAGATTTTTTTGAACGGCTTTCTCCATAAATATCATCAAAATATATATCGTCATCAAAATCATTTAAGTTTCCTTGTATGCCATCATCTTCCATGCTAGGTGTGGACTTCACCGGCTTTTCTTCTAAAGATCTCTGTATTGGGCGCTTACTTTCTGCTACTGTGGTATTGGCAGGTCTCTTTTCTTCAGGTTTGGCAATTCCTACTGCTGTGGAATTGGCAGATCTCTTTTCTTCAGGTTTGGCATTTCCTACTGCTGTGGAATTGGCAGATCTCTTTTCTTCAGACTTGATGGGAATAGCCACACTGCTTGAGTTTGTAGCCTTTGTGACTAGCACGACGTCTGGTGTTGCACTTGCATTGTTCATTTGCATAGGAGTGCTCTTGCTATTCACCTCGGCTTTGTCTGGTTTCTTGAAATCTTGGAATTTAGTCTTGATCTCTTCGAGTTCAGCCTCCTTCCGTTGCAGGATTTCCATCAGAGCTGCCATCTGGTCAGGGTTTGAACCTGTGGCTTTCTCTTCCATTTGTCTGATGCGGCTGTTTTTCTCCGAGAGAGAAGCTTCCAACTCTTTTTGAGTGTTGGTAGCATTTTTGGTCTCCTCTTCCATGTGTTTGATGTGTCTGTCTTTCTCCGTGAGAGCTGCCTCCAGTTGTTTTCTAGCCTTCTTGAGATTTGTGGCTGCCTCTTCCATTAGATTGATGCGGTTATCTTTTTCTGCGAGAGCTGCTTCCAGATCTTTTTGAGTCTTCTTAAGATTTGCAACTGTGGTTTCCAGTCCCTTGAGTTTGGTTTTCTGGTCTATCTTCTGAGTTCTAAGTGAAGATGTTGTTGCTTTCATTTCTTCCACCTTCCTCTTCATCTCTTTGTTAATTGCCTTCTCTTTCTGGGAATGATGAAGCAGCAACATTCAGTAAGTTAGATTTTCTTGAATTTTCCTCATATTCTGTATCTGCTAGAGAGAAAAGTTCTGTAGCGCATGTAACAGGGTAGCTATGAAATCGAAGTTCTTTGCCTGTTAGTTACAGATGTCGTACTATATAAAATGCCTACAAATAAGCGTAACCTAGCTTCACTGCAGCAAGTCTTTGGGTAAAAATAAGAGATTCTTTGGTTTTGGAACTATATTTGTAAGTAATAACTCCAAAAACCTAGTTAAAACTGGAAAAATGGCCAGTTTTTTTCTTTTCCTTTTTTTTCTTACAAATGACATGTTGTTATCTCTCTCATTATTTTTTCTGATATATCCAAAATTTTGAGATCAAACTGACTATCTAGTGGTTGTCCTTTTATAAAACCCTTTAGAGGTAAGCAAATCCTGAAGTACTAATTCTTAACAGTACGTCAGTGTTGTACAAATACATTGAATTGTGTCACTTTGTGGTACCAACATGCAGACAGTAACAACTAATAGCAGCTTCTGATCTGCTACGCTCTCTTCTTCTTTCTTTCTTTCTTTTTTTTTTAAAAAAAAAGCTACGCTCTCTTCTGGAAATCTGGTTTGCTGCCTTGTTTCTTGAAACAAACTAGACTGAGGAAAATGACTAGTACACGTAACTGGAAATAGAAGGGGATGGGTGATCCATGACCATGACCATACCTGGAGAAGGATCCGAACGGAGACAAGCTGCCGGTCACGTTCCTGGAGACGCCCAGCAAAGACGCGCTGCTCCCTCACCTTCTGCAGGACGACGATGCTCAGCACGCCGGCTGCGAGGGCCACCAGCAGCAGGAAAACGTACGGGAGCTTCCTGCCGGCATTGGCCATTGCATAGCCCTTTGATCTGTACTTGCTCCCATCCATCTCCTACCTGTGTTAAGGGTGCACTTACTCTTGTTTATTATTACTGTAAATTACTCCTTCAATTCCTCTGCTTGCAGGATCTTGGCCTTGTTTGCTGCAGAAATGTGAATGAGCTGGGGGTGAAGCTACAGCTTCTTTCTTGGCTTTCCTGGGTTTGGCAATGGAAGGGCTTTGCAGAGTTTTCTTGTGCTTGGAGGTCACTGGTAAGGAGGGGATACAGCTGAGCCTTTGAGGTGAGGTGACTCTCCATGCTACTCATATGCCAATGCATCTTGAAATAGTAGCCTATTTTGTTTTAAAAATTTGAGCCACGGAATCAATCAACCAACAAGATGACAATGTGGCATTGACTTGCACTTTCAGACTTACTGGAAAGAGGATTTTTGACTGCAGGTGAGAAGTGGCTGACTACCGACAACTGCACTTGTGAATATGTTTTGATGAACCAGGAACCGTTCGATTATGCATCAGATGGTCCAGTGGAGGCTGAAGGTTGCGGACCGACAGTTCCGCGGTTTTATATTAAGCAAATCACAGAATTCTGAAGTCAACATCGGTTGTAAGCCGGCAATTAATGAGATGAGATTCTTCTACGCTTCTTCTCGAATCTCCAGGCAGCGATGACCTCAGGATGAGTAATCTATTCGTGGAGCAGCAGCACGGTTAGTGCTCCACCATGTAGGATCCAATATCCTGGACCTGAGGGCTCCATCAAAGGACATGTGAAAATGCTAAACTGAAGTGCAAATGGGATTGCCAAGAGAAGACACTACACTTGGTGGTACTGGTTCCAACTTACAGCCATGTGATAGTGGTGAAAGAAGAAGAAGAAAAAGGTTACTTGTGTCGAGGAAACTGATGACGCCATGACTAGAAGAAGAAGCACCTGTTTGGTTTTACTTTTACAGACTACTACTAGATTACAGAGCAGCAGCTTGATGAAGAAAGTATCCATGACAAAAAGAAAAGAGAGAAAAGAATAGTGATTATTTGTGACTTGTTAACTGCGAACACAACCAATGGATGGAGGTTGCCGACGGCAGGTGAGCGTTGATGGGCTTCACGTCGATACCACCCTCCTCGACTAAGACCTGAATACCTGATGGCATGCCATCAACATTCCTTGAGTCTGTGTTTAGTTCGCGAAATTTAGAAATTTTGCTACGGTAATATTTTCGTTTTTATTTGGCAATTAGTGTTCAATCATGGACTAATTAGGCTCAAAACGTTCGTCTCGCGATTTCCAATCAAACTGTGCAATTAGTTTTTTTTTGTCTACATTTAGTGCTCCATACACGTATCGCAAGATTCGATGTGATGGCTACTGTAGCACTTTTTGAAAAACTTTTTGGAAACTAAACAGGGCCTGACTAGAAGTGCAGTCATGAACCAGCTTTTGCTGTCGGCAGGAATTGCTGCCTTATTTTCCGAAGGAAATGGACGTGAAGTTTAAGTACAACTAGCAAGGTGGCCTGCACATTGCGTCAAAACTATCATTTCTTATACCAAATATTAATTATGCATTTACTCGTGTGCCATTATAAAAGTTGGTAATTACACATGTGTCACTCAAAAATTGGGTTATGTACCATTGCTCTGAACTTTTTTTTTGCCCTTCGTACCACTTTCGTTAGATTTGGCTCTAACGGCCGCGGGTGTGACAAGTCGAAAATACCCTCAGGTCTGAATATGAAATTAATTCTTTTTTGAGCATCTTAATAACCTCAAATAAAAACTCAAAACTAGAAAGTTATAAATCTCGACAATATCTACAACTTTGTATAAAAATATCTTCATTTAATTCCATACAAAAATGATATGATTTGATATGATTAAAATGTCTTAGAAAAATTTAACGGAAGTGGCGTGGAGGGCAAAAGAATTTAGAGCAGTGGCACATGTGAGAACTTAACTTTTTTAATAGCTTATGGATAATTACCAACTTTTATAATGGCACACAGCTAAAAGGCTCTACCAAGTTAACCCAAGCCAAAGATTAACCTATTCATAGCAGATCAATATGCGAACCATCACAAATAGCAGGCTAGTACTCAAGAGTATTCATCATTCACTAATGGAACCCAAAGGACCTCTAGCCCCATGGGTGCAGTAGAACCGGTGCAAGCAACAAGAACTCCATCTCTGAATATCCCAAAATAAGCATCTCCTCAACGGAAATGCTCCTTATACGGCGTTCGTCTGGACGGACGGACCCCGCACTCGCCCACGCTGCCACCACCCGCATCGCCCGCTTGCTCTGCTCGTGGGACCGACCCCGCCCTCGCCCGCACCACCCCCGCTCGTGCCCCTGCCGCCTGCCCGCGCCGCGCACGGCAAGGCCGACGCGCTAGGCGCTCGCTAGCTCGCTCCCGGACTCGCGCCTCCCCTCGCGAGCTCCGCGTCACTCCTCGGCTTCGAGCTCCGCGTCGACGAGCCTACATTCATCCAAGTAACAAGCAGATGCTACGCTGAAAGCGTATGTTGCAATAGTATATTTTAGATGTTTCAGATGTATGTTGCAAGTCTTGTATATCGATGTTACAAAACTAGATCGGGATGCTGCACATGTTGTAATGGCTATACACATATGTTTCAAGTGTATGTTCCAAGTGTTTCATCTGTTCCAAATGAATGTTACAAGTGTTTTGTCAGGATGTTGCATATACATGCATGTTGCAAGCATATGTTTCAAGTGTTTTTCAGGTGTTTCATACATACGTTTGCAAGTGTTTTATTTGGATGTTGCACATGTTTGCAATGATTTTCAAATGTTTTTCAGACGTTTTCACAAGTGTTTCATACGCTTGTTTCAAATGTTTCGTCTGTCTTCTTTTGTATGTTGCAATTGTTGCATCTAGATGTTTCAAAAGTAAATCGGGTGTTGCACATGGGATGCGCGTGGAAAGCGGCCAGCGGCGCAGACGACGTCCAAGGCGGCGTGGGCGACGTCCAGAACGGCGTGGGCCCACTGCTGGTGCGCTCTCTCGCAAGCCCGACGTGTTAGGCGCTCGTTCGCTCCCTGTGCGAGCAGGGTCCAGACGCTAGCGTCCTGATCAACGTCCGGGCGCTAGCAAATCCGTCTCCTCAATTGGGTTTAGGAGCTCAATGTTGTGGGGCTCAGAAAGGTAACTCATCAGCAGGGCCTACTCAGGTTGACAATTGAGCGCCAGGATGACATTATGAAATTACACGAGGTTGTGGCTCAAAACAGATACGGAATTATCAATAAAAGGTAGTTCAAGCTGATTTGTCTTGGTGAATCTCATGATTTCATCCAGTTTGCACTACAAATTGCGATCAAAGGCAAGAACAAGCATGAGAGCATCCTCTCGGACTGCTCCCAGTCCTAGATAATGTCGTGGCATGTACACATGCCAACATTCTCTCTAAAACCTGAACTCCTGAAGAATATCATATCTAAAGAAAAGGAAAAAGAAGAACAGGCGACTCAATAGCAACAAAGTCCAATGAAAAGAGATGAACCCACGACATGAGACTATTAGTTCTGAAAGAAGCATGTAGTGATGTAGTTCTCAAAATAGAACTGACAAATGACACTTTACCATGTACAGCCGTGACATCATTGATTCGGGCACAATTGGGCCGATCTTTAAGCAGTGAATAACCTACTCCATAAAGGTCCACAACTTTTTTGTCCAGAAATTTTCATAAAACATACAAAGATTTCTATCTATCTTCTAACGCGATTCTGGAGATACAAAATTGTCCTTTCAGTGGAAGAACACGTTGTCCATTTTCCAATCAAAAGGCTGACCCACCTCCTTTTGTTTTCCCTGTCAATACATCCTTCGCCTCGTTAATCTTTGAAGCAAGGTAATGACTTCCACCTGCATCTGGATGATTGGCCACCATCACCCTCTTGTGTGCTTCTTTGAGCTTCTCTGCATTGGCAGTTTCCCTGGAGCCATCAACGTAACAGAGGGCCACTAAATCAAGAAGTGACACAACCCAAATTATAGTACAAACGAAAATTGAATCACAAAGCAGTGACACTCCTACAAATGCAAGAACTAATCAGCTGGGCACATATGTAAATTCTATTCATTTGGAAGAGTTAATGCACCATCCAATTCAGTATGTTCACATCAAGTACAGTTTATATGACATTCCAAACCTTTCATATATCCGGGCAAAAGGAGGGACTATTTTTCTGTTAATTGGGCTACATTTAATTAGTTTGGGAATCAAAATTCTTGAAACACAACCAATATAGTTGCTCTGAAGCTATGTATATCCAACACTGCATGCTTACAGCCAATGACAAAAGGAGCAGCTCTATAGACAGGGCCTCTAGTGACAAACTAATCCACATCTAGCCATCTAGAAGGGGCCATGTAGGTGATACAGGGGCACTGTAATATTGTATATCCCATCTCAGTGTACCTGCAGGGTCATAAGACATCCATAGGCACGACATCATGTAATTTGGTCTCTAAAATGTGGGGCAACGTCATTTTCACATATATGCTATTAGCATTTAGATTTAAGGATAAGACATTAACCCTAGAAGTGTTGTCATCCCACATACAATTGAGGTGCTGCTTATCTTATCTAATAACTCTGTGAGTTTGTTTCTCCAGTCACTTTGACCTCTACTCTTGTTCCTCCCCTCATACACCAATTCTTACGACATCAGTTGCTAATCAAGCCTTCTACTACATTACATATCATGAACGATTGAATAGTGACTCCGAGCCCGTAACTGTCCAAAGCTACGTGCTGCATTTGTTCTGATAAAGATTTCCCATCAAGATTACTCCTTACATGGAAAAGTAAAGTTCACTAGTGCCCTTTTTGCAATTTATCCAGTTGAAAATTAATGAAGCAACCTAATAAAACACTAAAATAGATTTATGATATGGGTGTGTACTGTGGTTCAGTGTGTACCATGGACTGTTTCATTTTGTACTTCAATTATATGCCATATCAGCTAAAATTGCATATATCAAATGAACTACAACAAGCATTTTCCAAGGGATTTGGGCTTGGGCAGTTAATGGGAGTATTAGACGGATAAATGCCTTCCTGTGAAATGGCAGATTGCAAGGAGCCAGATTGGGTATGATAAAGATCGTTGAGTTTGCAACTTTCTTCCACTCGGGTTCAAGAAAATTGGCTATTGACACTTTCAAGAAGTGGATTCACAGATTTAAATCTGCCATTCTCAAGATGGGCTTCGCAAAATTACCACTTAGTATGTTAACGTCTTGATTAGCTTGCCATTTTCCCTCTTTTACTTATTTTTCGATTCTTTTCTTTTTCCTATTTCAGGCACCTGAAAGGACCCAAATGCCCTTAGGCCTATTGACCTACGCGGTTACATGGATTGGAGTGGTTGGCTCAGGAGTTGAATCGAGGACGGATAATCTGAAAGTGACACCACATGCGCTGCCTGACACCTGTTGTTGCTAAGTCCTCAAGCACCGACCGCCCTGACTCCGACAGGGCTAGGCGCCTCGACCTCCCATGTGCCAGAGGCCCCGGCTCCGCTAGCGCCGGCGGCTCTGACTCCATGTGCTGGGCTAGCCAGCAGCCTACAGAAAGGCAGGGCAGCCAGTAATCCACGTGGTCAGCCAACCCGTAACCTGCACAGCCAATGAGCGGCCATGGGCACACATGAGCTGGCCAATGCCTAGTGGCACCATTGCGTGCCCAACCAGATTCGTGTACATAGCTAGGGGCAATCTGGCCCGTTAATTAGGAAAGATAAAGAAAATGAATATGGCAGTGTCATCAAAGAGCTAGTGATCTATGTGGCAGTTTTGCGAAACCCATCTCCAAAGTGGCAAATCTTCCAAATCACTTCTTGAAAGTATCAAATAGCCAATTTTCTCCACCAACCCCTAGGGTTGAAAACGGACGGAATTTTTCCCGCCCCGACCCGACCGTTTTTCTACATTTGACCCGACCGTTTCCGTATTGTCGGAAAAATCCGGAAACGGGACGGGTCGCGGGACGGAAAGTCTCGGAATCCGGACGGAAACGGGGTTGGTGTTTTTCCGCCCGTATTTTCGGAATTCCGTATTTGGTCGGAATTTTTCCAGATTTGTTCCGGATTTCACCTGGATTTCAGGGAATGATAGTTCAATACTTCAATGTACGTTTTGGATCAATTAGCTACGAACATTATATTTACTCTATGTTGTTCCGAATACAATTCTAATCTAATACAGTAACCGGTCAAATTCTAAAGAATACAATTCTAATATAATTACGAGCCAAACAATTATATATATGTGTAACTGTGACTAAATGTATAAAAATAATATTTATGATACACTAAATAAGTACAGTAAATTTACAAGAAAATATATTTTTCATGGTAAACCTATTTTGTGATTGGTGAGTATAAATATGTGCGGTATTCCGGCTTAAGTTCCCAGCTTCCGACCGTTTCCGTTGAATTTCTGACCGTATTGGTTCGTTTCCGTACACCCGCATAATCCGGTTCCGTTTCCGAACCCGCATTTTCCGAACCCGATCCCGTTTCCGCCAAAAAATATAGAAACGGAAGTAGAAATTAGGTTTTTCCGTCCGTTTTCATCGCTACCCACCTCCTGCCGTTTCTAACCCCAAACGATTAACTCCAGCCAGATTAGCATAAATTTAAATGGTGCTAGAGAACAGGATATTGATATGAAAGAGAAACATAAACAATGCTCGACTGTGGTACAGATATTATGTAATGTGCACCTGACACCAAGGATTAAAGCAGCTTCCCTTCGTGTCATCGTAGGTTGAAAGCCACCTTCATAGAATTTGTGCATCCTTGGAACTACAGGCCGTGCCTTATAAGTATTCCAAGCTTGGATGCTATATCTACCGGCAAGAGCAGCTGCTGCAACTGCAAGTCCTGCTATAAGTGGTGTAGCCTGCAGAAATTGCATACGAGTAAATAGCAATATAAAAAAAACTCTGCCATCTTGTGTATCCAGATTTTTAGCTATTTCTTTTCGGGTAGGGGGTGGGGGAGGGGGTTATCAGTGTATTCATGCATCAAAATGAAATGACAACAGAACCACTGGAACAGATCACCAAACAATCATACTATACAATTGAACAAGTAAGCATATATGTCAATAAGATGCAATGAAACGGAAACGGAAACAGCTTGTAGATTACACAGGAACCGAACAAGGGATCAGATTAATATTATAGCGTTCTTAAGTAATGTTCAATATGGCAAAGAGAGCATGCGTTTTTTTCAATTTGGACATGTTCTAACATTACTCTAGCTACAATTACACAGTCAATATACCGCAGCATCATTTCATTTCATCTTACAAAGGACAGAAAGATAAGCAGGGATGAAAATTCAGGGGGTTTAGCAGCCCAATAATACCATATACAAATCAGAAAGCTACTAAAAGCAGGTAGGGACGCAAATATTTTCAAGCAACGGCGCGGTGGTAAACGAGAAAATGAGAATTTTGCCCTCATCCCAAGTGGGTTTCGCTAAAATGCCATCGAGTTCGTGGGCTTCGCTAGAATGCCTCTATGAAACATGTACTCAACGCTATTTTGTCATTTTGTGATTTTAAAAATTTTGGAAATCTTTTCATCCCAAATTTGCACTTGCTTTGACCGTTTTACCCTTACCTCCATCAACCTTATCTTCTCGTTCTCTCTCTTCTTGTCACGGACGGTACCTCTGTCTCGTCTTTCCCGTCTCTCTTCTCTCACTGGTCTGGAGCACGCCCCAAGCGCGCCGCCGAGCTCTGCGCGGAGCTCGCGTTTCTGACATCGGGCGTCGAGGCAGGGGGCGCGGACACCCTCATCCCCAACTCCGCGCTCAAGGCGGCCATCGGCACGACGGCACCTGCGCCGCCGTCCGTCGAAGCGGCGCGGCAGGCCGTGCTGCGCACTATGCCTCCGGCAGCCACCAAGTCCGTGAGGACCACCGTAAGGCACGCGGGCGGTGATGGCCGCGAGCACATCGAACTCGTTCTACTCGTCCCCGGCGTCCACGTCGTCATACGGGTCAGCCTCGGAGATCACCGCGGCGAAGGACGAGGCCAAGGAAGAGGCACCGCGGAGGAGGATGGTCAAGGAGATACGGAACCGCCTGCAGCGCCGGTTGACCCGCTAGAGGACGACGTGGTGAGCAAGGTGATGGACGCGGACGACAACGGCGTGGTCGCGGCCGCGATGGGCGCGTGCGGGAGGCCACGAGTGAGGGCGCGGAGAGGCGGCGCGCGCTGTGCACGCCACGCCTCCTCGGCGCACTGCGCCACGTGCTGCTGCTCCCCTGGGGCCAGCGCAGGCAGGGAGCCATGGGGGCGTGGGCGCAGGGGTCGAGGGCGCACCTGGGGAGGAGCGGCCAGGGGGCGACGGCCGCCGGCGTCGTGCTCTCGGCCGAGAGATCTCCCCGCCGGGTGAGACAGAGACGGAGAGACTTCGGTTCGTGATGGAAAGAAAGAGGACGACGGGATAAGGTAACGGGGGGCTTTTACATTTTTACCATTATAAAGATTGGCACTCATCCGAATATCACTTTTAGGATGACACTTACAACTTTACCAGACGAGAGAAGTTTTAGTTATAGATTTACCACTTTTGCGCATGTGGCATGCCACGCGAGCTCGACACGCTGGCGCCTAGTCAGCATGAGCACGTGAAATGTCGTTGCTACCCCTGCCTTGCTCCTCTCTTTCCATCCCCGACAGCTGGGTCCCGCGGCACCTGTCACTGCCAGATGGACCCCACTAGTCAACTTCGTCTCCTTTTTGCCCATGGCTCTTTCTTCCTCCCATCTCCTTCACTCCTCAGGCCAAGCCCCGCCGCCTCCATGGCCGAGCTCGCCGCCTCCGTGCCCGCCTCTTCCATGGCCACCGTGGGACCGAGCTGCTGCGCCGCCGCCGTGCTGGACGCCGCGGGCACGAGCTACAGCGCCGCCGCCGCGCTGGATGCCGCGGGCACGAGCTACAGCTACGCCGCCACGCGCACGAGCTGATGTAGCACCGCTGCGTGCTGGCCTCCGCGGCCTCGGGCTCTACTGAGTCAGCGGGGGCAGGCGCGCACGGCAGGGGAGAGCCCAGTGGCCGGGATCGGGCGTGGAGCTGGGCGGTAGTTTCCGTTCGTTTTCCTTTTTCCAGTCAACTTTCCGGCGAGGTGCCTCCATGGACAACCGAGATGCTCCTTCGTTTTCGGCCGATCTCTGGAGCAGGTGCTAGCCCTGCCTCTCGGTGGTCGCGCCTCGGGTCTGTAGCACGCACGTCGCCCTGCTGGCATCCGACCGAGGCATCCCGGTCCTCCCACTCGAGCCTCCTGCGGGAGCTCTATAGCCCCGTCGCCAGCCGCTTGGGCTCTGCCCGCGAGCCGCTTGGGCCCTGCAGGACGCGTGGCCGGGTGCCGCCACTCGTCGGCTAGACGTCGGTGAGGCCGCCCCAAGCCCAGCCGGACAGTCGCGGCCCCTCCCGGCGGGGCTTGGTCATGGAGGACACGGACGCGCCTGAGCATAGTAGGAGATGGGGAAGACAAGCTGGAAGACGAAGCTGACTAGTGGGGCCCACCTGGCAGTGACAGATGTCGCAGGACCCAGCTGTCGGGGATGGAGAGAGAGGAGCAAGACAGGGGTAGCAACGACATTTCACATGCTCATGCTGACTAGGCGCCAACGTGTCGAGCTCGCGTGGCATGCCTCATGCGCAAAAGTGGTAAATCTATAACTAAAACTTCTCTCATCTGGTAAAGTTGTAAGTGTCATCAAAAAGTGATATTCGAATGAGTGCCGATCTTTATAATGGTAAAAATGTAAAAGTCCCAGGTAACGGAGGCAGGGTCAAACGGTCAGTTGAAAATTTTGGGGCGAAAAAATTTCAAAGTTATTTAAAATCACGAAATGGCAAATTAACGTGGTGCACCCGTTTTTTTTTAGGTATTCCGACGAAGCGATGGTATTTTAGCGAAGCCCAGGAGGGCAAAATTCTCATTTTCTCGTGGTAAACTGGTAAACTACAATACACGGCACTTGCGCCCCAAAACGCTATCTAACTGAGAAAGGAGAAGAAGCTCGAGAGGCTAACCATGGGCAGGGGAGAAGCAGCAAGTATGTGGAAGTAGTTCACTGGATCCTTTCGCCCACGCGGAGAGGAAGGGAATCGCCACTGGATCTGCAAGGCGGGTTAAGCTGCGGTGAGCCGAGGCGGCGGCATCTGGAGTAGAAGGAGAGGAGGTGGTCGCGGAGCGCGGCGAGGAGGCGGGACTTGAGGAACCGGGAGGAGAAAGGGGGAGGAACTCACCGCGGCTCGCCGGCGGCAGGTGGTGGGGGACCGGGTGCTCACGCCGGTCGCCGCAACGCAGCGGCTTGCGGGGGAGAGAACTGCTACCGATTCAACACCACATAGCCCCGGCCCAATAGGCCCAACAGCTGCAGTGGCGATGTTGGATCGGGCTTGTGCACACTAGTAATGGTTTCTACCTAAAGTATACTCTCAAGGAACCATAAAAAGTGTCATTCTTGCTAACTAAAAAGTCAAAAAATAATAATTTTGACTAAATATATACAAGAAAATATTAATATTTATGGTACATAATTGGTATTATTGATATATCGTTGAATGTATTTCCATAATAAACGTATTTGGAGATACGAATGTTGCTAATAATTTTTATAAACCTACTCAAACTTCAGAAAGTTTGACCAGTATGAGTCTCGTATCGCTTTTTTTATGGGACAGAGTAGTACGATTTTACAGTTGATTTTTTTCATTTAAAATCATTTATTTAAAGCCTAAATATTAGTTGTAAGTTCTCATATATATGTTAAGAAGACAATTTTCATGAACATTTTTTAGGTGATTGCTTAAGTTAACCGTCTCTGTAAGTGATTTCTACAGACGGATGGCTTAAAGAAAACCGTCATAGGAAATAAGTCTCTACCGATAGTTCAAAAGAAATGATTCTCATGTCGATATTAGTAATAATTGTATAGTAAGATGGTAAGGAAGGCTCACATGAGGAGAGAGGTTCTAGTTTGAATCCTAGGCGAAACATACAAATTTGTAGTGGATCTGATTGTTATTTCTATTCTATGTTACTTGGTGGGGGACGGACGAGTGAGTCTGGACGCGAGGTCCCCAACCTGTCGAACCCTAGCCCCTGGCGGAGGCGCCCCCGCCGCCGGCCTTCTCGGCGCCGGTGCTCGCCACCGCCCCCTCCACTCCCCCATCCCCTAGCACTCCCTCCCCGCAAGGCACCATCTCCCCGACCTCACCGGCGATGGCGCCGGCGCAGGCCACCGCCCCCGCCACCACGGCGGCCGCCTATGCCCCTCCCTCCGCTCCTGGTACCTCCCCGCCGCCGGCGGCGGCAGCGGCCATCGTGGAGCTGGCTGCCACGGAGTCCCCTACCTCAGCCAGCTGCAGCCGCCGCCCCCTCCATTCCTCTGGCGAGCTCCACCGCGGTCACCAACGACCAGGAGGACGGCGGGCGCGTCGCGTAGAAGGCCGTGGAAGCCACCTCGACGCCCCACCCATAGCAGCAGCTGCAGCAGCAGCCGGAGCCGGGAAGCCCCAGTGGGGACAGATCTCAAGCCGTGTGGCCCTTATCTAGGTCCCCGTCCTCTGAGGTCAGCGGCACACCGTGGCGGCTGGCGCAATCCTCCACCAGCGATCCACCACCCCCTCTGTCGCCTATGCCAGTTGTCGCCGCTGTGGCCACCTCGCCTAGGTCAACAGCAGCCGAGGTGCCGGCCACGCCTGACGGCAGTACATCGCCCCTAATTGGGAGTGGGGGAGCGAGACTAGCGTCGTGTGCATCATCCCACCGGCCACTGGCACCTCAGGCCTCTCACAGCCCCTCTCCTCTCTCACCGGACGTGGCCCTGTTCCACCCGGGTTGCTTCTCTGGTGGGTGCACGAAGAGCCGTTGATGGGCGGACGACGACGACGACGAGGAGTCCGACGACGACAACCCTAAAACCTACCTCGACGCCGTTCATCACCCGGCAAAGCCCGTAGATGCGTCCCCGTCGCGCACCTAGACTCGTCCGGTCATGACTCGAGGTCGTGGCATGGTGGACGCTAGACGACAGGGACCTGGGCGAAGACAGAGGAGATGCAGCCAGCCACGTCCCCAACTGGTGCACGCCCTGCCAGCTCGGCCATTGGATGGCCTTATCCCTACCTGCCAATGCCTTGGTCGCCGCAGAAGGATCTCCGCCCCCAACACCGATGGATGGCGAGAGATCCTCCCACGGTAGGAGACGCAACCTGCGACCGCCTCGGTTGAGCATCGCCAAAAGCAGCCCCCGTAGGCACGGAGGATCCCCACAGAGCTTCGCGATAGATGCTTTAACTGTCTCTCCTACTCGCACCGTGTCGCAACTAGTCGGTTGCCACGACGTTACTGTTCATGCCGCCTGACGGCTACCGCCACCTCACGTGTCACGCAGCGCAAGCAAGACAGTGCGTGAAGTCGGCGGCGATGGTGGCAACTTGCTACCAAGCACCTTCTGCTTCGTGGCGAACCTTCGGCCTCCCAGGCGCCACACGGCAGTCCACCAAGCTCGGATGGGGTCGTGCATGGGGCCATGGGAGGCGCCGACAGCACCTGCCGATGACGCCGCCGCCGACGCCGCCGGAGTAAGCCGATGAGGGACATCAGCAGGGGCACACCTACTGACAATGCCGCTTCTTCTGCTACTACACTTTGCTTCCTTGAGCCAGATCCACTGGCATTGGCGTTGTGTGCGAGTGTGGGACTTCCCGTATGGGTTGTCTCGTTCGACCCGATGTTGGAGGAGTTTGCCGCCTCGCTTGTCGTGAGTCGGCCAATGAGAGCAGCAACACCTGAGTGTCTGCCTATTACAACAGCCCCTCAGGAGGTTGAAGCACCAGTGGTGGACACCTGTTCCCCCACAACGGCTGCTCAGTGGGCGACAGACTTGTCTCTGATGTTGCTAGTACAAGGGCCGCCACAGCTCATGCCACCATGAGTGGGACCACCCGGCGTCGTAGATGACTGCACCACCCCTAGCGAAGCAACACCCACGCCACGCGAAGCTACCCGGCGTCTCGCACGGTTCACTAAGGAGGTGCAGCTTAAGTTAATGTCGCCATTAATCACCAGCCCACCAAGACAGAAGGTGGCAACCACAAGGCAACCCTTGCCAAAACGGAGCAAACGGATTGCTGCTCAGCGGCAGGCGCACATTCTGACCTCCAAGCGGGGCGAGGTGCTCCTCATGCAGAGGATGGGCTTTGCACCGTCAGCAGGTCCAATCTCATCGGCGTCCAAGTGAGCATACGACGACTTATTCGCAGAGAACTTGACATCGAGCGAAGTGGAAGCACTGGACGAGCTGTTCCCAGCGACCAATGCTAGGACTGGTAGAAGACTCTCCTCGGATGACGGAGCAGGGTCGTGCGGCCAGCAGCAGAGACGCCCAGCTCCGTAGGTTACTGCACTGCTCTTAGTCGGTTATTTACTTTTATGTAATATCGAAGTTCGAAACAGTCTGCTAGGAAGGTCCAGTCACAACTGTAAGACCTCCTAGGGCGCTCATTAAAAACGTGTCGTGTGTATGGTTAAACTCTTCTTCTTAATTACAATGATACACAAATCTTTTGCGTATTCGAGAAAAAAACAAATTTGTAGTGAAATGCCCTTCATGAGATTCTGACAATGACAATTAAAAACTAATTCACCAATTACATAAACAAAATCATGCGCGCTATGATCTTCCTCTGTGTTACTCTTTGTCGCTGCGTTTGTCTTTCAAAAAGAGAGGGAGGGAAAGAAGCATTTCTGACCTTAAAAATAGACTAAAAATCAAAGAGGGGTGCATGGAAATCATTGGAAACTTGAAAATAGATACTCGTTCCTTCACCTTTTTAAATAAAGAAACATTTGCATTGCAAGCTTTGTGGGTGTTAATGGACATATGGTCCGTTTCTATATACTATATGATGAACGTGTCAAGCTGTATGGCTACGTAACAACTAACTAAAAGAAACAATCAAATTAATAAGACACACAAACCTTGAACCCGGGGATCTAGGGTGTGTTTGGATGGAGGAATAGACTCGGCAACTGTGGTCAGACCTAGGCAGATGAAATCGACCGCCACCAGGCATATTTGCCAGGGTCCTAAGCAAACACGCCCTTAATCCTTGATGAGTAGGAGGTACAATGCCCCCCCACCCTCCCCGCGCTGTAACTGTCGAAGGTATCGTTTGGTTCTCTCACCTTTCATTCCATTTCAGCATTGGCTCGAAAACACATCGATCCATAAAAAATCAAAAATGAGTTGGATCGATTGGAACCTCACCCTATAGAGAGCTGAAATAATAAGCCGCGGGTGCACAAGTCCATGAGGTCTACATTTTCCAAATTACTCCCTCGATTCTAAACTACTCTGTATAATTCATTCCAACTTTCTTGATAGTCAAAGCATATCAAGTTAGGCTAAAATTATAGAGAGGATTACACATATTTATGACATCAAATAGGTACAATATGAAAATATAAATAATGAAGAATCTGATGATATCATAAATGTTTGGTCAAAATTGAAATTTTGACTCTTAAAAATGTTGGAATGAATTATAATTTGGGATGGAGGGAGTAATATTTACCAAGCATGGATTTGTATGATTTATCAAGTTCAATTTCCTGTGCGCGCTGCAACGGTCAGCAGTCAGTTGCCATTTTTTACTCCCTTGCAAAAGGAAAAAAATTACCTTTTTCCAACTCGAAACACGAAAAATGACATAGGTACTGTCTAGTAGAGAGGTCAGCCAAAAAAAAAACGTTTCCTTGACAAGCTGCATAAACGGAGGAAAAGCACAGTAAAACACGCAGATTTCTGTAGGACCATGCGCACTCGTTTAGAACGTGATCTAAACAGTGACAGCACCCAGTTCCGTGGCTGCCAAGCCTGCACACCTTCCTGGGACCCCGGCCCCTTCCTTGCCACCTGCGTCACTCTCTTGCAGTCTTGCTCCTGCCTACGATACAAATAGCTCACCATCAGGCAGGCGTCTCAGCATCAGAACTAACACGGCAAGGGCGCAGCAGCTAGCTAGCTGCAGCAATGGTGTACGAGGCAGCTGTGGCCGTTGCGGAGAGGGACCAAAGCCAGCTGCGCAGCCGTGAAGACAAGGGTGGCGGAAGAAGCAGGCAGCGACAGGCGCCGGAGGAGGAGGAGAAGGTGGCGATGCGGTGCGGCGTTCTCGGGATCCTCAGGAGGGTCCTCCCGCTCCCCACGGCATCAGCGTCGTCGGAGAAGAAGTGACTGGTACTTGCACACTTGATGCATGGTTCCATCCCTTCATGGTTGTAACTTGTTAAAGTACTTACTCAATGTAGAGTAAATATGTTGATCTTAATCTTGGTGGTGTGAGTAGTGTCTAGTGTGTTGTAGGTAGCTATAGTGGGGTTTGTAATCATCCAAGAGTCTCAATTTATGGATCAAAACAGTTAAGTGTAAAGCTTTACCACACCTGTTTTTGTGGAGGCTCATGATTGATGAATGTCCCCATGAACAAGTAACAATTTTCAAGACCTGTACATTTTTAAACCGGATGGGTTGTTCCTGTTATATCCAAAATAACTTAAACCATCATATACACCATATCATGTCATGTCATGACGGGCCGGGTCCGTGCATGTCAGACTTAGCCACATGCGTGCATTGGCACATTCTTCTTTCCAAAATTGACGTCTGGGCCGCTCCAAAATATCGGACGCCTCCGCTCCTTCGCGCGGGAGGTCGCGTCGCACGCGAAATTAAAGGAGCCCGCGCCACCTATTTTTACGCGCCCCACATGCGTGGACCCCACGCTGCGTACGACCCTACTATCATCCTCGCTCTGTTTCGCTTGACCACCGCGCCCGACCGGAGGAACCCACATGGGTCCCGGTTCACCTACCCCTGCACTGTGGATGCCGCAGATCGACGGTGGCCTCAAAGCGCCCACCACGGTGACCCATGACGGTGCCCCGGGAGCTGCAGCATGTGGGTCCTATTGCAACATGTGCAACACCAGATCTACTTTTGCAACATCCAGATAAAACACTTGCAACATACGTTCGAAAACAGCTGAACACTTTGCAAACATGTGTGTAGCCATTGCAAAACATATGCAACATCCAAATAAAACACTTGCAACATACGTATGAAACATCTGAAACACTTGAAACATACGCTTGCAACATGCATGTATATGCAACATCCAGATATACTTTTGCAACATTCAGATGAAACACTTACAACATACGTCTAAAACAGATGATACATTTGGACCGTACACTTGAAACATATGTATACGTGTATAGTCGTTGCAACATGTGCAACATCCCGATCTACTTTTGCAATATCGGTATAAAACACTTGCAACAACCTCTGAAACATCTAAAATACTCAAAATATCTGATTGCAACATGCTTTTTTAGCGCAATGACACCTTGTTGCATGGACGAATGGAGGCTCATTGTTGCGGAGCTCTACGCCAGCGCAGAGGTCGTCGGCGACGTGAAGCTCGCCGATGCTTGGCCGGCATGGCAGCAAGAACAACTCGCCGCAGGCGGCACACACGAAACTCCTCCCTCGCCGCTTGCTGGACCATCCGTCATGGAGGCTCGCCGACTTGATGGAGCGATGGAGCTACTACTGGCGAGTGGGCAAAGACGGTGGAGGCGAAAGCGGGGGGGTGGAGCGCGGAGTGGGAAAAGTATGCACGGTGAAGATAGAGTAGGGAAGACGGACGGCGCAGTGGAGCGAGCAGACGGCGCGGTAGCGAGTGGGGAAATTTGTGGGAAGCTGCGTCCATCCGTTCGGACACCACGACCAAAGCATTACCGTAGAGCAGGATGCTACCTTAAGTTGAGTCAACTTAGTCAAAATCCAATGTAAAACTAAGAGTTTAATACACCTAGCATTTAACATGAGTCTTAAGATTTATTTATTTTAATTAAATTAAAATGGGTCAAATCCAATTAAAATCCAATAGAAAGACCACTTTCACACGAGAATCGAGGCCTTGTTTAGATTCCAAGTTTTTTCACTCTTTCTCCATCACATCAAATCTTGGACACATGCATGAAGTATTAAATGTAGATAAAAAAAAACTAATTACACAGTTTAATTGTAAATTACGAGGCGAATCTTTTGAGCCTAGTTAGATCATGATTGGACAATAATTATCAAATATAAACGAAAGTGCTACAGTATCAAATACTGATTCCTAACCGCGAACTCAACAAGGCCGAGAACGAGTTGACCTCAGGAATATCTCCTCGTGAAACCAAACCCCTTCCAAACGGAATAGTTCAGAAAGCCATTCACTGAAGTTGTCAGCCAAGCAGAGTCGTTCCACTTCCACCACCTGTTCTCGGCGGTACGCGTCAGCTGTCAAGAAGCCACTACTCTTTCAAGCAGACGCTACTCTGCTCGTTTGAAACGTGCGCTTTGACCGCTGACTCCAGGCACGCAGGATTCAACCCCTGCAGCTGCAGGCATCTCCCAGTTCCTTGGCCGCCAAGCCCGCACATCCATCTTCTTCTTCCTGGATCCCCCTGCCTGCATCAACTCTGCCATGCCCTACAAATAGGCCAGCATATCAGAGCCACTTGCCAGGCTCATCACCATCTGTTGGAAGCAAGCAACTGAGAGCACGCCAAGAGGTTCTTCTTGCATTTAGCGGCAGCTAGCTGCAGCAATGGGGTACGAAGCGGCTGTAGCCGTCGCTGCAAGAGGCCAGCTGCTGCGTGAGGAAGAGAAGGGCGGCGCTAGAAGCCATGGCCAGAGAGTGACGGAGAAGAAGGCAGCGAAGAGGTGCGGCATTCTCTGTATGATCAGGAGAGTCCTCCCGCGCTCTCCCAGAGCTAGCTCAGGTTCAGGAAAGAAATAGAGGAGGTGCAGTGCTATGGTTGTTGCACCGTGATCTCTTCTCTGTAGGTGCTCATGTGAATGTGATAGGATCGGAGAGAGTTTTATTCCTTGTTTACATATTTTTCTCTGATGAAGTAAATATATGCGATGGCATGCTTGCATCGATGCATGTAGCTGGTAGCGTTTATTGGACCCTGATGCAGTGATGCTTGATGAAATGTTCCGAAAAACTGTAAGTTTCTCAAGAGGCCGTCCTCGCATCTACTTATGTACTCCCTCTCCTCTGTCCCTAAATGTCTATCGTTTTCGCTTCCCGACAAAACAACTTTGACTAAATATATATTAAAAAATATTAATATTTATGATACATAATTAGTATTATTAGATAGATATTTGAATCTAGTTTTTTAATAAATTTATTTGGAGACAGAAATATTGCACGCATTTTCTATAAATCGACTCAAAGTTATCGGCATGCAAATCGTGACGACTAACATTTAGGGACGGAGGGAGTACATTTTAAAAACACGTCCATTCAAATGAACAACATCAGTGAGCAGCTACAACTAATCAGCATTTCTACATCGCCAAAACCATATAAACAGGTACTAATAACATAGCCCTGTTTGCCGCTTAACTTATCAGCCATGGTGTATCAGCCAGCTTATCGGCCGCAAAAAACATCAGCCGAATAGCCGGATATATATAGTGATGATCTAGCGACTCTGCATCGTTTTAATTATTTGTTGAGTAGCAGGCCAGCAGCAGATCTCCTTTACCTACAAGCTCATGCTCATCAACAGGACTACACTTCAGGTCATGATGAATTTCATTGGTCCTTGCACCGGCCAGTTCTCGGTGAAATCATTTTATAGAGCTGTGATACAAACTCCAATACCAAATACTAACAAGAGACTGTGAAAATTGAAAGCTCCCCTTAAGTTTAAAATTTTCTTGTGGTATTTGAGGAGAGGTGTTGTGTTAACTAAGGATAATTTAATTAAGTGCAAATGGCAAGGAAACAAAACATGTTGCTTTTGTCACGAGGACGAGACAACTCAGCACTTGTTTATTGATTGCCGTTTTGCGTGATCGGTATGGAGCGTTGCTCACGTAGGCCCCGTTCGCTGGTCTGAAACTTGGCTGAAACTGGCTGGTTTTGTGATAGAGAAATACTGTAGCGGCTGGTTGATGAATAGTGTTCTATGAGGGTGTTCAGCCGGCTGGTAAAACCAGCGAACACACCCATAGCGCTGAATTTAGCAAAACCCCAAAGTATATCGTATATGTTTGGTAGTTGGTTGTATGGTGTCAAGAAAGAGTTGAGGTCGTTAGTTCTTTTAGGAGCAGGAGTGATTGCCTGGTCTATATGGTTGCACAGGAATGACATTGTTTTTGAAAGAAAAACTTTATTCTCCTTTGCAGGTTATTTATGCAGCTACCCATCGACTTCGTTCTTGGGATATTCTCCAGCGGTCGGATATGCAGGGTATAGCTGCAGTGGTCACGCAACAGCCGGAGCAGGTGACGAAGGTCTTCTTTTCCCAGGCTTTTTGGTGGTGGTCTAGTGTACGGATTGACTGTCATTAGTTGTTGATTTTCCATTTCCGGTTTCCCTTTATGTTGTGTGCCTCTTAGCTAGGCAGAGACTGGGAGTATTTCAAAGTCTGTGTATCAACACGATGTACTGCCCTTTGGTTTAATAAAAGCTTCCGTTACAAAAAAAAAAAAAAAAAAACTTCGGCCGGGGATCTTGCCCCGTTGACTTTAAAAAAACAGGACTACACTGCGCACCTTACAGGCTTACAGCTGAATAAGCAATTGGAGGCAAATGCAACCTAATCACAGTGCTACTTATTAATTATCGAGGCAAATCGCGCAGTGCTATTCAGCTACGTGTTATCCGCAACTTTAGGCGCCCTACCCTGTCACATTGCAATCTCTGAAAGCAAATGTGCTTTTGTGTTGGGTCTTCCATGCCAAAACTAATAAGCCAGGCAACTACTGAAAGGTGCACAATATTCATAGTGAATCTGGACAGATTATAGCATTGCCCTGCACCCCTGCTTCTTAAAGCTCCAAGAGCAACTCAAGGCCTGCAAAAAATCCGTCATCAGTGTTATTCGGTTATTATACATCTTTTTTTTCGAAGGAAAGGGGGACTTATATTAAATCTTGGCATAGTACATCCTCAAATTACACATGAAAAAATCTAAAATAAAAAATACATGATGTTCTATCCAGATTCTTCAATCGTCTTCTTCCCAGTGGCTTCCCTCGAATGCCGGAGCTAAAGTGCGAGTCCTTATGCCAAACCAAATACCAACCCCAAAACATCAGACATCTTTGCAAGATCCAACACTTGAATCAGTCCAAAACGCATCTAAATCATTTGAAAGAATATCGGCGGTTGCATCGTGAGGATACGACATAGGCTGCAAAATCATCACATGGAGACCTTGAATTTCTCTCCGCGACCATCGACAATGAGATCGATGACCCGGAGTCGCTGTCCTCATAGGGGGCTCCTAGAAGCACCCCTTTCCCTGCAGATAAAGGCCACAAATTGGCCGCCTGCCGATGAAATCGACGCCTACAACGACGATCTCGTCGTGGCAGTCACCGAAGTCATCGCAGGAAACACGATGTCGACCAAAAATCATCTGATTTCGCCGAAAGATTTATTGGACCAAACCTTAATCAACTAGATAGAAAAACTGCCGGGAAAAAGGATGGGTCCCCTCTCCTTCTTATCTCCGTGAGGCATGAATCAAGATGAAGAAGGAGAGGGCCCGCAGCGGAGCGAGGAGCGGTGGCGGCGGCAGCGGCTCTGTACGAGGGTACGTGATGGTGTGTTCTTTACAATTGGTTATTATACTACATCTGTTCCAAAAAACTTAACATTTTAGTTGTCTAAGTCAAACTATCTTAAATTTCAACTAAGTCAAACTATCTTAAATTTCATCAATTCTACATAGAAGATTGTCAAATCTATGACACCAAATAGGTATACTATGAAAATATGTTCCATGATAAATATGTTTGTACTTATTTGGTAATATAATTTTTGGTATTTTCTTATATAAATTTGGTAAAAAGCTAAGATAGTTTGATATAGGACAAAACTAGAATACAAGTTTTTTTTGGATGGATGGATGCATGCAGTGTATGTACTCTTAAAGAACTTTAGGCCGACAAATCAGTTATCCATGTAGTTCGGTTACATATTCCTCCAGAACTTTAGGCCAGAAAATAAGTTATCAGTGTAGTTCAGGCCTTGTTTAGATGCATCCCAAATTCCAAGTTTTTTCACTCTCTCTCCATCACATCAATTTTTAGCTGTTTGCATGGAGTATTAAATGTAGGTAAAAAAAATAACTAATTACACAGTTTAGTTGGAAATCACGAGATGAATCTTTTGAGCCTAGTTGGTCCACGATTGGACAATATTTGTCAAATAAGACGAAAGTGGTACTATTCATCGGGTTGAAATCTTTTCAGCATCTAAACGAGGCCTCAGTTACATTTATATTCTCCGGAACTTCAGGCCGGCAAATCAGCTGTCAGTGTTATTCAGTTATATATTCTTGAAAACCTTAGGCTCCTAGCTAGCTACTGAAAGCAATGTGCCTTTGTGTTGGTCCCTCCTCCATTTGTGTGTGGCACAATGCACAAAGTGGCAAGCAGTATATTCCCTGTCCACGGAGGAAGTAAAGCGGAAAGGGCAAGCGAGAGGTGACATAGATGCATATTGACAGTGGCTGCTGTGCTGCATTTGTCGTTGGCTCTCTTTTCTACTAGCCAAATTATTGCCTTTTCAGTGGGAGAAAAGTATTGCCCTGCGTGGCTCTGCAGGAGAGCATGCATGCACAGTTTGAGCTTTCTTTGCAATCTCAAGTGGACTTACATGATCTTCATTTGCAGAAGAGGCGGAGTTGTTGGTTGCAGAAGAGGATGACATGCGTGCGGTAGTCTTCATCTCTTATTATTATTATTATTATTATTATATTATTATTATTATTATTATTATTATTATTATTATTATTATTATTATTATTATTATTATTACCATTCCATTAATAAAACATAGCCCGGTTGATTTGATTCATGATGATAATTAATAAACAAATGTTGTCACTCTTCTTCAACAGTCAAAAGTCTGGCCTTAAGTAGTTATTGCACGAAAATGTCTTCTCCGTGATAACTAATGGATCATTCTCAACTAACAAAGCCAGAGCTTTTGCAAAGGATAAAGTATTATATATGCACATCACATGCACGGCACTGATGAAGCTATATCCAAAACCTGCGTGTCCCTCTTGAATTCTCTTATGCCTCTTGTCTTAGGATAGCACGACTACGTGTCGATCGTGTTGTTTCTGGATAATTAGAACAATTGATTTCACAGTATAAGGATTTTAGTTTAGTACTAATAAACGTAGTATTTATCCGAGTAAGAACTCAAATATGACATTATCATCTTTGCTAGCCTTTAAAATTAGGAACACTAGTCCGTCAACTCATGCTCAAGCATGATGTAGAATATTATGTTACATAAGAATAGTTTCGTGGATAGATTCAGTACACAACTAATTAAAATTCTTATCTTTATTCTCTGTCTATATCTCTTTACTCATTTCATAACACAATAGCTATGTTGATATTACAATCTCTATTCGTCTGTGGTAAATCTACCAATTACTCTATACCAAGATTATTTTATATGCCAAATAATCTAAAACAAATTATCAGTTTCATACTATCATCGGAAATGCTACATGCAGGGCATCCGTCCGTTTGGACCAGTGGCGGAGCGAGGATTTTTAATATTGACAAGTTCAAAAAAATAGCACACATAATTATGTAATAATTTTAAATTTTAAACTAAAATAATCTTTTAGAACACAAGTTCACGGTGGCTCGGAAATTGAAAATTAAAGATAAATCCAAGTGAGCAATAGTACTACATCATCCATTCCATTTAACCCCTACATATTAGAGAATTAAAATTTACGTGCTTGGCAAAGCCTCCTCCCCTCTGCTTTCTGTGGTAAAATGTGAACTCAGAAGCTGAGTGTGGTGACGTCCAACACTGGACTCGCGTCGGCTTTGCTCCCGTCATTATTAGTCTATGCTACTGCTCCCTGTGTCCTAGCCAGCACCCTCTACCCTGTCTCATCTTCCCTGCCTCTGCTACGGAGGTGATGTTTAAATTTAGGGAGTAAAGTTTAGAAATATCATATTATGGTGTCACATGGGAGTGTTTGGATAGTAATGATAAAATAAATTACACAAGTCCTCAGTAATCCGCGAGACGAATTTATTAAGCCCAATTAATCCGTCATTAGCACATGTACTGTAGCACCACATTGTCAAATCATGGACTAATTAGGCTTAAAAAATTCATCTCGCAAATTAGTCGCAATCTGTGCAATTAGTTATTTTTTTAGTATATATTTAGTACTCCATGCATATGTCCAAACATCCGATATGATAGGGAGTAAACTTTAGGGAGAGTAACTAAACAAAACCTGAGTCTTCCTGTATACGAGTAGTACATTGTACTTGGGTCTAAGGTGTCACTCCGCCACAAGGAGCGGCTGGCCGGGCCTTGGCTCCGCCGCGGGTTCGAACGCACCTTCGTGGGCCTGCATACCAGCCTGCTCTGCGCTGCTTGTTTTTTATTACGGTATATCGGCATCCCATTGCGCCTGTTGGATAAGGAAAGGAGAAGGAGATGAGAGACCTGCTCCACGCGTCGATGGTCACCCCGCCTTCTCCTGCTCCGTCGGTCGCCCCGCTGCTCCTGCTTTGCTGCCCGCTCCGTCGTCGATGATCGCCCCGTGCTGCTCCTTCTCCTGCTCCACCGCACCACCCCGCTGCTTCTTGCCATTGCTTACGCTCTGCGGCCCGCTTCACATATGGCGCGGGCACTACTACGCGCTACGCGCATGCGCTGGCCAGCTCGCTCCTCGGCCATGACTAGCTATTGAGGCCGCCAAGAAAAGAGAAGCCGGGCCCTAGTGTGGAAGCCTCGCCTCGCCTCACGCTTCGGCTACTGGCGCCCGATATAGAGACGGCGGAGGAGGTCGCACCGAGATACGATGCATGTTGCAAGCGTACATTTCAAAAGTTTCAAATGTTTTTGAGGTATGTTGCAAGTGTTTCATATGGATGTTGCAAAAGTAGATCAGGATGTTGCACATGTTGCAATGAGCTATACACGTATGTTTCAAGTGTATGTTCCAAATATTTCATTTATTTTTGATGTATTTTGTAAGTGTTTTATTTGGATGATGCAAAACTAGATTGGGATGTTGCATATATATGCAAGTGTTTCAGGTGTTTTATACATATGTTGCAAGCGTTTCATCTTTATGTTTGCGTATGTTTGCAATAGATACACACGTGTTTTCAAGTTTTTTTGTGTTTTACAAGTGTTCCAGACGTATGTTGCAAGTGTTTCAGTTGTTTTGGACGTATTACAAGTGTTTCATCTGAATATTGCAAAAGTAGATCATCCAGTGTTACACATGCTGCAATACGCGTGAGAAGGGGAGAGAGCACGAGCGGTCCCTGCGCATGGTCTGGCGGCGCAGGCCCCGCATGGGCGCGCGAAATGCAGGCTCGGGCACCGATGTGCTAGCCCGAGTGTGGGAAACGAAGTGCAACACGGGTGTCCGGACTGACGTCCGAGCGCTAGCACTGCCATACTATCATTGGTACGCAGTTAAGGTATTTTTTTCACAATCCACAAACTACAAAATTATATACTTACCCCCTATTGTATGCATATATACTCCGTACGTCTACGTGGTGGCACGTACACTAGTATTTATATTTACTTTGAATTTAATGTTGGCAGAAGTGGCTAATTTAGAAACATATCTACTACATTGTATGGTTATTTCATTTGTTATAATACCATATATTGCTAATTTAAATGTAGATATGTGGGATATATTAGAGTTCGTAATTTACAATGGAAAATGTGGGTAATTTAGATGCAAATTAAATAAATTGTTTTATATCACCTTTCATAATGGTAAGGTGGATAATTCAAAAGTAATTTAGGAGTTACTTTGTATTGTTTTTAATAAGTCAGTAGTTTTGATGCAAATTTAGTAGTTGTTTTTATTATCTTTCATAATGGTGGATGTGAATAACTTCCATGCTGAGGTGGGTAATATAGTTTAGAAAACAGGATAAATCCAAGGCTATTATTGGTGAAATAATTAGAGTATACCATATAAGTACCAGATGTTTCTAGTTATGGGAATTCGTAGGATTTTTTTCCTAACACGTCTCATGAGGATTAGCATAGGAGCCTTTAATTTTTAATATTAAGAAAGGACTTTTCTGTTTGCTATGAAATTACCAGAAAATTTGCATATAATTCACAGCTTTAGAAAATTCCTCGAATGAGAACACAAATAATAATTGAAAAGAGACATGTCAATTGGCCACTTGGGAAGATGTCATCTATACAAGTTGTCCTCTTGAGCATACCAGGAATCGACGCATGGAGCAGCCAATAGGCAGATTCCGCAGCACCTTCTCATGGAGCACAAGGAATTGAATCGTCACCCATGAGCCAAGTAACCAATAGCCATGGGTTTATGCCACATCTGGTCATCGTCTCATCAATCACTATACCCTTGCAACATAATATCCAGCATTATCCTAAGACCTAGCTAAAAACTTTTAACTAATACTCGGTATAGCCCTCTTTTTCTTGATTAGACCTTAATTAGAGCATGTATGTTATCTTGCATAGTTGTCTCTCGCTGCATGGCACTTTTGATCCTAATCGAGACAAAGCAACAAGATTTTTTCTTAACAAGAGCAAAAGGAAAATGCGAGGGTCCATAGTGTGTTAGATATGGTTGAATATGTATGCAGTTTTGTTACGTCTAACTTGAGTTGTACTAGGAGTTAGGATATACATATATACATATTTGTAGTTGACTATTGGATATACTCTCCATATAAAATTATCGTAAATTAGTATATAAAATTATTATAAGTAAATGGAGGTGGCTCTAATAACTTATTTTGTAGCTGACTATTGGATATTCTCCATATATATATATTATATATATATATATATATATATATATATATATATATATATATATATATATATATATATATATATATATATATACACACCTCCATTTATTTAAAATTTTATATACTAT
Organism: Miscanthus lutarioriparius; assembly: GCA_904845875.1. NCBI lineage: Eukaryota > Viridiplantae > Streptophyta > Magnoliopsida > Poales > Poaceae > Miscanthus > Miscanthus lutarioriparius. The sequence goes on from CAJGYO010000013.1 coordinate 58,789,082, forward strand.
TCAATAGTCACTACAAATAAGTTATTATGTAGCCACCTTCATTTACGATATAATTTTATATACTAATTTACGATAATGTCAATACGTATTTACGATAGTTGGGTTCCTATAATATATGGGGATGTTTATCAAAACGTTATAGTAAACCACTTAGTAAGGAGTTACTATAATCTCGTAAATTAACATAGTAATTATCGTAACTCAAGGTGGCTCTGAGAATAAGTTAGTTTGTAGCCCACTATAGGATAGTAGTTCTATATATATATGTATATATATACATATATATATATATATATAGTTGTATATTTTATTAAATTGTGTTAGCTTGAGATTCGAACTCAAGATCATTGGCTTTGATACCCTATTGAGTTGTATCCACTTACTAGTTAAATCCAAAAGCTTTAGCTAGTGGGGAGAGAGGTGGGTATTTCATTTATACTTCAACTGGCACATCGCTAAACCTCGTTAAAAAAACAGCATGCCTTAATATCATTCTTACTTACTTATTTTCTTCAATGGTGTTTATGTATCCGTGTTTTCGATTAGTAGGTCAGTTTGAATCTGGATCAATCTAAGTGTGTACTCTAACAGAATGACTGTCACCAAACTTTGCTAGCGTGGGCCCTCGCTTCTCTCTTCTATCGGAGGTGGTCCGACAATTGCAAGGATAGCAGTGCTAGGGCTATCTCACTCCTCAATGACTCGTTTCTTCCTCCTTTCTCACACTTCTGGTGTCATGGTTGCGGCACACTGCTACCACTGGTCCGTGAATCCGCGATGAGGGCCTTTTGGTTCGTGGCCTCCTAGGCAGCTGCGGACTAGGCATGCGATCCTAGTCCTAGGCAACTAAAATCGGGCGCCTGTGAGCTCTGTATGGGCCAGGTAGCTCCACCCATGAGAACCAAACAGGCTTGACATGTCTCAAATCTAGGCGGAACGACTTGCCCTAGCACGGGGGTTGTCGGATCTGTGCACGTCAAGTCGTGGTGGCCACATGTGGCATAGTCAACACGTGTAGGTGGCCAGAAGCATATATTGATCTAGTTCAAGGGTGGCTACATCTCGAGGATGGGAGTTGTGTGTGCCCTAGTGCAACATGCTCAACAGTCGACGATGATGACGCCCACAAGCATTGTTTTTTTGTCTTGGAGGTATCGGTCGATAAGCTGTAGGAATTATTAGCTCCAACAATATGGATCGCGTCTGATCGCGTGTAGAGAATCGGAAGAGTGGCACACAATGACATAAGGGTTTATCTTTGGTTCGGTGCGGGGTATCCTACGTCTAGTTTGATGTGGATCTCTTATGCTCAAGTTTACTGGGGTGCTGATGTAGCTTGCAATGATCCGGTTTGGGGTCCCTACCTCTTCTTATATAGTCTGGGGTTAGGATTACAAGATCCGACCAATTTGAGATATATTTCCTAGTTTGATTACATGATGGAAAGTATAAGAAACTACCTGCCATATCTCCATAAGACTTGACACCCGTATCTTCTTCCTTGCGGGTTTCTTGTTGATCATGTTGGTCGATATATCTGTAGAATTGGTGGGCCTCATCCAATATCGTATTCGGCCCACTTGACTGATATATTGAGTCGATATATAGGCGGTGAGGTACCTGGTTCCAGATCTCCGACAAGGCCTCACCCTCGTGTTCTAAGATCTTGCAGGTGAAAAATCTTATCTACTCCGATCCAGACAGGTGACAGCGGTGCCAATTTGTTGTCTCTCCTTGGAGGCATTGTTCCATCCCATGCTTCATCCTGATGTTCAATTGTAGGTTGTTGCTTATATGTTTTAAGAGGAGAAGCGATGCTCAAATTTTGTATAGGCTTATGTGGAAAGAAGAATCTCAACTATTTCTTAAGAGAATGTCGACCGTCTGGTCAATTGCATCGGTTATCATTTGTGTTTATTGGTCATGTACTACCAGTTGATTTGTGTTCATAGACATGTACCATGCTTTAGATGCAATGTTTGTCGCCTTCTTTTGTAGGAGGATGGCAGAGTTTTATCAAGTTTAACCATCTCTCTTGGTGGTGCAAGAGAATATGAGTAATCTCGTATAGTAGTAATTAAGAAAATTAATATCAATACTATCCACACTGCTAATGAGTAACGATAACATGCAGTGCCACCAAAAAGGAAGCATGGATGAAGAAGACAAGCAACATCATTGTATGGTTGATAGGCTGAAAAAAAGTGTGTGCAAACGTGTAAGGATGCCTCTTTTGGGCTCTTGGGGGACAGTCCAGAAAAGGGTTGTGAATGAATTTAGTTACTCTCTCCATGATTATTAATTTGATTTCATCATGCTGGGAATCTCCTTCCTGCTCAATCTTGTGCAAACTTGCTTCATGAACTTTAAATCATGGCATTCTAGCACGAAACCGAGGTATTTGATCGATCGAGAACAAGCATATATAAACTGAGAGGCATGTAATAAGTTAAAGTGTGAATTAGTTGTTGCCTTGTTGGTACAAATAATTGACAGAACTCTGTTCAAGTTTGAGTCTTTTGTCAGAGCTTTGGACTTGTATGGAGACAGTCTGCCTCCATAGCAGCATGACTCTTTACAGCTCAAATTCTACCATATACCATAGCTGATCGCAAAATCATAATCCTAGGATTAGTGACTGCAAGCTGTGTTTGCAGGATTTCTTAGCTTTAAGCAATCCCCTTTAGGATTTTCATAGAGGAGCAAGCTGCTTTACTTTAATTTGCACTTTAAAACCTTTGCTAAAAATGTGTGTGTTCATTGCAAGTGTACTATGTTTTCTAAATCTTGCATGCAAGTCTTTTCTGCATAATCAGCACTTGTGTGCAGATCGATACATCTCCGATCCATAGCCTATCAAGCTTCTCTCGTACACTGACCTAACCCAAGTAGGCAAGTACTTAAATGCTCATCATGTGTATACATATATCAAGTGGCAATCACAATCAAGAGTAAAATGCACCGGAAGTCCATTAATTTTCGTTGGGTGTCATCTAGGTCCATCAACTTTGAAACTGTATTTTTGGATCATGAATTTTTAAAATAGTTCATTGCAGGTCCATACCCATTTATTTAATCTTAAATCTAAAGTACATTTGCAGAAAACCCCCTACCTTTTTTATCTTCTACGCGCTCACCCTTCCTGCTCAACAGTCAACGCCGCTCAGTCCGGCCGAGCCGTCGGCGACGACCGCGCCTTCGCGCGCGCGTTCTGCTTCGGCGAGCGTCGCGGGTCCTCACCAGCGACAGCTTGAAATGCCTTGCCGCTGCCGCCCAGGACGTCGCCGACGGATGCCCGGACGCCGCGGGGCGGTCTGGCGCGCCGGCTGCTTCCTGTAGTACGCGGACACCAACGCGTCCACGGCCCGCGAGGACGCGCGGCGCGGCTGGTTCTACGACGACGACAGCGACGACACGCTGACCGCGGCGCTGGGGACGTGCGTGGCCAACCGCACCGCGGCGGAGTGCTCCCGGTGCCTGAACGAGTCGGCGCAAGTGGTTCCAGCGCTGAAGGAAGGGAGGCAGCTGTCGTTGGTCCACGGCGACGTGGTGATGGTCGTCGGCTACTCCTGCTACCTGCGCGTCCCGTTATCCCCTCCAAAGATACGGTGGCCGGTGTGGGTGAACTACGGTGAGATGAAGGCGCTGTGCGGCCAGGCCGCAGCGGCGCGGCGCTCGACGAAGGCGAAGATGGGCTGGCAGAACACCTGGTACGCGCCGACAAGGTGCACGACGATGGCGACGTTGGCGACGTCGAGCAGCCAGAAGGGCTCGTAGAAGCCGAATCCCGTGAGGAGGTTGTCTGGCGCGGCGTCGCCGAACGCTGCGTACCCCATGCACCCGCACAGCATGTAGAAGATGGTCGTGGTCGCCACGCTGAGACGCGTCGCCTTCTGCATCACCTTCGACTCCGACGGTGGCGGGGCCTTGATCGTGTCCTGGAGAAACAGAGCAACGTTGATTAGGAACAGAGCAATCTCTGGGTGATGGAAACAGACGAGAGCTCTATAGAGGTCTTGATGCTTACTTGGATTTCGATTAGGATGTTGGAGAAGGAGTAGGCGAAGGCGATATCGCCGAAGGCCTGCAGGCTGTGCTAGACCTTCTGTGGAGGTGACGCCGGCACCGATGCTGATGCCGGTCAGGCTTCCTTGAACCCACCATTAGCTGCAACAGTTGAAACAACCGTTTAGTAACTGAACTGAGCAACGAAATGACACCATGAATTAATATTTCTTGACAAGCCGGATTGAAGGAATGAAGGACTTACAGATGGTCTGTGCGATGCCGAGGGAGAGTCCGACGGAAGAATAGGTGAAGGACATGACGGCAGCGACGATGGAGAGCCACGAAATCTGATCGAAGTCCGGTATCTGCGAGAAGACGATCTGCACGGCGCCAAAGACGATCATGTACGGGATGCTGGAGCTGCTACACGGTTCAGCATGCTCGTGGGTGTGGAAGCATCCAGCCCTCCTGATGGCCTTCATGCTGATGGACGACGCGATGGTGTACCCGATGGCGACGCCGACGAGGTTGGCGTACTGGATCACTCCGCAGAATGCGACTTTCGCGCCGCCGAGGTTGGAGCGCACGGCGTCCATGTAGGTGTAGTTGCGCTTCCCCGTCTCCGGGTCGCCCGTGCGGTAGCACTCGGCGAGCAGCGTGGCCGTGTAGTAGGTAACGAAGGCGAAGAGCAGCATGGCGACCGGGCCGGCCACCCAGCCGAGCTGCGCGATGGCCCAGGCCAGGAGAGCACCCCGGAGCCGATGACGGTGGTGATGATGTGCGCGCTGGCCGTCCAGAACGTGCCGGCGCGCTGGGGCCGGCCGTCGTCGTCCAGCCACGCGGCCTCCCCGGCGTTCCCGGCCTCCACGGTGACCTCCATCGGCGCCACGCAGTTGGTGCCTTCGTGTGCCGCCGTGGATCAGCCCAACCGGTCGAGCTCCCTCTCTCAGAGCGTGAGGACTGAGGAGGCTGGCTGGCTAGCTGTGAGGCGTGTGGTAGGGTTTTTTTTGCAAATGTACTTTGGATTTAAGGTTAAATAAATGGGTATGGACCTGCAGTGAACCATTTTAAAAGTTCATGGACCAAAAAATACAGTTTTAAAATTGATGGACCTAAATGACACTCCTACGAAAGTTAATAGACATCCGGTGCATTTTACTCTAAAATCAAAGTTCCTTTACTTGCAGGCACTTGAAAGCATATGCCCCTCTATTAAACTTTTACAGCTCAAAGTTACTGTCTTTCTGGTAAGCATGAGCCCCGGATCTTCTTTTCTACCTCTCACTAGCTAGATAATTAGATGCAATCATGTGTGCATGTCAGCATATATGCACCTGATTAGTTTACTAGAAAGTGTGATTAGTGCATCCTAAGCTAACTATAGGGCCCAGTGATAACATTTGCCATTGAAAGCAGCCATGGAAGTTGGCTGCTTCTTTTTAAGGGAAATGGGGTCGCTCCATATAAACGCTTGTACATGGATGGCCTCATGCGTGGGCAAGTGGTGTGCTCTTTGGAGACGAATTCTAGGGCACACATACATATATGGGGAGCTGCCTTGAGCTTCTTGCTTGATTGGTGACCTTACCTGCTCATCCTTACAAGAAGGTACTACTGATCACTACTTCTTAGTTAGTTCTCAGCTTGTTCGATCTATTCAGTTTACACATTTGGTAGTTACAAGAGTGAATGGGACTGGGATGCTTTTGCTTGTTGTGAGATGTGAAAGCACACATTTTTCATGGCATACACTGGGTTGTAGAAAATTCTCATACACCACTGGAAACTGACTAAATAAATATATAGGTGGGTTTTGCAGAGGATTTATTCAGAGAACTACAGAATTCGTCAGTTTAGTTTTTACATAAAGCAAATGAGTTTTGATCTGTCCACAAGCTAAGGTCACCGCTCAAGGTCGGGACTGCCCTTGAAAAATTGCTTTGATTTGAGATTAGCCACCATCAAACTAAATTCTGTGCCTACTGTCTACAATCAGTGTTACATGTTACTAACAAGATATGTATTGTTACTTGTTAAAATGATTTTATTCGCGAAGGAAAGAGTGGAGTGTTCATGGTGAATGATCAGACGCTCATCCTTTTTTCAGGAGCATATCTTGCTTTTAGGGTATATTGTTATAAGAACATATTGTTTCCTCAAGAAAATACCATAGAGCATATCTCCTTAGTTGATTGGTCATCACACTTCCACAAATCCTTTGTTGATTGGTCATGACAGACGTAAGCACAACAATTTCCTCTTTATGTCATATACATAAATAAGAGGATTTTATTTATTCTACACTTCTTTCCTCATATATCTAGTCCCACCTCTAATATAAAATTGTATAACCTTCTATATTATATAAACTATTACTACAAATATTATGAGCTAGAGTAGGATTAAAGTAGATAATCTGCCCTGAACAATAGGTAAACATATACTACTATGCTAGCTATAGGTTCACTAAGTTTTCTTTGGGTTGGAGCTTCATCTTCTCATAAGTTACCTTTATGTCAACAGTTTCCAGTTTCTTATCATAACTTTTGTCTCTATTATTAAAAATTCCTTGATTAGGTTGATCAGGTGAAGCATGAGATGGAGCTTTACCCTGGATATCTCCAAGACCGTTTCAACATCCACAAACTCAGGTGACCATTTCCTATTTCCTAAATCACCCCTGGTCTAGTGAACTAACTATGACATCTGTTACACAAACTGGAGGGAAGAAAAAACAGAGATAATCCTATATATGCGACTTAATTAAGAGAGATTGCAAACAAAGTGGAACCTTAAGCATGCAATGCAAGGTATAATTCACTATAAATTGCGGAATTAAAGCTGGTGTCACTAGTAGTTCTTTAGAAGACAAGTGGACTAGTGCACCACTCCAAAAGGCTGGGGCTATGCTCTGCCTTTGGAATCCCCATCTTGTGGTGCAGCGTGAGCGTTGCGTAAATTAGACATATTTTTTTCTTATTATTCAGGTGTGCTCATGTAGATTCACCTTACATGGCCAGACATTTTGTTTCGGCAAATGAGGTTTCCCTCATAGTAGATACAAATTGCACTGAGAGTCAAAAGCCACACGATTGTGTGGCAAGCTTGATTCCAAGAGAAATGTTGACTACACTTTTTTGTACAGTGGGGCTTCCTTTAAAAAATGCAAACAACAAGAAAGAAATGAAACAACCATTTCATTATTGTCCGTACACCTTTTCTCTCTAGAGTTAATTTAGCATTAGATGTCTAACCTATCAGCATAATGGTGAAAATATATTCATAACGTATTTTAAACAAAATTTGTGATTTCTCCTATCATCACCCTCATAAAATTGTAACTTAGAGTTCAATTCGTAGGTAATATTATGAAGGGGTAGAATGGGCCAATTGAAATTGTTAGTGAATTAAATCAACACAAAACTCCGTTCAGGGTTATTCAGAATCAGGCCAGAGCCGAGTAGTAATATGGTTTTTTTGTTCTTTATTAAAGAAAATAAAAGATCTGGCTAATGTCCATGTCATGAATATGGATCTTTGGTAAATGAACAAGATGCCCCCAAATCGTAAATGGCATCTCCAGCTTAAAATCCATGGAGATGTGTGATCCGACAAACGAGACACTGGGATTATAGAATGATTCTCCTAAACTAGACTGGAGTCGTATTTGACCACAATAAGAGCAATATTTATAATACAATTTGCTGTTAGTTGTATAGATATTTACAACCCACTTATTAATAACACGCTCATACAGTAGTTAGCTCACATATGGCTCATTTTTTGTCTTTTACAAAGTTTCTTACCTCTTGTCACGTAAGCTAGTCGTAAGCTTGCAATCAGTTTTTTCTCTCTTTTCTCCTCTCTCCTCCATTTTAGTAAAAATAAGCTCATCTAAAAATTTCATTATGCTTGCTCTTAAATAGTGGTAGATGTTGGTCACCAAAGGGATCCTGATTTCTGCATTTGTTGTGTGGGCTCCACCCAACTAGTGAGGTTCCAAGTTCCATTCCAAAGGGGGGCTTCATTTCATTTCCTGTTGGCCTCTCGAATTCTCAATGCAATGCAAGCGAGGGAGGAATCCCTAGAATAAAAGGTGATATGCTTTGGTGCACTGCAAAGTTGTGAGCGATGCATCATCCCCAACTAAAACCCCAAATGACCAATGGGGTCTTTCTTCTTTTCATTCTCTCCACCATGAGTATTAGGTTCGCCATCTTTTTTGGATGAAAAGACAGGTACACACACCACCTGATTTGTCCCCACCGAGGAAAGTTTCCAGTTACATGGAAAACTGTTTTCTGGGTTTTATATGCAGCGGATTCTTTCATATGGTACTTGTTTCAAGTTCGACCGACATAGCGTCATGTATGTATATCACTAAATAATTAAATCAATGAGAATTATTTATGGCCAGGGTACATGACCGCCTTTTGTAGCAGCTGGGGTGTCATGCCGTTCTGTTTTCAGTTTTAATTTCTATTTAGCTATATATTGCGTCAGATTGAAAATCTTCTTTCCTACACCTAGATTTTGTGTTTTCTTTTTTTGAATGGTATTTTTAGAATGGTGTGCTTTCCTTTTCCCTCCTAAATAGGATGCATGGAAATAAATAAAACTGAATTTTGGGTGAAACAAATCTCTCCCACGCCCTACAATCCAACATGGGAGAGGGTGTGGAACTGTGCAATTATGAAAGGAGGGTGGGGGTGGGGTCTGTTGGTAGTGACGTAATTGTGTGGGAGACCTGTTTCCAAACAAAATCTCTAGGGTGCAAACGGTATGAACACTTTCTTATTTGAGATCGAATCATTTTAGAGAAGTTCAGGTCCGTCCGTGTTCAACTCCAGATATTCAGCATCCGACACATTATCCATATTTAAAATATTTAAATCAGACATATATGATGTCGATGTCCATTCATATATTAGCCGCCATAGCTGGTACTATCCATGTCTGAATTTGAACCCGAGAAATATTGTATATTGATAGTGACTGAGCCATAAGATTTGTTGTGCAAAAATATTTATCTAGCAAATTATCCTATTCTTCTTTAATATAAACAAAATTTTCATTCAAATCTCACCGGCGGCGAGCCGGACCGACTGCTCGGGGTGTCGGGGTGGTGGCTCCGCCACTTATTATAGGTATACATCCGTGTCCAACCGTTTTTTATTCGTCTCCACCAATTGGGTTAGAATGTGAAAAATAAGAGCAGTGAACGGGGTGCACAATGTCACTGTCGTGAATCAGTAACTCTGGGCAAACGAACAAGATGCCGGACGCCGAATGAATAGAACACCTATAGACTCCTACAGCATAGAAAAAATCATGGACACATAGAATCCCATATGGTAATACCAAGATCGCGAGTAACTGGACCCAAACCTTATTTGGCCATGCATGCATGCACCCACAGCATAACAGTGGAGCATGTAGGACCGCTAGACTATTGGTTGCAAAATGGAATCCTGATTCCTGATTCTCGCATTCAACGCGTGGGCCCGCCCCAGCTAGCTAGTGAGATTCCCAGGGGCTCCCTGGTGGCCGCTCGCAAGTCAAGTGCTGCTGATTCCTCTCCAATGCGATGCAACTACGCAAAGGAGAGATAAAAAGGCGTAAACAAGTGCTCATGCACTACTAGAGTACCACAGCCGCTGAGTGGAAGGCAGGTCGTCCGTCCATGAATGCTTGGCTGGCACCGAGACCGAGCCAGTGGTGACACCAGCTGCGTGCTACTGCTACCTGCATGCATTGGCCTTGGCCGCTTGGCGGGCGTCGCTGTCACCCTCCTCGATCGCTAAAAGTCTACTCGAGATAAGATAAGGCATTCTATGCGTATGCATGATGACTCGTGAGCTGTTGTTGTCGTTGCTGGGGATTATGGAATTGTAGTGTCGTCCACACCACAGTGGCTGTCCACTTCAGGGTGTCGTTGCAAAATGAAACAAGGGACAAGGATAATTCATGAACTTGCGTACTCAGCGCACGCTGCCTTGCATTACTGGCTAAGGTTCATGCTATCTAGTACGTATATTTTATTGTGTTGTGCACAAGCATAATACATAACCTTGCAAATATTTTTTACTTGGTTAAGTAATCAATCTCGAGGTGCAAGCGCACGCAATACGGTCGTGGTTGAACCGTGCCCTAGGAAGAGGTTATACCCAGAATCGGATTACAAAATAATCAATCTCGAGCACATGTGCAACGTTGTACTATGCTGTTCGCTTCAACTTATCGAAATTCAGATGCGGTGTTTTTCTCTAACCACAAATTGGTGAACGATAATTTTTAGCGAATCGAACAGGGCAATGGCACAGTGAGAGGAGCCTCCGGCGAGGATGGGTTACCTTGCCTAGCAACAGACGGTGCCCGCCGGCGGATCCCCGTCCGGCCGTCCCTCCGAGTACGTAGCGACAAGGCGACACCTTTTGTTTCTGGCCCGCGCCGAGGTTGGCTTCTTGTCGTGTGCCGGAGCGCCGGACCAGGAAGGGAGGCCCGCCGGACGGACGTAGCGCCACCCAGACGCCCAGACCCAGCACGTACGCAACGACCAACCACACCCACGTCGTCCGATCGGCTCACTGCGCTGCTTGCTTCATCAATCAGTCATCGTCAGCCACGGACACACGAGACGACAGAGGGGGGAGGGAGAAGCTGACAGGCATACACGGTACACCCAGCCCCAGCTCTTCAACTCGGCGTCGTCGTCGTCCTCCTACATGCCACTGAACGCCAGCGCAGCCATAGCCCCCACCGAGTCCCTGCCAGCCGAGGCGAGCTCACCGCCGACGCCATGGCTCTCGTAGCCAGTGAGTAAGTGACCACTGACCACTAGCCAGTCCGTCCGTGCCGTGCCGTGGCGTTCGCCGCCTCTTCTACGCGTCTCATCGGCGCGCGTAATAACCATCCCCACGGCCTCGCTCAGGCTTGATTTCTGGTGGAGACAGACGCTGCGGGCGCGCTGACATGCTCTTGCTTGTTGTTCCTGCAGTCGCTTGCAGCCGCTGGCGACGAGCGGCGCCGCGCCCGGCCGCTACGTGACCTCGGGCCCCGTCGGCGGCGGGGCCATGGGGATCTACGAGCGGCAGCGCCACCTGGTGGCGGCCGGCGTGTGGGGGGAGCCATTCCGGCCCGACGCCGACGCCGTGGCCCTGCCCCTGCCCCTGCCCCTGGCCGCGGTCGTCCCGACGGTCACCGTGGCGACGACGCCGGCGCCGCTCGACGTCGTCGAAGCAGAGGAGGTCAAGTTCGGCAAACGCCTGGTAATAATTATTCAAGCGCCCTCCCCTGACCCCTGTGTGCTGCATCGCAGCTCGATGCGATTCTCCGTCTCCTCATGGATTCAGATAATCATCACTGGTGGGCCGTGGTTTGTTGCAGTTGCAGGCACAGCAGGACGACGTCGCGCCGCCTGTGGAAGAAGAAGCGGCGCCGCCGTCGTCGGATAGCTTCGGCCACGACGACGACGCCAGGCCAAGAGACAAGGTGAGACGGACCCGACCGATGAGTGATGACTCGGATGAATTATCCGCAGGACGAGAATTCCTCGATCGCTGATCTTCGCCCTCGCTCTGCTTTGCCTAGACTCAGAGACGGCTCGCGCAGAACAGAGAGGCAGCCCGGAAGAGCCGGCTACGGAAGAAGGTCAGCAGCGTCTCAGCGAAGAGCGAACACTCATCGCGTGCCAAGCAAATCTTCTTGCTTTTGTTCCTTCTGAATTGTTACGTTATTCTCTCCGTCGAATCATCAGTCGAATCAGCTCATCGCTCATGATTGATGCTTTGTTCCATCCATTGATACGACACAGGCGTACATCCAGAATCTCGAGACGAGCCGCATGAAGCTAGCGCAGCTGGAGCAGGAGCTCACCATGGCCAGGCGCCAGCAGCACGGCGCGTACGGCGTGGGAGGAGGAGGAGTCACACCGCCGCCGCCGGCGGCGCGCCTGTGGACCCGCGCGTGGCCGCGTTCGAGCTGGAGTATGCGCACTGGGTGGAGGAGCAGAGCAGGCAGGCGACGGAGCTGCGTGCGGCGCTGCAGTCGCACGCGCCGGACGTGCAGCTGCGCGTGCTCGTCGACGCGGGGCTGGAGCACTACGGCGCGCTGTTCCAGGCCAAAGGCGCGCGCGCGGCGCGGTCCGACGCCTTCTTCGTGCTGTCCGGCGTGTGGCGGGCCCCCGCGGAGCGCTTCTTCCTCTGGATCGGCGGGTTCCGCCCCTCCGAGCTGCTCAAGGTGCTGGCGCCGCAGCTGGACCCGCTCTTGGAGCTCCAGGCCGCCGAGGTGCGCAAGCTGCAGAACACGGCGCGGCAGCTGGAGGACGCGCTGACGCAGGGCATGAACAAGCTGCAGCAGACGCTCGTCGAGACCCTCATGACCGTCGACGTCTCGCCGGACGGCGCTGCCGGCGGGGGCGGGTACGCGGCGCAGCAGATGGCCAGCGCCGTGGGCAAGCTCGCCGACCTCGTCGACTTCGTGGACAAGGTGACTGACTAGCCAGTTGCCACTGAGCAGCAGGCGAAACCAAAATCTTTGGCATTGGCACGCTCGATCGGTGTACGGCCTCTTGTTTCTGACTGACCGACCTCGACGTTGTTGGCACAGGCGGACCATCTCCGGCAGCAGACGCTGAGAAACATGCACAAGATCCTGACGCCGCGGCAGGCGGCGCGGGGCTGCTCGCGCTCGCGGACTACGGCCAGCGGCTGCGCGCGCTCAGCTCGCTCTGGGCGGCGCGCCGGCGGGAGCCGGCGTAAGCGTAACGAAACACCCCGCGACGGCTTCGGCGACGGCGAACGCGGAGAGGAAGCGGCATTGCAGGCACGTGCGCGCGTGGTTGGCTTTGGCTGCCGCCCGGAGCGGCCGGCGGAGCAAGGCTGCTGCGCCTGCGGTCAGTGCCTCGGTTTTCCTTCCAGCTCTGCGCATCTGGTATTCTGGTACGGGCAACCGGCGTGTTCTGTTGGCTCTCAGAATGAAACCTGAATCTTCTAATGGTTACAGTTACAGCAATGAATTAGGCTTTGGATTTGATTGACAGATCAAAGAAATTACAGGTGTAAATACAGTATATAAAGTTGTTTGGGTAGGAGTAGGACATGCTTGTATTGTTCAGTTGTTGCTTGTCTCGGTCAACCTGTAAACAGATCATGTGAAAGATGTACAATGAACAGTCTATGGAATGCTAGAGTTACACAGGTTTGTATGGCAACTGTCCTAAGGTCCGTTTACATGCAGATATTAGACGACTGATACTAAAATAGGCACGAATGTCAAATCAGACTAGTTACTAATATTGAAAATGGGCTATAATACATCGGGGCTTTCATCAACTTCCACGTGCAATGTCTCATTGAGGCAAGAGATGCGATGGTAGAACCTCTTGAGCGTCCACAGTCGTCAACCCGTCCTTGGGTCTTAATCGGAGCCCACAAAATTGATTAGACGTCACATGTTCTTCTATCAAGAATGTATCGAACCTAGGCATGAGTCCATACGTGGGCCCAAAATCAATCGCACCTCCTCTCCTTTGCGCGAGTAGCAATGCCGGAAAGAGTTCTTTATTTCTTTGACCCGGTGTTCCATGCGAAGGAGCCGGTCCTTCATCGAACCATGGTTGCGATGTATAGGACCAAGGGTTCCATCCTAGCATTTATTGTATTGCACCGGCTTCGACCCTCCCATCATGGATGCTTAGCGAGGCGTTTCAGGACATCACTTTATTCTCACCGTTATAAATGTCATTTATCAATTCGCACAAAGCTTCTCTATTTCGCCACCCTACCGTGCAGGTTCACAAGCTGATGGCATAAGATCTGCACTTGTGGAAAATTAACATCTCTAATCTCCACCTGACGCACAGTAGCTAAGGCATTGATAGCCGTCAGTGATGCAGCTTGCTTAGCCTCAGCAGCAGTAACCCCAGTTGCTTCATGACAAGAAGCGAGCCTCATCCGTTAGTCCAAGAGCAACTTTAACATCAACAATGGACGTCATGACCAGCACGACCAGTGAAGCTTGGTTGGCTGAGTCACAACATTTGCACGAACTCTTCGAGAAAAAGCTTAGCTAGACCTCAATGTAGTCAACAGCCATCTCTCGAATGAAACACACAAATATTCATAATAATTTATCATAGAAATATGTCAATCAATATACCATCACATCTAAGTCACATGCATCCTAGTGCACCCAGGCGGTGCAGTGTAGCTATTGGTGTGAATGCACCAACACCCAACCTTAATGTCCCGGCTATTCTAGTCTTGCTAATATCATCGTGTCATTATTTGTGTGTCGATTGTGCTACAATTAGAATGTTTGTTTTTGTGCAAACCGGCTCGATACCACTAAGTGTCACACCCTAAACGACCAAACTTTGTGAGTGACAATGTCGATTTGTATGAACATTTAAAATCATCATATACACACAAGATAAAAGAAGGCATCAAGATCCACACAACAAGCACACTTTATTATTTTTTTGGGGTCACGGTTACAACTTGGTGAAATCTATATTGAGAACGAGTGCGTAGCTCAGTGGCAAGCGACTTCGGTGTGAGCGCTGCCCGCCCAATTCGATCCCTGGGACCGTAATTCGGGTGTCTCACTGAAGCATGCCCCCAAAATAAATTTTGTTGCCTTCTCACGTGGGTTAGAACGACGTGCCACTTGTCTACAGAGCCCTCACTAAGGACACGATCTTCAAGCTTCGTGTAATTGTAGGTCTTAATATGTGCGAGGGGGTGTGATTGTGTGCGTGTGTGTGTGGGTTTCTTGTGTTCGCACATGTTTAGATACTACATGTGTATCCAGTTAATAGCGTAAAAAAAAGAAATCTACATACTCACACGGCAGCTACCTCACCCTTTTTATTTTTGCGAAAGAAATCTACTCCCTTGTTCACTTGCGTAGAGGTCACAACTATACCCACCCTATGCATGCATATCCTTGTTAGTCCGCCCAAGAGGGTCAAGCACTACTCACCCTTCATTTTTTATGCGTGTCGATTGGAAGAGCTAGATTAGTTTACACATACTCAACAAGAATAATAGAGAGAATTACATATTAGAAAGAAAACAAATATAAGGAGAGTCATTAGTCAGTGGTAATAATTTTTACAGTTCTCTGTATATCTCGCCAATAATTATCATATGGAATTACCTTTCATCTAAGAATTTAGACATTCAAATTTTTTTAAGACATTCAATTTTTTAGACATTAAAAAATGTAAGGATAATAAATAAAACGGCCCACAGGAAGGCCCATGAGGGTGCGTTTTTTGTTTTTTTTTTCCGCCGTCGCTGCATAAGCATAGCCTGCATTCATTCATGATAAAAGAAAAAAACGTGCATTCATTCCCCTTCCGTCCGCTGCACTGCCCTCTCTCGCCCCCTCTCGCTCTCCGACGACTGGTGCGCCGCGCCGCCGCCGCCGCCGCCCTAAGTCAGGTGCTGAGGCTTTAGTTGGTATCTTCGCCGGCGAGGAGCACCCACCAGGTACGTCCACCCCTTCTCTTCCCTTCCCTTCAAGCTGAGCACCGAAACCCTAACCTAAAGCTATTAGCTATTTTACAAGCTCCCAAACTTCGACGTTTGTGCAAAAATTATTGGGTGTATACATGTGTACACCCATGTCCCTTTACTGGATCCGCCCTTCCCATGTCCTTTACTGAGTCCGCCTCTGCATGATATGTATTACACTCCCCACTAATTTTGATTTTTTTGTTCGCTGGATCTGCTCCAGGCGTAGAGAGAGAGATGGCGAGTCTAACCGGCCTCAACGCGAACCCTAATCCGAACAAGTCATTCGAGGTGCTCTGCTGTGTGAATTTGATGCAGTATTGCGAAGAGTATGCCTCTACTGTAGCATCTCGAATCATCTATGCTTTCTTGAAAAAATGCAGATACTGCCGAATCCTGGTGACTCCGTCTCCAGCCTCAGCTTTAGTCCCAAGAATAATCTGCTTGTGGCAACCTCCTGGGATAACCAGGTAGCTTTCTTATGCTGTGTAATTTGCAGTTAGCATGTTACTGTGATGTGTTGAATGTTTGATGTATGGAACTTGGGTTTGGTTTTGTGTTTTGTTCAGGTGAGGTGTTGGGAGATTGTTGGTGGCAACAGTCAGCCAAAGGCATCCATATCACATGATCAGCCGGTATGATCTCAGTATTTTCTTGGATCTGTTAATATATTTGATTGGGTGGTAGATTGACTGCCATGTAGTAAGTATCTGGTGTCCTGATTGATTTGTTTCTTCTTTTAGGTCCTCTGCTCGGCTTGGAAGGATGATGGAACTACTGTCTTCTCTGGAGGCTGTGACAAGCAGGTCAAAATGTGGCCTCTGCTGTCAGGTGGGCAGCCTCAGACGGTTGCGATGCATGATGCGCCTGTCAAGGAGGTCGCCTGGATTCCTCAGATGAATCTTCTTGTCTCTGGAAGCTGGGATAAGACTTTAAGGTGTGCAAGTCCAGTCTGCTGCTCTCTAACTTGACGTTTTTCACTTGGAAGTTGAATACATATCTCCGATAATCTCTTATGCTGTTACCAATGGCTGGTTATTACTATATCATGTTATCTAAAAGGAATAGTATATTCCCTAAGTTTGTGAATGTCTTGGACAGTTGAGATGATAGTATCAATATTTCCTAAGCCAACTACCACTAAAGATCCATTCACCATATACTGTTTTTCTTTTCATTCTAGTCTTTGTGTGCTATAAACCTCCAGCTTTTCCTATGACCCTATCGCATGATCTGACAGTTCTGTTACAGCTGCAATGGATTATGCTTCTTGCACATTTGAGAAAGAAATGGATTATGCTCCATGTTAGTGTTGCTATATTTACAAGTAATCATTAAGTCAGTAGCTAGTTTTAATACGAAGTCTACATAATTTGATTACTTAATAGATTAATAGATACTCTTGTCGTCATGCATTTCAGATTGATTTAGGGAACACTATGGCATATTGCAGTTCTAAATGTGTATTTGATTATCATGCATACATCGTGCATTTATGCTCTCTGACTGTGTGTTAATTTTACTTTATCTGTGCCTGTGCCCTTTTTACTTGGTATAGTTCTGTTATGCTTTGTCGTCATCCCATTAATTCTCATATACCTTTAATGCAAATCGCTATGCTCTTTATAGGTATTGGGATACAAGACAAGCAAATCCTGTGCATATCCAGCAACTTCCTGAGCGTTGCTATGCTCTTACTGTGAATTATCCCCTTATGATTGTGGGAACTGCTGATCGCCATCTTGTTGTCTTCAATTTGCAGAATCCTCAGGTGATTGTGTTGTTAAACTGGGCTTTGCATGTGTTGATTCATTTTGAGTTGGACATTGATGACTTCTGTTATTCAAATGGCTTATTTCATGGCTTCTGTTTGGATTGTTAGACGGAGTTCAAGCGAATCCAATCACCACTAAAATACCAGACACGGTGCCTTGCTGCATTCCCTGATCAGCAAGGATTTCTGGTAATGCTTTATTATTGGAATGTCCTTTACTCCCGCATTCATTAAACCTAACTTCTTCTGTATAAGCCTATTTTTAGTGTGCTTCACAAACAAATTATTTATTTCTATTTTGTGGCATATCATTTTGTATTTACCAAATACAGATATGAACTCATTTGATCTGTCTTCAGCAAGTTCTTGATTTCTTCACTCCCAACTTTTTCTTCACAACATGTTCTTTACTCAAGTCAGTGCTTGGTATGGGTGGGGTTGGGATTTTTCACCCAATATTAATTTCACTGTTGAAGGGCGGGCCTGGTGCAAGCGGTAGAGTCTTACCGCCTGTGACCGGAAGGTCCCGGGTTCGAGTCGTGGTCTCCTCGCATTGCACAGGCGAGGGTAAGGCTTGCCACTGACACCCTTCCCTAGACCCCGCACAGAGCTGGAGCTCTCTGCACTGGGTACGCCCTTTTTTATTAATTTCACTGTTATGGTCTAATGAGTGCTGTGTTCCTATGCATGCAAAAATTCCAACCGCTAGATCAAGTATAAATATTACTGATGCTGTTGTATTTTGAGTTGCTGGGACGACTTACCGAAGGGGAAGGTCAACCACTGGTGTATGGATTCAATTTTGAGTCTGTCTTGGCCATTAAACTATACCTAAACTTACGTACTTTCCATTCTTGCCTATTGCAGTCTTACCTCTTACGCATCCATAGAATCAGATCAGGACTGAACTGTACTTCTGAAAAACACCAAACTTCTTTTCTAATTTCTAGAACAGATCTAAAGGCACATCTATATGTAAATGGTCATTCTGCACCCATTTACATGTCAGATGTGTTTTTTCTTTAATGAGATGAGATAGTTGCATGAAAGCAGTGTTTGAAAAAATGCAATTAAGTTGCTGAGGCGGAGCCCTGCCACATCGCTGTGAGGTCCGAGGGTGTTTCAATTAAACACGAGCCAGTGGGTAAGTGGCACGGAAGTGAGGAAAATCGGGAGTGGGGCAAGCACGCGCCAAGCTGTAAGGCAAGCAACGCACAGAGCGTGATATTAGATGCAAACTCGTGATCACAGCCAGTGAAGTGTGCTGCACCACCTCCCACCACACCATGCAAAGTCTCCCTGGTTTGGGTTGTCGTGAGGCTTGGGCCATCTGAGACCGGCAATATGAGAATTTATGGCTGGCGGTGCGGAGGAGCCTGTGCCGCTGGGAACTGGGAAGAGGAAAGAGGTTTGGGCGCAAGCGTCGCTGGGAGGGGAGACAGGTGTAGATGGCTGGATAGGAGTGGCCGAGTGGATAAGGTGGGTTGTAGGGTTTTTAATGGGTTTTGGGCCACTTACTGTTTTCTGGGCCGAGGGAGATAGTACTGCTGGGCCTATTGTTGCATCCAGGTCCGGCTGATGTAGTAGGAAAAAAAAAGAAAACAAAAACGCTAATCACATTTAATGTACGTTCTAGGCAGTGGCCTAGTGCCTAGCACCTTTTACAACCTTGTATGAAAGTGCATATTGCTTACCCTTGTGTGCAGCATGACAACTAGAAGGCATCTTAGGTTGTTATAACCAATCTGGATATGAAATCATGCTGCAGGCCAAAGAGTAAAGCCCTCTTGGGCTTCAAATTTTCTTTTGGTGGCTGTACGATTCCTAGTTATTTACCTGCCTAGCGGTTAATTTGTTTTCCCGGTGCCTGATATTTCCTTTATTGTGTGTTAATATCTTGGATTAAATGTTTGGTACCTGACAGTATATTTTGTTTTCTTTAAATACTTTCCATATGACTTTGAAATTAAATTAGATTTCCATGTGACTGACCCACTATTCTCATTTAAAGGTGGGTTCAATAGAAGGAAGAGTTGGTGTTCATCATATCGATGATGCACAGCAAAGCAAAAACTTCACATTCAAATGTCACAGGAAGGAAATGATATATTCTCTGTCAATTCACTCAACTTCCACCCTGTAAGATTTCTCTCTTCAGTCTTCACGCATTGTTAATAATGTGGGGGCTTACGTTTTTTTATAACTTAGCACATGTTGCTATGAAGCATACTGATGCAGTAGACTTGTGGGGTTGTAGTACCTTGTCTTCATTCTCAATTAATTTGTTGAATTCGTAAGTACAAGTTCTTGTCGTCCACAAAATATTTTGAACTAAAATCAATGTTATACTGCAGATTAAGCTGTCTACAACTATACACTGCAATCATAGGTATATGAATGACAGAAAAGTACTCATTATTATCTGTTCAGATTAACTCAGACTACCAAAAAACAATTTCAATAGATTATCAGTTTAGTTGACCAATTTTTATCATATCATATCAGTTGCATCTAGCTCTAAGAATAGTGTTGATTATTTGTTGATGCTCTTTTTGCTAAGTTCATTGG
Source organism: Miscanthus lutarioriparius (assembly GCA_904845875.1). Lineage (NCBI taxonomy): Eukaryota > Viridiplantae > Streptophyta > Magnoliopsida > Poales > Poaceae > Miscanthus > Miscanthus lutarioriparius. The sequence continues at coordinate 58,808,951 of CAJGYO010000013.1, forward strand.
ATTTGTATGGCTAGTTAATGATGCTGTATACCTTTCTGAGTTGGTTGTGCTTGTAGGCTGTGTTTCATTGAAACAAGCAGTGCCCACATATGAGAGTTTCCATGTTTGGGAATAGCAGTTGGTTCTAAGCTTGGCATCCTAGTTGTTGATGTTGAAATTAGCAACAACAACAACAATTTCATTTTTATGTTCCATAACTTGCTGCAGGTCCATCACACATTTGCAACTGCTGGATCTGACGGTGCTTTCAACTACTGGGATAAGGATAGTAAGCAGAGGCTAAAGGTAGACCAATTCATGGCTTCTGTTGATTTTCACCTGTGTTGGTAGCAGTTGATTTCTGTTGCATTGATTGTTCTTGATTTATTTTTCGTGATGGTTTACTGCTTGTTTTTGTGGCGTGTTGTAGCTTAGTAACTGGGGTTGTTGGTTGATCCTGTGATCCACCTCAGATCACACATCTTTGCAAGGTCATATGATATTAGTTACTTGAGCTGGGATGCCACCCCAGATGGCTCATGAATCAATGGGCTGAGGGATGACAGAAAAGAAAGGGGTAGTGACAAGGGAGAACATGGGGAATGGAAACTATCCTCAACCGCTACAATTGTCTCCATCGATGCTGCTATCTTGCTTGAGTAATCCACCATCGTTGTGGCCTGTTGGGGGAGAAGTGAGATGAGATGAAATGAAATGGGATGGAGAGAGGGGGATAGTGAAGGGGCTAAGTTTGAGGTTGGGCCATTATCATGGTCATGAATCTTGAGTGAGTTGTCAAGGGGATTGGGGGAGGAGAGAGAAGGTGGAAAACTGGAATTTGTCTTTCCCTTTTCTTCCTTTTCTCATTTCTTCCAATATATACTTTTATTACGTGAATGTCTTTAGTGAACTTTAAGAATAAAATATTTGTAGTTGATCCATGGACCTGGATTGCCCAACCCTGATTCTTCAGTCATCCAGTGTCCTGAATTAGCATCTCGAATAACATTATCCTTCTTTTGACCTGTGTTTTAAGCCACCCACAACCTTAATCCCAGGACCTTGTTTGTTGGCTCACTTTTGATTTCCTGGTGACTTTGGTTAGTACCTTTACTGTCCTACCATATTTTCTGTTTGTACAGTGGAAAATTGAAACACATGGTCAGCTTGTGAGCATGATGTTGCAATCCTGAGCAAGAATATTTTTCTTTATCTTGGTAAAAGCATGTTTCTCTAGCCTACCCCAACTTGCTTGGGACTGACAGGCTTTGTTGTTGGTGGTAAAAAGCATGTTACATTCTCATTTAATTGTATGAATCCTTTGATTACTGGTCTGCCTATTTTGCTGGGTGCACTGTAACTGCTTGTTTTATTCTGAATTTCTTATACATCACCTTATTATTTTGTAGAGGTATAATTCATTTCTTTTTCATACTATTTCTGTACAGGCTTTTAGTAGATGCCCCTTCCCATTCCTTGCAGTACCTTCAACAGTGATGGTTCCATATTTGCTTATCTTGGTAAGTCTACTGGGCAACTTGATGGCTGAATGCCTTGTATCTGTAAGAACAATTATTTTTCCACATCCGACACCATGTTTTGGGGTCAGTTGAGCTTTTTAAAAATACCTTACCTTTGATTGAGACAACTTTACACACATTAAATATGCACAAATCAATTCACTCCGTTTCAGTCCTAATTGAACAACTGCTCTAGTTGAATTGCTATTTTAAAATGCGGTTCTGGTCATAGCTTCAATTTGCTTTCCAAGTAGAGTGTAGCATGGTCAAAAAGAAAATTAGCAAGTATGAAAAGTTACACAAATTTGTGTCAAAGTACAGATCATGTAGCAATTGATTTGGCAAGTTGTATTC